>JARFJB010001412.1:1392500-1875000 GCA_036346205.1 Vesta saturnalis
TATCCACATTGTGCAAAACAATATTTACATTTTAAATTAAAACAAACGCGCAGTATTGTGTAAAGTGTTTACGTTTCTCGATGTTTGGTAATTTAATATCTGCGATTTAATTTATTAAGGGTACAACAAAAAATGATGTACGTATTTTACTCGAATATAATTGCACTCTATTACGATTTATCAAAGTTAATTGCAATAAAAATTTGTAAATTGGACTAGATTTTAAATGTCATAGTGTCTGTAGCCTAGAATCTAAATTACGATATATGTAGAGCAGTTATCCTTAGTTTGTATTTATTGTGTTGATTAATTGGCAATTACTTGTTTGATACAGTCTGACTCAACATAACATAACAAAAAATTTACCTACCACATACTATTTTCCTCTCAAACGTATTTTGTTTATGCAATTTAACATCGATTAACCTGTGTTCATGGTACAGGAGAGTGTATCGTTGTTATGTACTAAAATTACACCAAGATTTAAATGCAAAGACATTAAATATTTGATTTAAATATAATATATAGTTAAACTACCGTAATACTCTGCATAAACTTTTCATGTAATACTTTGGCCTATGTAATTTAATTTTTATACAAATATTTCAATAAATCATGTCTGTGAATTGCGATAGCAAAACGCATTTTGAATTTATGAATGAATTGAGATAAATGAAATTTTGAACACAAATGTTTTAATATACCTACAGCGAATCTACTAGAGCTAATATTAATTACACATCCGGTTTAACAGGAAATGATGGCGACTTTGGTATCTTAAATGAAGTTCTTGCTTTGATTTGAGTAGAATGGTTCTATAATGGGTCAGTGAATAAGGTTTAAATACCACTATATTTAATAAATTAGTAAAATGTTTATAACATACATCTTCCACTTGGTCTAGTTCTCTAGATCTCAATGTGGGACTATTAGTAAAAACCAATAAAAAAAGGTTAACGGTTAACACATGCTAATTTAAAATAATTAGAAATTCACACCAAAACAAAATCATCTTGTACAAGGTGTTTAAAATGTCACGCATTTACTTCTTGACAATAAACTATTGTAATTCTCTATTTTTTCTCTTTCAGCTGTTTTTTATTTTGGGGTGATACTCCCTTAGTTAATGTAGAGGCTGTCCCAAATTCGAGGGCAAGCATGGGGATCTCGCTTATTATAAGAGATAGGATATAGGTTTAAATTCGGCACTTTTGCTAAATTCGATGTCGAGTAATAATCTGAAAAGAAATTTGAGCTAACTCGAATGGATTTGGTTTTATCCTCAAAAAACTAAAAATTTCGATTTTCGTTTTTCGCGTTTGGCCACCTTATTATTAGGAATTTTCAAAATTCGATTAAACATTATTAAGGCACCTTTTTACGCACAATACTAATACGGTATTAAAAATATTATGTGACGTTTCATTTATTCTGAACCATCATCAGGTTTATTTTTTCTTATGTGGGTTAAGATATATTTTTATGTCGTTGGATGGAGAATGTTATGCTGATTTTAGCAATATATAACACTTTATGGTTTGGTCGACTGCGAACTAAAATAATGAGAAAAATACGAAGAACAAGATTCCGCCTTCTTGGATCCAGCAAGGAATAATTACAGTAGTTCTACTTATTTAATTTGTTAAACTCGTTAGAACATCCAAAAAAATATAAAAACAGTTAAACAATTTAAAAAAACATTAACAAACAACTCAAACAAGTATGTCTATGTAACACGGTCATAATAGCGACAACGCAAATTTATCGATAGGTAACAACAAAATAATTACACAGACAAACAAATAAAAATTATTATAATAAATGTTCGAACTAGTTTCCTCCTTCTTGAATACAGTGACGAATTCTTCTTCTACAATTGTTTACGCTTCTTTGAATGGTTCGCCTGGGAATTTGACGAAGTTCATTAACAACCCTATTCTGGAGTTCTTCTATATTTTGCGGTGGCGTCTTATAAATCATATTTTTTAAATAGCCCCAGAGGAAGTAATCTAAATGGGTTAAATCTGGACTTCTTGCTAGCCACCTAAGTGGTCCCCTATTTCCCATACATTTATCAGGAGATTCGCCGTTAAGATATTCACTTATTATCGCAGCATTATGAGGAGGAGCTCCGTCCATTTGCCACCAGAGAGTCCATCTTTCGTTTAGCGGAACATCATCCAAAAGGTCTGATATTTCGTGTGTTAGAAATGCGAGGTAGCGTCGAGACGTTAGGATACCTTCGTAAATAATTGGCCCAAGGAGCCTATCCTTCCAGATTCCAACCCACACATTAAAGGACCGGTGGCCTTGTCCTCGCATTTGCCTGTTAATTCGTGGATTTTCAACGGACCAGTAGTACTCGTTATTACGATTAAACATTCCATTAGTGGAAAAATTGCACTCATCCGTCCAAATTATGTGGTTGAGAAAGTTGCGATTTTCCAGCATTTTGGTATTAAGTTGGTTACAAAAATCCAACCGTCTCATATCGTCCCCAGGCCGAAGAGTTTGACTAACGTGTAACTTAAATGGTTTATAACGGTGTTGCTTTAACACTCGACAAACTGTCGTTTTTGGCACTTCAATAGTTTGCTCTATTTCTCTGGTAGATGAATGATTTTCTTGAACCTAACATGGATAACATAAAGTCATAACCCTCCAAAAAAAATGTCTGTTGAAATTAGCAGTGAAGTGAGTGGAAATTCTTATAATTAGTATAATACTAACAAATAGTACCTGATGTAATATTTCTTCTTCGGCATCTCTGTCTAGTCTGCTGCCATATGCATTTCGAGGTTTCTGAAAACATCCAAATTCTCGCAAATTTTGGTCTAATTTTAAAAAATATCTCTGGTTTGGTTGCTGTCTCTCCGGATATTCCTCTAAATATCTTTGTTCTGCTCTGACACTATTTCTATTGCAGCTATAAAATATCCTTATCATGCCTCGTTTTTCTGAATTTGAAAACATTCTAAAGAAACTTGCAAATTTTAAAGCACTAACACGAAGGATCTTGCAGTTATTACCCTTTTTACAATTAGAAAATGACATAACAAAAGCCAACTCCTGAGTTTTGTTTGATTCATGGGTATCGTGATAATTTAATATTTAGTTTTTAATTTAAGAGTATTTTAGTTCGCTGTCGATCAAACCATGAAGTGTTATATATTGCTAAAATCAGCATAACATTCTCCATCCAACGCCATAAAAATATGTCTTAACCCCGATAAGAAAAAATAAACCTGATGATGGTTCAGAATAAACAAAACGTCGCATAATATTTTTAATACCGTATTAATATTGTGCGTAAAAAGTTGCCTTAATAATGTTTAATCGAATTTTGAAAATTCCTAATAATAAGGTAGCCAAACGCGAAAAACAAAATTCGAAATTTTTAGTTTTTTGAGCATAAAACCAAATCCATTCGAGTTAGCTCAAATTTATTTTCAGATTATTACTCGGCATCGAATTTAGCAAAAGTGCCGAATTTAAACCTATATCCTATCTCTTATAATAAGCGAGATCCCCATGGTTGCTGCCCTAGAATTTGGGACAGCCTGTACAATTCTGGTAACGGTAGTTGACACGCACAACGATGCTTGAAAACCCGCTACAAAAACTTTTTCAATTTTCAGTATTTGTTTAGTAGATTCTTGACAACACTTACAATTTTTAAATTTTTTTTATTTTCTGTGTAATCAGATTAATATTTACCTACATATTTACTAAAACTAATAGTATCAAACCCTTTATCACTGGAACCTTAAAGAACCGTTCTATCCAAATAAAAAAATGTGAGTGTGCAATAGCAAAGATTCTATTATATGCGACTAAACGGGAAATTACATAACAATAACGATAGCAACAATTGATTCAGCGAACATTAACACCCTTGCATGTAAAATTTTATCTACATCGCTTCTATATTAAAGATTCCTTCTACGTTCTATAACTTTTTCTCCGTGATAAAGAACCAAGCCACTTTATCTTTAGCACAGCATGTACAACAAACATCACTCAACATCGATTGGAATGCTGACCAACATAGAATACAAAACAGAACAGATAATAAGCGAACCATCGAAATTGAAAAACGGCGGCATAACGTAAACACAAGGAATGACACACAACGTTTACCGAAAACATGGAAACCATTATTAAAATAAAAATCAACCATAAAAATAGAAACAACAAAAGTGAAAGCGATAAAACCATAGGAAACAGAGAAAGTGAAAGTGAAGAAATCAACAGGAAAACAAGCAGTATATAAACCCAACACGAAAGCAGAGGACGTCAGTTCGGTACGCATCGCCTATGCAGATCCAAACAGCAGACTTGAAAATGTCCTGGTCCTAACGCCAAACATTCCTTTAAGAACAAGTAGAATATGGATACACAAGAAACCTGGAAAAACAACATTTTACATGACAACACTCGTGGAAAACTTAAAATCAATATATATATATATATATATATATATATATATATATATATATATATATATATACACACGAGATGTTCTAAAACTGGTGTTCTTGCAGTTCGCCTCCTACCACTGTCAATTGTTGGAACAGACAGTATACGTGAACGTGAACAATGTGAAAACCAATACTTCCAGTCCATTCATATTATTTTCTAGATTTCCCAGTAATGTAACCACAATAACAACGTTTTACTATTCAAATACTTCTAGGGTTTTTTTTTGGAAAAATCCTACCTAATTACGTGAAAAGCAAGCAAACTTTGAAAATACAATTGTGATGTTCATGTTATTTTGTGTGTACGGCGTGAGTATTTCCCAACTATGTAACTAACAATAACATCCTTTCACTATTCAAATATCTCTAACGTGTTTGAAAAACCAGCCAATTGCATAAAAGACAGTTAGGCAAGTCGACTTTTGTTTATAATTTTGATAATATACTTCCTACCAAATTGATTTCACGTACAGCTTGCAAAAACCAACCCTCAATTCAAAAATACCAAATTGATTTAACTTACAGCTTGCAAAACCAACTCTCATTCAAAAATTCCGGTTTAATTTAACCTACACAAACACGAACACGGACACGAACACGAACTCCAACACGAACACGAACACGAACCCGAACCCGCACCCGAACACGAACACAAACACGAACACAAACACACACACACACACAAACAGGCTCAAACACAAACACAAACACAAACACAAACACAAACACAAACACAAACACAAACACAAACAAAACAAAACACAAACACAAACACAAACACAGACAAACACAAAGTCGAACACAAACAAAACACAACACAAGCACAAAGTCGAACAAAACACAAACAAAAAAACAACAAAACACAAACACAAACACAAACACCAAACACAAACACAAACACAAACACAAACACAAACACAAACACAAACACAAACACAAACACAAACACAAACACAAACACAAACACAAACACAAACACAAACACAAACACAAACACAAACACAAACACAACACAAACACAAACACAAACACAAACAAACACAAACACAAACACAAACACAGACACAAGCACAAAGTCGAACACAAACAAAACACAGACACAAGCACAAAGTCGAACAGAAACACAAACAAAAAAACACAAACACAAACACAAACACAAACACAAACACAAACACCAACACAAACACCAACACAAACACAAACACAAACACAAACACAAACACAAACACAAACACAAACACAAACACAAACACAAACACAAACACAAACACAAACACAAACACAAACACAAACACAAACACAAACACAAACACAAGCACAAAGTCGAACACAAACACAAACACAGACACAAGCACAAAGTCAAACAGAAACACAAACACATACACTGTATGTGTACGGTCGCCTAAAAGTTTCCAACAGGTTTAGACCGATATAAGTAGGTGAATCATAACATTAAAGATTTGTACAAGTAATTAAACAAAGTAAATAAAATAAGGGTTAAGGGTTAAAATCAAAAGCGATCACTTACCGGTGTTGTTATTGTTGATAATCGTATTAAAAGAACGCGTTGACGGGGGACGCAGCTGGCTTTTGTTGCTTACAGTTATGGCACATTCACTTTCTGCGTGTTGTTTATAAATGGACAACATAAAGTCCTTAACGGTTTCCAACAACCATTAACATTATTTTCTGGATTTCCCAGTTATGTAACCACAATAACACAAACACAAACACAGACACAAGCACAAAGTCGAACACAAACAAAACAGACACAAGCACAAAGTCGAACAGAAACACAAACAAAAAAACACAAACACAAACACAAACACAAACACAAACACAAACACAAACACAAACACAAACACAAACACAAACACAAACACAAACACAAACACAGACACAAGCACATAGTCGAACACAAACAAAACACAGACACAAGCACAAAGTCGAACACAAACAAAAACAACAAACACAACACAAAACAAAACACAAACACAACACAAACACAACAAACACAAACACAAACACAAACACAAACACAAACACAAACACAAACACAAACACAAACACAAACACAAACACAAACACAAACACAAACACAAACACAAACACAAACACAAACACAAACACAAACACAAACACAAACACAAACACAAACAACAAACACAAACACAAACACAAACACAAACACAAACACAAACACAAAACAAACAAACACAAGCAAACACAAATCACAAACACAAACACAAACATCAAATCACAAAACAAACAAAACACAAAACAAAAAACACAAAACAACAAACACAAACACAAACACAAACACAACACAAACACAACACAACATAACACAAACACAAACACAAACAAACACAAACACAAACAAACACATACACAAACACAAACACAACACAAACACAGACACAAAGCACAAATCAAACAAACAACAATACACATAACACAAACACAAACAACAAAACACGCATGCTACAAGAAAGTCAACACATAACAACCGAACAAGAGTAAAAATTAAAACACAAACAATAAGTAGTACGTCACAACATTCAACAGTTTGCGTACATAGGTAAATCAAACATAAGATTACAAGTAAAATCAAAGGTAAAAAATAAGGGTTAAGAATCAAAAGCGATCACTTACCGATGTTGTTATTGTTGATAATCGTATTAAAAGAACGCGTTGACGGGGAACCAGCTGGCTTTTGTTGCTTACAGTTATGACATTCACTTTCTGCGTGTTGTTTATAAATGGACAACATAAAGTCCTTAACGGTTTCCAACAACCATTAACATTATTTTCTGGATTTCCCAGTTATGTAACCACAATAACACAAACACAAACACAACACAAGCACAAAGTCGAACACAAACAAAACAGACACAAGCATAAAGTCGAACAGAAACACAAACAAACAAACAAAACAAAACACAAACACAAACACAAACACAAACACAAACACAAACAACAAACACAAACACAAACACAAACACAAACACAAACACAAACACAACACACAAACACAAACACAAACACAAACACAAACACACAACACAAACACAACACAAGCACAAAGTCGAACACAAACACAAACACAAACACAACACAAACACAAACACAAACACAAACACAAACACAAACACAAACACAACACAAACACAAACACAAACACAAACACAAACACAAACACAAAGCACAACACAAAGACAAACACAAACAACAAACACAAGACACAACACAAAGTCAAACAAAACACAAACACAAACACAAACACAAACACATAACACATGACACTACAAATTCCAAACACTTAACACATAACAGTAGTAACAAACATAAAGATTACAAGAATAAACAAATCAAATACACAAACAGGTAAGTAACAACAAGACACTACATTATTCATAACATAACACAGACACAAACTACAACACGTTTTTAACATTAACACATCAAAACTTCTTTAAAAGGACAACATAAAACACTAAAACGTAATTCAACAAAATACAAATATTCATTCAAAATCAAACCACAAAACACAAACACAAACACAGACACAACACAAATCAACACAAACAAAACACAAACAACAAAACATAAATCAACACAAACACAAACACAAACACAAACAAACACAAACACAAACACAAACACAAACACAAACACAAAAACAACAAACACAAACACAAACACAAACACAAACAAAACAATTCAAACAGTCAAACAATTTTAAACACAAACACAAACACTAAACACAGACATCAAAGTTCACAGTTAGATCGATAAGACAAACATAAACATTCAGACATAAGCACAAAGTCAACAAAACACAACAAAAAATCACAAACACATAACACATTTAACTTACAACATAAACAAACACTAAACACGCAATTTCTACAATATGCACAAACACAAACACGAAACACAAACAACAAACACAAACATTCAAACACAAACACATAACATAATCGATTCACAACCACAAAACACAAACACAAACACAAACACAACACAAAGCAACACAAACAAAACAACACAACAAAACAAACAAAACACAAACAAAACACAAACACAAACACAAACACAAACACAAACACAAACACAAACACAAACACAAACACAAACACAAACACAAACACAAACACAAACACAAACACAAACACAAACACAAACACAAACACAAACACAAACACAAGCACAAGCACAAAGTCGAACACAAACACAAACACAGACACAAGCACAAAGTCGAACAGAAACACAAACACAAACACATACACTGTATGTGTACGGTCGCCTAAAAGTTTCCAACAGGTTTAGATCAATATAAGTAGGTGAATCATAACATTAAGATTTATACAAGTAATTAAACAAAGTAAATAAAATAAGGGTTAAGGGTTAAAATCAAAAGCGATCACTTACCGGTGTTGTTATTGTTGATAATCGTATTAAAAGAACGCGTTGACGGGGGGACGCAGCTGGCTTTTGTTGCTTACAGTTATGGCACATTCACTTTCTGCGTGTTGTTTATAAATGGACAACATAAAGTCCTTAACGGTTTCCAACAACCATTAACATTATTTTCTGGATTTCCCAGTTATGTAACCACAATAACACCCTTTTACTATTCAAATACTTCTAGTTTTTTTTTTTAATCCGACTGAATTACGGGAAAGGCAAGCAGACCTTGAAAATACAATTGTGATGTTCATGTTATTTTGTGTGTACAGCGTGAGTATTTCCCAACTATGTAACCAACAATAACATCCTTTCATTATTCAAATATCTCTAACGTGTTTGAAAAACCAACCAAATTGCATAAAAGACAGTCAGGCAAGTCGACCAGCTTCTGTAGCGCCGTTTGATGTTGATGAAACTACCAAGAAATCAGTCGAACGGAACTCATGCTAGTATTTTTCTGTGAAAATACCCCAAAAACATCCTATAATACGGGGTGTCCCACTATATTTTCCTCTATTTCAAGGGCTTATAACTTTTAAACGAATCAAGTTAGACACTTGCGAGGCGTCAAAGCGATAGGACGTGTTTTATGGTGCTCTGTTTCTATCGTTTTTTATATGTACATACGAAACAATACGTGAATTTTTACTTTACTTTGTTTATTTACGTAAATGTGCGCGTGTTAATGTGGGATAAAGCAAGAAAAAATGGTAGATAAATTGAAAATTCCTACATCAGAAGTAAGTGACTGTAGGAAACAATTGCAAATAAGAAATGATACAAGTTCTTCAAGATATTACCTAAGGAGTAAATCCAGCAGTAATGTCCACACAAAACACCCTTCAGATCACAAAAAGCGCTCAAAAAAACAAGGACAAATTTCAGAAAGGTGTCAGTACTCCCGATTATTAAATAAAATTTCTGACTTGGAAAGCAAACTAGTTCATGCGCGTATCATAATACATACCTCCTTTTACAACAATGAGCTTCCTACTTTGGATAAAAGATTAAACGAAATACGCAATGATCAGGATTTATCACAAATGTGTCTATATAAACCGATGAGACAGATTAATTTTAAGTAAGTAGTGTATTATTTTTTTTTAAATATTACTAATCACATGCATCCTTTTAGATCTTTGAAACGCAACCGATAAAGTGTTTTAATTGAGCGTGATGATGTAATAATATAGAAGTGTGCATTTCTCAAACGTTTTAAGCAATTTAGAAATGAAGGGCGAACAATTTATTATTTTGATGAAACGTTGGTAAACGAAGTTCACAGAAAAACTAAAGGATTGGACCGACGACAATATTATTAACGAAGACAAGCATTTGTGGAGGCCCTATCCACAGGTTTAAAAGATCCCTCTGGAAAGGGAAAACGCCTTATCATTATACATGTTGGTTTCGAGATGGGTTCCCTGAATGATGGACTACTACTTTTTGTGGTCAAAACAACATCTGGTTTTCTGCATTACTAAATAAACTTCTTGATAATGCAGTAATCGTTGTATATAATGCGTCATACCACAAACGAATAGAGAAAATTACAACCGAAGAAGTAAAATGCAAGCAGGGCTACAGAATTTTTACAACTAATCCAATTAAATAAAGATAAATACGATGATGAAATGAAAAAACGGAGTAATAATATGATCCTTGATAGCTGAATCAAATTAAACTTATATATACTAAAATAAAAAATTAAATATCGTCGAAAAATAAAACTGTTAAAATAAAAGATGTGATGTTGAGACTGTTACCTCTGCCCACTGGAAACATTGTGTAACCATATTAAAGAAGAAGATCAAATGTGTAAATTAGAATAATGGACACCATAGTAGAGCCCTTAATCATTTCCGTTAGTGCTGATGACCATAGCAGTTTGAGTGACAGTTCTGAAGAGACAAGTTCTAATTAAATTATATAATGTCACCACTGAACTATACTTATACTGGAACGCGCGCTCCGCGTCCGCCGGTCCGATCCGAGACAGAAGATCGCAAGGGACATCTGTCCTACTCTCAAGCGTACACGTTTGCGATTGAAAAGGATTTGATATGTTTTGAATACTATAAAAATATATTATAATATAAAAATAAATGCAATTCTTTTTCGGAAACAGTGTTATTGGCGTATTTTGCTGTATTGGCGCATAAACAAAAGCCATCAACAGTGTGGTCGACTTATTCAATGATTAGAAGCAGATTACAAACTAATAATAATGTGAATATTTCAAAATATGTCAATTTAATCACATTTCTAAGCCAAAATGGAAAAGGTTACAAGTCCAAGAAATCTAAGATTTTCACGAGTACTCAAATTAAAGATTTTTTATATAATGCTCCTCATGAAGTTTATTTAATAACTAAGGTTATGATAGTACTGGGAATTTCGGGAGCTTGTCGAATTTGTGAAATAATCCAGATAACATTAGATGACATAGAAGAATCGGGAAATTTACTAGTAGTAAAAATTAGTCAAACGAAAAATGATGTAAGTAGGAGATTTGTAGTCACTGAAGAATATGTTAAATTTTACAAAATGTACATAGCCCTTCGCCCACCAGAAGAAAAAGATCGCCGTCTTTTTTATGCATACCGCAGTGGAAAATGTATTAATCAGGTTGTGGGTAAAAATCAGTTTTATAAAATACATTACATTAAAAAACTTTATGAAGAAAATTTATGTAAAATTAAATTTTCTTTAAAAAATACGTCTACACTTTTTCTTATAAAATTAATCCTTATTTAAATAATGAAAAAATTTGAACCGACACTAATTTACGCATCATATCAAAAATTTCGTAGATCATAATTAATCGATATGTTTAAGGTCTATATTTAGGTAATTTATATCTTTGAAATATTTTATAAAAATCAAAAACTGCCCCTAATAACCCCCCCCACACCGCCACTGGATTTCTCCCAAAAACTAATCAGCTCTAAGCCAAATGAAAACAAATTTAAATACAAAATTTTAAGTACGTAGGTATTCGTTCTGGAGTTATCGTGGATACTAACATACATCCACACAGACACACGCACACACACACACGATTGCATAACCTTGTATACCTACATATGTATATGTAGGTTGGAAGGTAAAAACAAACATGATGACAACAATAATATAAGTCAGTGTATAAATGCAACAAACAATAAGCAGTATTGTAAAAATTAATAATTACTCAGTAAATGATAAGCCGATTTGAAGTTACATTTTGATCAATTCGTGTCTGCTGTCTTGAGCAGCGCATGCGTAAAGCGTTACGAAAGGCACAGGAGTGACCCCTGCGCGCTACTTCTATCGCCTCGCGGCTTTTATATGGCAGAGACCGCAAATGCGCGTTCCAATACAAGTATAGATCAGTGAATGTGACTGTTGATAATATTATAAGTACCTACATGTTTGTTAACATTTATAAAAATTTAAACGTTGCGTTGTTTCAAATAATTAGCTATTTCTAGTATAATCACAAATAAATCACAAACTTTGTGATTAAGTAGTAGTTCCTATTTCTTTAAGGCCAAAATGGATTTCGTTTATTTTATTCGTTCTCTCATTGTGAAGGATATTGTTCCCTTGCTACCTTCCAACCTACATATACATATGTAGGTATAGAAGGTTATACAATATACTTTTTTTCACTATCGCTAAATCGACGTATTAACTCATTTTACAACTTTTGGCAAAGTTTCGTCAAGATCGGCCATGATGTCTGAATGTGTGAGTATGTGTCTGTGTGTCTGTGTGTCTGTGTGTCTGTGTTTCTGTGTCTGTGTGTCTGTGTGTATGTGTGTTCGTGTGTCTGTGTATCTGTGTCTGTGTGTATGTGTTTCTGTGTGTCGGTGTGTCTGTGTGTCTGTGTGTCTGTGTGTCTGTGTGTATGTGTGTCTGTGTTCCCGTGTGTCTGTGCGTCTGTGCGCCTGTGCGTCTGTGCGTCTGTGCGTATGTGTGCCTGTGTGTCCGTGTGTTCGTGTGTCCGCGTGTCCGTGTGTCCGTGTTTCCGTGTGTCTGTGTCCGTGTGTCCGGGTGTCCGGGTGTCCGGGTGTCCGGGTGTCCGGGTGTCCGCGTGTCCGCGTGTCCGGGTGTCCGGGAGTCCGGGTGTCCGGGTGTGTGTGTGTGTGTGTGTGTGTGTGTGTGTGTGTGTGTGTGTGTGTGTGTGTGTGTGTGTGTGTGTGTGTGTGTGTGTGTGTGTGTGTGTGTGTGTGTGTGTGTGTGTGCGTGTGTGCGTGTGTGCGTGTGTGCGTGTGTGCGCGTGTGTGTGTGCGTGCATGCGTGCTTGCTTGAATGCGTGCGCGCGCGTGCGTGCGTGCGTGTGTGTTAGTATCCCCGAAAATACCTATGTACTTCAAATTTTGTGTATTTAAGCTTGCTTTCATTTGGCTTAGAGCTGATTAGATTTTGGGAGAAATCCAGCGGCGGAGAGAGGGGGTTTATTAGGGTCAGTTTTTGATTTTTATAAAATATTTCGAAAAGAGCTGCATATTTCAAAGATATAAAAATACCCAGACAAAGAACTTAAACATGTCGATTAATTATGTTCTATGCAATTTTTTGATACGACGCATAATTTAGCGGTAAAAAAATTCCTAAGGCACAATTTAAGTGTTAGTTAAAAATTTTTCATTACCTGAATAACGCTGGTTCAAATTTTTTAAATATCTGAATAACGATTCATTTGATTAGAAAAAGTGCAGCCATATTTTTTAAAGAAAATTTAATTTTACATAACTTTTCTTTACAAAGTTTCTTAATATAATGCAAGGTAAGTTTAAAAAATAATTAAATATGAATGAAAATGGTTAAAATGTATCATTGGTATTTTATGGAAACGGGTGGATTTTGAATTTTTTTTAAGTTAACATGTATTATTTATGTCTATCTGGAATGAAGATTTAAACGTCATTCTGACATAGATTACTGTTTTTGCTTTTACAATGTTGCCTGTTTTCGTTATGAACATATGAAAGAGGTTGCATTTCTTTTAATTTCCATTTTGTAGTTTGGAATGTCGTGTGGTGTTCCACACCAGATATTATATGTTTACGTTGTTCAATTTTATTGGAAATTTTGATATATTTGTCTTTAGGCAACCCACACTGCACGCTAGTATAAAATGAGTTTCCATTTGCAATTCGTTAGTTACTTTTATTTATACCAAATTACGATGCTACCAATATGAAATAAACAAATTAATAGTAAATAAAAGTAACACTAATTGGGTCTACGTGGAACTTGCTGGCTTTAAATATGGGGCAAATTCAAACCTTTTAATTAGAGGTTTGTAAAAAATAACATTGTACAACCGTGAAATGTTAGAATTAACCACTTCTTCGCGATTGCACGGGAAGGGTAAACCAGTTGTTTTCCGTGTGGAGGTAAGAATCCAGATGTGTAGAATCCCGTGCTTATCCAAACATCCAAACAAAATTTTTATGTTTTGCATTTTTCGATAATTTTTATTTATTTATGGAAGTTAATTAGGTTGCTTCTTTTTCCTTGACCCGCCGTGTGCTTATAGCTTTATTTGCCTCTTTCATTGGGATCGTCTTATAGTAGATAAACTCTGTTGTCTGGTGAAAGTATAAGCATTAAACAAAATGTGAGGTTTGTTATTGTAGGTATTTGATTTTTAAACTTTTTGATCTTTCATTCTCTCTTGTGG
Source organism: Vesta saturnalis (assembly GCA_036346205.1). Taxonomy (NCBI): domain Eukaryota; kingdom Metazoa; phylum Arthropoda; class Insecta; order Coleoptera; family Lampyridae; genus Vesta; species Vesta saturnalis. Next base: position 1,407,129 of record JARFJB010001412.1, read on the forward strand.
TTTCTTTTTTTAGGAAAAAAAAAAGTAGACTAAAATATAGATCAGCGCAGTTCACAAGATAAAAAAGATTATGAAACCGATGTAGTTTGCTGTTTCCAAGATTATTTCCATTGTAATTATATTTGGAGATCTTAAACGCTTTTTAACGGAATACGAAAGTATTCACATGTGAGGCATGTGCCTATTATATGGTTTGAATAAGCACATATATTTATGAACCACCCTTCATATTTAACAGCCCAGATATTTTATCTGGAAGACATTCTTCTTTGCTCTCTAAATATGTCTTAATCTGCTGTGTAATTGCAACTAAAGACCTTATACATGATACTTCTTACACAAATACGCTTGTGTTGTGCTCATAATTTTAATTTTATTTGAGATATCACTAATATTTAATTATAAATTCCGACTTACTGATGTAACTACCTCAGACAATGATGGGGATAAAAAACCATGTACAATTTGGTATTTCCCACTCTTTAAAATTCTCTAATTTAAATTTCAAACATGATTCATTTGAATTTAAAAGTGTTATATTAGCGGCATTGTTTAAAGCAAGGTCAATTTTAGTTCATCCCATTTACACCGTGAGGACACTCATTCTGTGTAAAACTGGCGCATAATTTTTGTCTAATCCTTGCTGCGCTTGTGTGTATTCTGACAGCGATTTTACATAAAAATTGTATTTTCTTTTACAGAAACACCGTTTGGCATACTTACAATTAGGACTAGCGCTATATTATTCATTATTAATCCATTACTATTATCAAATTTTAACGGCACGTATAATACCTAGGTATATAGTGTATGTTTATTCAAATTTACATTTAAACCCGTTGGAACTCATAATTCGATGGCTAAGCTGCAGAGTGTCTTGTTCAGTAACGAAAATCGGATCATCGGTACCTATCAAAAATAATACTGGTGAATTATTACAATATTACATTTTCAACTTACCTATAAATACGATAAAGACAAACGACAAAGTTCCATTGCTGCATACTTGGAAAGAAACAGTAGTAAACTTAACATTCATACACATCATAAGGTGATTAGCACTAAAATATTCATAACCTATAATTAAAACCGCTCCAGGCAGCACACTCTAGTTTTAATTTTTAGCTTAATTTTCCACTGCTAGTTCAAAATTATAATAAAAAATTGCATACCATTAAAAACTTTGACGCATAGTATGGATTTTTGCATGAAGTAAGTCTTCGGAATCTCGCAGTTAGTAAGAAAGTTGAATATGTAACTTACCGAAATTCACGTGCACACGAAAAACACTGTTTGGGTTAGTGTCATTACGTGAGTGTTTCATCGTTGGGCATCTTATTTTTAGTAAAACATTCTACCAGAAAATTATTTAATACACTGAAACAGAAATTGACATGTCTCTCACTTACGACTCACCACTTTATTTCGTTGTTTCGAGGTTGTACCCTTAACTTGAGGAAAACCCACACTTTTCCCTTATGACTCATCACTTTACAACGTAATGACATAGAAACAACCGATAGCTCACTTACTAAATGAAATAGATTTCATCATTGAAGACCTGCTATCTCTCTAACTCCCTCTTAATGGGTAATTCGCTATCTCTCTCTTTTGGATAATAAGTAGGGAGATTTTGTGATATAATTTCAGCTATAAACACCAGCTTGTGTTATAATTAGAGGTCAGCATATAGCTTGAAACGTCACCCTATGGTGTAATTTAAAGTTGCATTATGTAATACGTTTTAACCACAAAAAAGTTAAAGCGTATCACGTTTAAGCCATTAACACACGTTCACCTAAGGAAGCACATACAGGTACACTACCTCTCTTTCTCTTTATCCATCTGTCTCTCTCTCCACTTCTTTCCCCCCTCTCCCTCGCCCACACCATCTTCCACTCTCCTCCCTCTCCCTCTCCCTCTCCCTCTCCCTCTCCCTCTCCTCTCCCTCTCCTCTCCCTCTCCCTCCTCTCCCTCTCCTCTCCTCTCCCTCTCCCTCTCCCTCTCCTCTCCCTCTCCTCTCCCTCTCCCTCTCCCTCCTCTCCTCTCCTCCCTCTCCCTCTCCCTCTCCTCTCCTCTCCCTCTCCCTCTCCCTCTCCTCTCCCTCTCCCTCCTCCCTCTCCCTCTCCCTCTCCTCTCCCTCTCCTCTCCTCTCCCTCTCCCTCCTCTCCTCTCCTCTCCCTCTCCCTCTCCCTCCTCCCTCTCCCTCTCCCTCTCCCTCTCCTCTCCCTCTCCTCTCCCTCTCCTCTCCTCTCCCTCTCCTCTCCTCCTCCCTCTCCCTCTCCTCTCCTCCCTCTCCTCTCCCTCTCCCTCCCTCCCTCTCCTCTCCCTCTCCTCTCTCCTCTCCCTCTCCTCTCCTCTCCTCTCCCTCTCCTCTCCCTCTCCCTCTCCCTCTCCTCTCCCTCTCCCCTCTCCCTCTCCTCTCCCTCCTCTCCCTCCCTCTCCTCTCTCCTCTCCTCTCCTCCCCTCCCTCAATCAAGAAACTAAATACTATTAAAACACCCACTCTCCCCTCTCCCCTACCTACCTACTCCTACATCCCCCACAATTCCTCCAAGTCACTCAACCACTCTCGAATCACAAGAAACTAAATACACTATAGAAAACACAGTCAACCAACTCATACCAAAGTACACACCCTAACACTAACCAAAACAACAGCCCAATACAATTTAGCCAAGAAGTCACTGCAAACAATCAAACAAGCAAGAAACTAAAACATATAGAAAAACACATGGTCAACAAACTCATACGCAAAGTAAAACGCCTAAACCCGTAAGCCGAAAAAACTAGCTCTCAAGTACAAACCCCCTTAAACACATGCCCCAATACCAAAGCAACTAACCAACAAACTCTCGAATAGACGCAAACTTAAACAAAACATGCAAGAAAACACCACAAAAGCTAAAACTTGCAATACCCAAACGTACACACCCAACAAACTAACCAATCTATGTAAATAAAAACAAGTACACAAGCACCTAACCACCAGCACATATACAAACACGTAAACAATAAATTAACAGTAGGATCATGCAAAGACGTTAACCCACAAACAAGGAAACTAGTCAGCAAATACACCTAACAAGCAAGAAACTAAAACATGCAGTAAACCACCACATACGTAAATAACCAAATACGCAAACAAAGCAGCTAGGCTCTTGTTTTGGAGTTTGTGGGTAGAAGTCAGATAACTGAGTGAATTTTGCGTGTCATTTCAGACACTTGAGAGAATTGTACGCCAAAACCGATACTTGACTAAATTTATGTGCAATTTACCTCGTGTGACAGCTTCTTAGCTGCAGGATTCGGAATCCGGGGTGACCGATAAGCAAAACGAAATGGCGGAAACAAGACGGCAAAAACATTTTTAGGTGACCGCAAATACTCTAATACCACAGATGTGTCTGTACATCTGTGCTAATAGTAATATCGTATCGCTTCACTAAAGATTGGATTAATTTATATACTAATATCAAAGAGTATATAATATACTCTTTGCTAATATATAAAATTGGTTTCATGTGTGCAGCACAACCGAGACCAGTAGATGGTGACTATAGAGTCAGTTTTTTAACCTTCTGATCCTAGTTACAACAAAAATGGAAGTATACGTTTGCGTTAAGTGTAAATGTAGAAATTGTATTGTAATGAAATTTTTGTTTTGTTGTTATGCGTCACTACAGATGAAAATATAATTATTTTTACTGATTTTAAGCAAGAAAATACTATTTCTAAAACAGTCTGGGATATTATGGGAAGAAGATTACGCAATTTACCCCCCCACCCTCCACAAACGTTAGTGGCTCTGCAACATGAGTTACAGATAGCATGGGATGAGATACCTCAGAATGAAAAACGTTCACCTCATTAGAAGTATGCCCAGACGTGTTAATGAGTGCATAAGACATCGTGGTGGCGCAACACATTATTAAGTTTTTTTGAAAAAGTTAACAGTTTAATTTTTATCAAATTTTGATCGTTTACTAGTCGAACTCGAATACACTTGTATACCAAAAATTGTTCAAATAAATTGATTAGTACTGGGTTCTATGGCATTTAGTATATTTACAAAATCCTCGTTTGCAAAAATTTTGAAATTTCTGAATGACAATAGCAACATTACGGAACATCCCGTATTTTAATCACGTTTTTTTTCTCACTGAAGACAGCAACACTGCTATTGCTGATGAAAAGAATTAATCATATATGTATCTAAAATATACGATTTTTGCCCATAAAACTAAGTTCACTTTTCATTTACAGTAGTAATATCTCCGTAAAATTCCGTTTCATCGGCGAAGTAACATTCAATGAGGAGGGAAATGCAACAGAAGACAATCGAGACGATAGAAGGAATGTAGTGACCTACTTTTTCGTACTCCTAGTAATGCCAGAACTGAGAAACTCAATTTTTGAAATTTTCACAACTAACATTCCTCCCTTTTTGCTATAATTAATTGTACGCGTGTAAAATAAAATGCAACATTTTGTCCTAAAGTTAGTTTTGTCCACCTCGATTGCGGTTTTTCTCTAAGATTGCTATGTATTAAAAAATATGTGCAATTACTATATAATATGCAGTGACGGATTAAGGCATAGACAAAGAAGACAAATGTCTAGGGCCCGCAATTTATTTAGCGCCGTAATTATTTTTTTTTTGTATATAATAAAGCGAAAATATATTAGAAACAACAATAACTATCGGTTGTGTATATTATATGTTAAATAAAGGAATATATCCGCGTCCGCCCAACTGCTTTACACAAACGATGGCTTAGTTTCCTTATCTTTTCTCGGAAACTCGTACCCGGAGGCACCTAAGTTGCTATTAACTTTTATGCACGTTGTTCAAATTCCTTTGTTCACAAATCGGTTTATAGTATTTTTTTTTTCAACCGAAATAAACGAACTTTGATTAAAAGTAATTTTGTAGTTTTATATCCTTCCAGGAATTGCATTTGGAAATTGCTCTTATCTGTCCACTTTTGTGCTTTAAATTTAAATAGGTAGGTACAGTGTATCCTTGTTTCCATGTTCGTTTTCAAGTGCTGAATTGTTCAGTCAGTTTAAGGGTTACAAGCGAGACGTGCGCGTTGGTTTAAGCAAAGAGTATACAGAATTTTAAAACTATTATTTTAATATTGTTTTGTTTTAAATATTTTATTCCAAGTTCCGCAATTCTAAATAAAGGTATCCAAATCAGGTAGCAGATTATTGTATATTCATTAGATTGAACCAAAGAGTATCATATAAAGCATTTATTTTGTAAGAATTGTAATGGCAATAAATCATTATCATTTCTTATTATTATTATTATGTATATAATATAAATAATATCACAACGTATTTCAAGTCTGTAGTAAGATTTATTCCGTAGAATTGTTTTTAGCAAATAATAACCTACATAAAATTGCAGAAAGTTATGTGACAAACATTCGGCAACGTTGAGATATCTTTGTTTACATTTTAAAACTTGCAGGTAGTTGTCCTTTTTGTAAATCAAGAGTTTATAGCCTCAGGCATGTTGTGTACAAATAAACGTTGTAAATTCGATAAAATTTGGTTAGGCAACACACCTTACTAAACGACAGATTTTTTTAATGGCGTTGTTTCTCTTATTCTGTATACTCTTTGGTTTAAGCAACATTCGTTAACGGTTAAATATTAATTGAAATTCATTTCGTAAATTGTGTGTATGTACTTTTCATCGATCTCATACGTACAACCTTACATATTATGTGTGCGAGTGTGCGAACGTTTTTTTAATTTATTTTAGAAAAATGCTATTTATTTAAATTTAAATTTAAAATCAATGTAATTGTGTACAAACAATTAATTATTTGCTCGCCAGTAAATATAATTCACATGTAAATTCTATCTCGAGTTGAAACAAATATTGCTAGTAATAATGGTTTGTATCGAAAATTTAGATTTTTATTCACTGCCAAGGAATCTTTGTGGATATCCAATGAGAAAATAAATGATGATATTAAATGGGAACTCATTTTTGTAATTAATTTTTATTACGAAATTGTGATAAGTGATTGGTATTGATACAAAATATACTATTACTGCAAGGAGTATAATTGAGATTTTTATTAGGATACTTGAATATCGACCATTTTCGGCAAATTATAAAATATGGCACAATACTTATCTACTATAGTGTTAGAATTATTTCAATATCAGTTTCAATTACACACGCACACACACACGCACACGCACACGCACACGCACACGCACACGCACACGCACACGCACACGCACACGCACACGCACACGCACACGCACACGCACACGCACACGCACACGCACACCACACCACACACACACACACACACACACACACACACACACACACACACACACACACACACAATATATATATATAATATATATATATATATATATATATATATATATATCAGTTACTATTAATTTTAGAAAACTATACATTTACTCCAGTGTTTAAATATTTATTCACTATTTAAAAAATCTATGAACAATTTTATTTGCAATTTAGTTCTCTAAACTTTTATATATCTTTTTCTTAAAATGTTCAAAATTAGAGAAGATTTATTTTTATCCAAAAGCTAATCAGCTCTCATCCACGCCTAAACTGCTTATAAGTGCACGAAATTTTATTTTATTTAGATTAGTAGCTTATTTTTACTGCAGAGGAACAAAATTTGTTACACACATATACATTTTAGGAGAGCCGAAGAAATTTTAATTTGTGTAATTCACGTTAAAGTAATAACAACGGTATAATAGAATTGTATGGGCTTGTTCAGATTTTTTTCATCTTCTGGGGACATGAGTCACAACTACCTATCTGGCTATGAAACGCGACAAAGAAAGAAACGACAAGAAGAGGAAGCTGCAAAACAAAAAGGAGCTTTGTTGAAATTTTTTAAATTGACAAGCAAAGTGATACAGGTGCAAGTTCCCGCCAACAAAATTTAGAACTTCCATTAGAAACATCGCGTAAATCAATTTCATCTATTGGTTTTGAAATTATTGCTCCCCCTGTCGTAGTATCTTCTAACGAAGAAAATGAGGAAAGTCAAGAAAACCTTCGTCAGAGTAAGTTGCTTTATCACGACAATACCGATATTCCATTATGGCCTAAGAAGTTAAATAACGAAATGGAAAATTTCTATTTAAGAAACAAACCTCCAACAAATATTAACTTAATACATTTATCTTCTATTACTGTCACAGAAGGTGTATAAAACGTTAAGAGAACATTACTGGCACACTTATTTTATAAGGAAAAAGCAAATGGTGAAAAGTAGAAAGAGAATGGCTAGTCTACAGTCCACTTAGTCGTTGTTTTCTACATGCAAATCCGTTTTTATCGAAGGTTACAAGATTGGAAAAACGCAAAAGTTAGAATTAACGAACATGAAAATTCTGCGGAGCATATGAAATCAGTAAAAATATTTATCCAGCGTAGTAATATAGAAGGTTGCATTGTTAGCAATATTGAAGAAATGTATTTGCAAGAAAAGAGATATTGGAGAAAGGTTCTTCAAAGAGTAGTAGCAACTATAAAGTTCCATTCAAAACATGGGTTGGCATTTAGAGGAGAAAATGAACATTTTGATTCCCATACTTCCAATGGAAATTATATTGGTGCTGTAGAATATTTGAGTGAGTTTAACGATTTTATTGCAGATCATATTAAAAAATATGCATCAAAAGGAAAAGACCATTTTAATTATCTTTCATCTACTATATGTTCGGAATTTATTTCCATAATAAACAAAGAACTTCTCAATAGGATTGTCGTAGAAGTGAAGCAAAGTAAATATTATTCCGTCATTATTCATTCAACACCTGACGTAACACATGTTGATCAAGTAACATTTATTTTACGGTATGTCAGTAGCGATGGTTTTCCTGTGGAAAAGTTTTTTGGATTTATTCCATCATACTCCCATTCAGCAGAAGCATTAAAAGAATTAATTATGAAACATCTGGAGAAGTTAACAATTGACATAAACGATTGTAAAGGTCAAAGCTATGACAATGCTTCAAATATGTCTGGAAAATATAATGGTGTGCAAACTAGAATTAAAGGGCATTCTAAGGCTGCACATTTTGTTCCATGTTTTGCCCACTCTATAAATTTAATTGAAAATAACCCGGCAGAAGCTTGTATCTACGCTGCTAACTATTTTGGAGTAGTGGAATGCCTGTACGATTTTTTTAGTTCCTCGACGTATCGTTGGAAACTTTTAGGGAATAATTACTCGTAAGTAAAATTACCATTTACTGTAAAACGTATTAATGACACCAGATGGTTGTCCCGCACTGATGCTATCACTGCGTTGTATGCGGGATTTACAACAATTAAACAAACTTTAACAGTTTTGTCGGAAAATAGAGAACAGAAGCCAAGTACCAGAATTCAAGCTGAAGACCTCATAAAGAAAATAAATTCATTTGAATTTGCAGTAATGGCCATTATTTGGAAGCAAATTGCCCGTATAGATGCATGTAATAAATCACTGCAAGATCCATCTTCTATTTTATCTACTGCAACTATGCTGTTAAATAGTCTACATGGCTTTATAATGAAATTAAGAGAGGAATACCAAACAATTGAAGAGGAAGCAAAAAAATTCGTCTTTAGCTTAATCCGTTACTGATAATATGCACCTCACAGTTTGCTGCTTAATATTGCTACACTATTAAAATCGGGACATAAGTTTGGCAAAAGCGAATGCTTAGTCACGCTTCGTCTTTTTTCGATGCGATCAGTATACAAATACTTCAGAAGTTTTTCCTAATATTAAAATGCAGTAGTATTTTTCATAGAATATCAAATCTTAAATTAATCAGCATTTTACGCTACCCCGACAAAACATCCCTTTTGTAAAAATGAATGTATAGTTTGAAGCACTGAATCTTACCTACGGTGATTTTATTGCGTTTTTTTCTAAATATCTGTGCTTTATTATGTTTAAAACTGTGTAAAACTGTTAAATATTTGTTAATTGAAATGCTTCTCTAACGATTATCGTTTTATACAACAACGTGTTACAAAAAAAAAAGTTTATATTTGGAGTACCTAGTTTAATAAACGTAATTATTAAAATGTGTGAGTTTAAATATTAAAATAAAAATTAATGATTTTAATTGTTCATACGAGCCGCCACTGAATATGGCTTAAAAAAATATTGCAATTATTTTTACCAAATCTAATAAACTAAATTAAAACTTTTTTGTTTTAGTGTGTAAATAATATTTTTAGTTTCTATTTATTTACAAGGCCATTCAGTATTACCTTGATTATGGTTTTAACTTCCATTTTATTTTACCGATCCAATAATTAAAGCAGTGTGGCAGGAAACAATAAAAATATCGTGTTTGTGTTAGTTGACCTTCGAATTATATTTCGATAGGAATAGCGGGTTACCCTGTATGTAATAGATGATATAGTAAATAACTTTGAGAAGGGGAAGAGTAGATTGCATTCTGTTTAAAAATATACACATATTCATTAGCCAAGGATGATGATACGAAATGAACGTAAATATTTGTGGTAGCGAATGTGAAGGCCGTTAGAACACGTGACAAACATACATTTATCCCAACTGTTTCTTATGACACATTTATTTGCAGCTGTATTACTGAAACACTTCTTATTAACGTGTACGAAAAACAGAACTGGATTTGATTCTCATAAGGAAAACTCAATTAAATTAAATCGTTACGTTTGAAATTGGGTCAATTCGATGCGAAGTTTAATAAACTACGTTATCGCATCACGGTGTGTTGTTAATTACATATTATTTGTTTAAGTAAGAGTGTATCACAGCGGATCATTTTAAAAAGTGGGGACAATCTAAGCGTTCGCAAATAAGACATGTCTCCATTGTGAATCAGTCTAGTTGTAGAGTGCGTGTAAGTGGTTTCGTGTTGACGCTCACTGCTAATGGACGCCTAAACTCAAAATGGCCGCCGACTCCGGAATGGATACGTGCCCGTCACCAGAGATCGCGGACTCCAGGAAACGACCACTAGACGGGGATAATGAAAACGGAGATACAAAGCGATCACACTTCAGCTCAGGTAAACATAATAGTGACATGCATTTTTAAACATATAAGTTAGTGATGTCAAGTAGTGTTATTAAGGAAAATTGGAGCAGTAGTACAGAGTTGATAGGTGAATCGAGTTGACGTATTTGCTAAATTGTTATTAGGTGTTCGTTTATTAAATAACTTGAAATTATATATTTCGGTTCGGTAACGATGGACGTCGTCGTAATGTGTTCCGGAATCAATCGCTCGACGTGGCTTTAGTGCGCTCCGTGGCAACTCCGGACTCCTGGTGCGTGAGCGAAGGAGCCAGTGGTCGGTGGGTGTGCAGCTGTTGAAACCTTACCAGCAAATTGAACATGCTGACCATTCGATCAGCTGGCACGGCGGTTCTTTTCTACAACTCAAGCGTGAACGCGAATTCGACGTCGCCAACATCGCGTTGTTGTGGCGTGATAACTAGCATATGTTACTAATAATATTTGTGTGTAACAACGGAAAGTTGTCAGTACGGGCCGAATTCAACGTTATTGAAAATTACGCCTGTCCATTCTGGTTTAAATGATAAACAATTCCGACGCGTTCTTCCTTGACAATTTGTTGTACACGTTGCCAGCGGGTGAGTTGTCATATGGGTGGAAGGCACCTGCACAGCCTCCACGTCGTTGCGAACGACGGGATAAACGTAACTCTCAAAACCTCTGCACTGCTCATGCTATTACACCAATCGTGTCGCTGTTTCGACTATCATTTCGCATTATGTATAAATAAATATAACACATTTACGTCCATGACCTTTTAAAACGCCGCTCTCGCTAACTGCTCATTTTTTCCTTATCTATTTTTTCATATCTTTGAATGCGTCTTCAATGTACATAATTACCCTTCTAATGACACAGTAATATTTTAATTCCTAATTATGGGAATTAAATAACAGCACATTTCTGTATATCTAAATGGGGTCAATTAATCCAACGAATACTAAGTTTTATAATTACAATTTTAACGATTAATTATATAAATTATGTCATAACGTTCTTTCTTTTATATAAAGTAATTTATTTTGAGAATTGCATTTTTAAAATATCTTCAAGGTAAGTAGTTTAATTGTAAACGAAATTCCTATCAGCATTTACATAACCACTATAAACCTACATAAAAACGTTTTCAATATCATTAGTTATTTGTCCTATTTATAAATACTATGATGGAAATTTTACTATACTGCAACGTGTTAAACATACCTTATAGAAAATGTATAGTCAGGTAATAAAATAGAATCTATTACGTGGCCTGGTCGATTACAAGGTCAGTTTTGTAACAGTGGAAATCCTTTGCTAAAGTTTATGTAATACCTAGATTTATACCATATAAAGTAAGTTTATGTTTTATATTATGACAGAATTATCTTAATTTTCATGTGATTTTGATATAAAAGTTTAATAATCATCGATCAGAAATTAAACATTAATTTAAAAATTAGTGTTCATAAATTTGGTTTCTATTGAACTTTGGTTATACCTACCCAACCATCCAAAGCACAATAATGAGAAATCGCACAATAAAGATTTCTTTTTAATTTTCTTAACGTCTTAATAAGTAATTTTTAAAACTGTAAAGTTGTATTTTTTAAATCGTTTCTTAAGTACACTATTTTTAAACAAATACCTTGTATTATATCAAGTTGTTTTGTGGCTTGGTAGGTTTCTGCATATTTGAAAATAATGGTATTTACAATTATTAAAAATGATATACATTTACCCCAGATATGCCCATGGTCAATATTTTTTCTAGAATTTTTGTAAAAAATATCTAGGTATTTGGGATATAAGTAAAACACTCTTTTTCAAAAACCTCAAAATTTATTTAAAAAATTACAAAAAATTAGGCGTCCTTAATGTGGGACGTTGGGCATTTAAGTAGCACCGCGATTACAAATTTATAAATTCTTGGGTGGTGTATGGTATGTGACAAAACACTTCACATGTAAGCCTTTATCACATTTCTTACATCTCGTGGTGGTTTTTAAGTGACAGAAGGCACATCTTGTTTATTTTTCTTGTGGTATCACAAGATGATCCAAGCGATCGAACCGAATCTACACCTTCGTTACGTTAGAGATGCCCTTTTGCGTATTTTTGTTTTGTTGTAAAAGTGTAACGGCAATTCTTCCTCTGAATTTTAATTGGTCCAACTCACCCCCATTTTTCCTGTGTAGGTGCCAGGCGTTATGCCCGGCCATATCTGCACAATGTGCTATTAGGAAAATACCACTTTTTTCCGCGTACGGACACTATAAAGACTGACATTCTGATCGCTCTTGTCTGCACCGCCCATGTTGGCATATATTTATCAAATGTGGCTGCGTTACCTAGAATACAAAAAGTTATCAAAACTAAGACAATCACTATTGGATTTACTTACTTGTACACTTTTTTCTCTTTTTGGAAAAATCTTTTGACAGAGTGAAGAGGGTTTACCCCTCGCTGCATTCGAACACAAAGTTGCAATGTTGTCGTGCCACTTTACAACGATTATTAGAATGAAATTCAAGCAAAGGTATCATTGAAAAATAATTGTCAAAGAATAACTGGAGTTGTCTGTCAGGCCACTTATTTTTCAAAATGTCTGAGTATTCTAGAACCACGGAAGGGCCCTATTCCAAGTTCAATGTATTTGTATTGTGTGCTTATATTGGTAGGAGCTTCCCGATATGGCTGAAACCAATCTGGTAGCAGCAATCCACGAATGGATTTGCCATGAATAAATTGCTTGCAACCATGGCGCTCAAAATAAGTTACCATAGCCTCGTCAGCGGAATGCATTTCTTCACAAATACTAGATTCCATAAACTTTTTATTGAGATAATCGAATAATGGGGTAATTTGTCTGTCCAGGTCGCTAGTGTACTGTTGTCAGCAACATGGAAATGAGACAGAATGAATTCAAACTTATTTCTTGATATAGCTTCAGCGAATTATTATTATTATGAGTGTCGCTTTCGTTTTCCCTAAACATACGCCTTTTCGGCAGCTGAACATATTCACTTAGTAACAAAACACCGATAAATGATTTTAGTTCAAACTTCTGTATCATAGTGACATTATTCTTTTGTTGAATATAACGGTAAGATACTGTTATAATCAACTCCAAAATATCATCGTCAAAAAATAATAAAAACAAATTTAAATGATTTTTCGTTCAACATTTTTGTTTGTTTTCGTCTAATGCTAAATCTTCTTCTTCCCAGTCATAAAGATATCAATTCAAGCGGCATCTTTTCAGCTTGAGCTGACTTTGAGTGAGGTTTGGAGTAATTGTTTTCGTAAGTGTTTGTAGCGGTATTTCATCGTCATTGACAGTGGACAAGCGTAAATTTATTTCTGTTGGAGAACGAAGTGGAGCTCCAGGCAAATTATTTATTTTACTGCGTCTTCCATCGCCTGAATCCTCGTCAGTGTTGTTACCTGAACTACTTTCTGAAGTAAAAATGGTTATTGAGTCAACAGTTCTAGTTAGTTCTTCGACTTTTTGTAGTATTTCAAGTGCTTCATGCACATTCAGCTTCCATCTCCATATGATACAAAATTCTACAAAATAACCTCAATCATACAATTATAGAAATTATTCATCATTACCTTATAAGACGCGTGAATGAGATGTAGGCGTTCTGAAAAGAACAATTTTTAATAAATGGAGTTAGCTTAATTCGATAAATATCGTAGAAGAAGCAGGCAATACATTTGACAGCACACGGATTTGTCATTAAATTACATTTTATGTTTGACAACATCGCAATGAATACAAGGATTCCGTTATTTAGAAATGACTAAAGATAATAAAAGAGAGAGTTACTCCATAAGAACCCGTACTGAATTTGGAGGTTTGGACAGACTATAGTAGTGTATATGTCCAACGCCCTACATATAGGACTGACGAGATCAGATATAAAAAAATACTTTGACAAATTTTCTAATCAAATTCTGTAAATTTCGTATCTAATCTTTGATATTTTGTGCTTATTGTAGAAAATTAAAATAATAAAACATTGATGTGTAAAAACAAAAAAAAACACTTACTGTACAAAGCAATATAACACATCGAAATGTTAAACTGATGCTATCTGGAGCAAATTTCATTAAACTGGTGATTTCTGAGTATGACCGACCATTAAAAACCTACATAGTCCGCTTCCCAAAGGTGTAACAAGTCATGTTTCTTAAAGCAACATTATTTAACACATTATCTACCAACAATGGGTTACTGTTGATTACTGTTCTTTTGAAACTTTGTCTAGGGGTTTTGTTAACAGCTAATTCAAAAAAAATATATGCCCACACATGCACGCGCGCGCGATCGCACACACAGGCGGTTTTGACGAAACTCTCAAGTAAAATGTGTATATGCGGGTTGGAAGGTAATAGTTATTTACCTAACTCGTTCGGACAATTAATTTTCCCGCAATTAGGGCGAATTCGGGAAAATATATTCCGAACAAATTAGGTACGAAGCTTTTTTGTAACAAATATATTAATAAAATTAAAAACAAATAATTTAACATTGTTTGGTTTTTTTTATTCTAAATGGATTGGTAACATAGCCGGCATTGTAATGTTGCATTGTTGTTATGGTTGCATGCCAACAAAAATTCAAATGTTGAGCCGCCATTTTTTTTAACATTATTATTGTTAAATTTGTGAAAAATGAGTGATTCCTAAGAAATTCTGACGCCATCTGATGTTAAAGAAGTAGCCATTAAGGCAGCATTAAAATTTTCTTCCCCAAAGAAGAACGTAACAAAATTTTCGGAAAATTGTTTGTTGGTCTTTTTCTAAGAACAAAGTCATAAATCAATGTAGTCTATTTATTCAATGATAAGCTTGTATTTAATGGTCTACGAAGATGTCGATATTTCAAAACTTTATAAATTAATTGCCCTAGTTTCATTTGGAAAGTAGAATAACACCGCAGTGCGGGAATAGGAGTTTGTACAAGTGCGCAAAGCGTCTTTTCCCACGAGCGCAGAAGTTCGTAAGGCAGGTGCCGCAATTCCAACGAGTGGGAAAAGTGCTTTGCGTACGAGTTGTACACAATATTTTTTCTACAACCACGTTTATTAATGAAAGAAAAATAGTAACTTATATAGGTATTTTATTTAAACTTTGTACAAGAGTTTAAAAAATGAATATTGAATATAGAAAAATCAGTTAAACTTATAGTGAAATTTGAACAGTTTTGAATTGTTATGCCTGGTGTATCTTTTTTTGCTATCAAGTTTTCGTTCATTGTAATATTAGTGTGTGTCAACGAAGATTGTGTCCTTCATTAGGAGTAATATATGAAGTAGAAGCCCCAGGTATAATAGATTTTTAGATTTTATTGGCAATTTCAATTTTGTTGGAGATCGAATCGGTATATCCTTCCACCACTGTATTTGAGCGCCATCTACCATGTTGCTTCAATGTTAATAAGTCTCCTCCTGACCCGTGTACAATTTAGAGTTAGGTAATTTTAAATATCCTACAATTTGTTTAGGCATATTTCCAAATTTATTTATGCTCACAACTTGCCGTGTGCATTTTCCGTGTTGATAATTGAGAAATAACCTTTTCTCATTTGCATTTTGTGGACGCAGAAATGCATATTTTTTGTTCTGGGTTCCCCATAATCGACTACCCATTTTATTTTATTAATAAATTCCCTACGAGATAACTAAATAAGTTGTTCTCTATGGGATTATCTTCTGTAGTCTTTGGGATTTAAGTTAATTATTAAACAGGTAGGCGCCTGTCACAAATAAGTTATAAATTAATAATTTCGTGTAACGTCATTTTACTACGACAAGTTTGTTAGTTTTCATCAATAATTATTTTTTTTTTTTTGCTTTGAGACATTATTTCAACATCCGTTTGAACTTTCATGGATTACTCAGTCCAACAACGTGTGTTTTGTGTAGAAACTTACATAAAAAGCAATTCGATAGAAGAAGTTAGGCGTGCATTCCGGCGTCAGTTTAATAACAACAATAAGGGTCACGCGCCAAATCGTAAAACTGTTAAGTTATGGGTTCGTCATTGGCGTGAAAATGGTTCTGTACAAAATTTAAAGAAGCCTGAACGTCGAAGAACAGTTCGTACACCAGAAAATATTGAAAGAGTTAGAATTGCGTTCACGAGAAGTCCTAAAAGGTCTGCTAATCGACAAACCCTTATCCTAGGAATATCAAAGGGAAGATTAGATCGAATTCTTCAAAGGGATTTAAAATTTCATCCCTATATATACCAAATGGCACAGCACCTTAGCAATCAAGATAAAGAAGCAAGGTTAGCATTTTGTCAAGAATTTTTGGATTTACATCAAGGAAAAATTCACAGTCTCCTAATGAGCGACGATGCAAATTTTTATTTGAACGGCATAGTTAATAAAGAGAATTTTAGATATTGGTCAAATGAAAATCCTCGTGACATCTTTACACAGAACTTCCATAATCCAAAAGTTGTTGTGTGGTGTGGAGTAGGATCTTTTGGTATTATTGGTCCATATTTTTTTGAGGATGAAAATAGCCGCGCTGTAACAGTAATATCCGAGCGCTACGTAAACATGCTAGAGACATTCCTCATTCCAGAATTAAATAGACGAGGATTACTAAACAATGCCTTACTATTCCAACAAGATGGGGCAACAGCTCATACCGCCAGAAACTCAATGAGTGTTCTGCGAGAAATGTTTAATGGCCGACTCATTTCTCGATTCGGAGATTTGCCTTGGCCTTCGAGGTCCCCCGACTTAACGGCACCCGATTTTTTCCTGTGGGGATATTTAAAAGCCAAAGTGTTTGCGAATCGTCCAGGTACAATCGAGGAACTCAAAGTCAAAATTCGTGAAGAAGTTGAAGGAATAGACGAAGGTTTGCTACGCCGTGTAATGAACCAATTTTTATCTAATATTGAAAAATGTGTTGAAGTTGGTGGAGGTCATTTAGAAGACGTGATTTTTAAAAGTTAGAATTAAATTACCCAAATATTTATAAGTTATCATAAATCCCAAAGAGTTAGCTGTAATTTAGTATAATAAATAGTTTGTTTTGTTAACTAAAAAAATTTTAATGCAAATATTAAAATGGGGGCCTATTATGGGGAACCCTGTATAAATCATAGAATTTTCCAACTACAGTAAATGTACGTGAAATTTTTGTTTTAATTGATGGAAGAGTAACGAATAGGGCTTCTTGCAAATCTTTTACGTTATAAATAGTTAATTTCCGTAATTCTTCCCTACGATATGCTCCGGCTAATCCAAAAACCTACAAGTAAATTTGTGATTAAAATTAAAATTGTATTCTTGTTTTAAAATTAAGGTAAAAAGATGAAATAAATTGCAAATACATAAAAATATTAAAAAAATAAGTTGTTTGACGGGGATTTGAACCCGAGTCACCTGCGTGAAAGGCAGATGTGTTATCAACTAAGCTACTGAGGCAACACACTAAAGTTACTGTATTAAGGTTTTTAAGCCACTTCTTTTTATTGTAAATTTTTTAAAAAAATTTGTTCATATGGTGATATGTATATGGGTTACTAAATAAATAATAGAATAACTAAATAATCTCTAAAATTATGACTTACTTTGAATAGTAGATAGATTCTAAAAGTTTATGGATTTCAGCAGGTGTCATTGGTAAGGGATTTTTTTCAGTTGCTGCTTTTTTCGTTTTGCTTTTTTAATATGCTCGCAGTTTTGTATACTTTAAAATATTTATGTTATTTTTTATACTTATGAGGCTCCTTATTATTGAATATATAGACCACAGTGTACACGGTGTTAAGTTTTTATTGAAAATAAGCCAACAAAACATTTTCTGAAAATGATTTAATGTTGTTTATTTCCCTCCAGTTCATAAATTTGCTGTATTGTTTTTGATATTTCTCTTTCGAAATCTCGGGTAACAAATTTTCGGTTGCATTTCGAGCCTTTTTGATAATATCTGGAGAAGTATTTTCAGTGTCGGAATTCGACAACTCTAAAGATAAATTTTGGATCTTGGTTCATAGTTCCTAAAATAATGCGTAATAAATTAATTTGTTTATAATTTATAATTAATAAATTAAAATAAATAGTTTACTTGCAGAATTTTTAGTGTAAATTTAAAATTTGAACGCCCATGATAATGTTAAATTGTCAAAAAAACTTTGCTGTGTTGATGTAACAAAATCAATTGATTATGGTTGTTTGTTGTTTGTAACTATAATTTTGACATTTTTGACTTGTGGGGAAAAGTGGCATAGCGTGTACTTTTACCACTCTAAATTATTACTTTTTCAACGGATATCAAAGAAATTAAGAAAAGGCCTGCGTTGCGTATAAAAATTTGTGTAGAAAAGCGTGTTTTGCATAGTGGTTGTAGAAAAAACAAGTTTTTTGGAAAATCCCTATTTTAAAGCTATTAGGATAAAAAATACTTTTTTCTGCGACCGTCTTAAAAGTAGTCTTCTAATACCAAAAGTTGTCATAGAAGTTGATGTTTTTATTACTAATAAAAAAAAGTGTTTGTTGCTCAGGCAACACTTTTACTTCCTAGCCATAAAAACACTTTTACTTCCTATGAATTTTTTAATTTTAATGTTTATTTAAAACAACTACAAAATTATTAAACGTCAAAAAAATTACGAACACAATAATTGCAGATTAATTATTTATATTAATATGAAAAGTGCAATTTGAGGCACTTTGAAAATTAAATAAGCCTGCAATCTCCTTTTTAGAATAATTATTAAGTTGATTTTGAACATCTACAACTACAGGTTTACTTGTTTCTTCAACTATGGTAATATTGTTAGTTGCGCTAGTGCTAGGTTTATCCAGTCCCAGTTTTTTTTTTTTTTGCAGTATCACTTTTATTTTTTAAGGAATCCTCGACGTAACCTTCTGCCACAGTGCCAGATTTCCAACCACCATGTCTTTTCAGACATGTGAGGTCACCGCCAGCATCTACTAGAAGCGTGGCAGAAGTTCGTCGTAAGCAGTGGCCTGTAAATTCTTTCGGATTATATAAATTTAAAAATTTAGCGACCTCTTGTGGAACACACTTCTAATCTTAAGTCCTACTACTACCCGATGAGATTTTCCATTTTGATATTTAAAAAAAACGTGGTTCTGCAAAGTTTGTAGGGCGAAGACTTACATATTATCTATAAATATTTAAATAACTATCTCCCATCACAGTAAATGATCTAGCCTTATTAGTTTTAGTGTAAGGAATTTTAATCAATAAGGCGCCCGATTTGAAATCTTCAATATCACTAATCTTCAAATGTACTAACTCGTCGCAGCGACAGGCTCCAGCAACACCCAAAATTAATACAACCTACAAACATTTTAATGTATTATCGTAAAATACTAGATTTATAAAACTAAAACAAAACTTCATCATCAAATATTGCTCATCATTAGCACAATTCAAGAATCGATTCACTTGTTCTTTACTAAAAATTCTCGATTCCTTGGGGAATATAGCCATTATTCTCTTTTTTTAAAAAGGCACGCAGTTTTGAAGATTTCTCGATATTTATACCATTTTTTAAACCTAGTGTTGCCTTCACCATACAATATTGCGACCAGAGGGTAGAAGCCTTCATTTTACTGGACAATTCGGAGAAGTATGTTAATAGTACGCTTTCCGTGTATGATTGAACATTTTTCTACGCCTGTGAAGGTAGCACCTCATTTGGAAAAAAGTCAAAACTTTAGTGGAGTTCTTACGACACCCCTAATAGTTCTAGAGTTCTATCATAGTGGTAGAAATAGTTCTGCTAGATTAATCCAAATAATCAGGGGTGCCAAATTCACGAAGTGCGAACCCAACATTGGCGAGAGCTACTTTACTATCACATTTGCATCGTTTTACCCTTATCATTATCGATAGAACTCTTGTGGTGCTACTCAGAACTCAAAAGAAAAGTTGCATTTTCACCAGTTTTTCTCAACCCCCTTATTGACTTGGACAAACGTTGATAGAGGAAAACGAAATTTCGATACAACTCTGATAATAATGGTTTGAGAGCCATGTTTATTAAGAGGTATTATTAGAACTCTTGTGGTGCTACTCAGAACTCAAAAGAAAAGTTGCATTTTCAACAATTTTTCACGCCCTTTGTTGACGAACAAATGTTGACAGAGAAAAACCAAATTTCGATACAACTCTGATAATAATGGTTTGAGAGCCATGTTTATTAAGATGTATTATTAGAACTCTTGTAGTGCTACTCAGAACTCAAAAGAAAAGTTGCATTTTCAACAATTTTTCTCAACCCCTTATTGACGGACAAACGTTGACAGAGAAAAACGAAATTTCGATACAACTCTGATAATAATGGTTTGAGAGCCATGTTTATTAAGAGGTATTATTAGAACTCTTGTGGTGCTACTCAGAACTCAAAAGAAAAGTTGCATTTTCAATAATTTTTTACAATTCCTTTGGGTTTACGAAGGTTAAAGAAGAAAGAAAAACTGATAAACAAGTAGTCCAATATTGATTTCCATTACGTAATTTTCTTTTTTGTCAGATATTGAAAATTATTTCTATTAGAGGAGTTTTAAAGAAAAATTAAGTACACTTTATAAAATGCTCTCTTGCTTTAATGTTAAACAAGTTTTACCATATTTATTAAACAAAATCAGTCATATTATAACTTGGATACGCTAAAATATTCAGAATATATAATAGCTTCCTTAAGCTTAATTTACACACGCGCACACACATAAGCTCAACACCGATTTTAGTATGAACTAAATATCAATGTAAACGTCAATATTTTTATTTATTGGTGTCGTTCCTGCGTTACATACAAAATCAAATGTGGTACAATTGCTGCATCTTCCGTCACAATTTTTTGTTTCGCGATCATATCGTCATACAAGTACCATCTCGTTGTATCATAAACATACCCTGTGTAATGGCCGTCGTTAACATTACTTGCGTATTGATGATAAGATACTGCTCCAATAAGAGTATATTTTTCTTCAAATTGTAATATTTTCGGGATCATTGTAAGGGTCGATTTCTTCGGCTGTAATCCAATGGATGTAGCATAACGACTGTCAGTGAAAACGCTGCAATCAATAATTAAATGCCGTTGGAAAGTATATTTTTCTTTAATAATCTCATGGCAATTTTTGCAAGAAACGTTTTTTTCTGCATTAACGTCTATTATGGACCTATGTAATTCTGTCAGACCATCACGTAATAGTATGTCGACATTAATGCTAACAACCGGAACTTGTCGTGTTGATTGGTGACTACAATAACCGCAAGATTTCCTAGTAATCAAAGAAAGGACATCTTTAAATAAATATTCTACAAGATGAGCAACGTTACAATTGGCTTTTAATTCCAATACATTACTTCGGTATGGCATACTTGAAAAAGTGAAATACCACGTAAAATGTTTGCACGTTCACATAAATATTATCCGTAATTTTTTACCTTTGTATCCAAGATACTTCTGAAAATGTGAAGAAATTATTATCACAACTACTGGCAAATCTTGAATATTCACGTTACATAGTAAAGCATTGATTACAATTTGAGTTATAGAGTCAAAGGCACAGGTATCGCGGATAACAATAAATTCTTTCACATTACTGCTTTCAGTACTTTGCCATTCTTTAGCACCGAATTGACAACGAGTTAAAGTAGTCATGATCCAGCTAAAGATCGTCATACGTTAGTTTTGTTCTTATTATCCATATTAAAGGCTCTTTCGACTTTTCCTTACGTTTTGTGTTTTCGATGTTACACTGCTTACTTTTGTATTGAAAGAAACCTCAGTTCTCACAGTATTCCATTTATTTTCTTCTTCATTTACTTCATTTACTTGACAATGGAGTATTTAAATTTTCATCAGATTTAATAAAAAATACTTATCTTTTGGGATTTTTTAATGGTGTACTTTAAATTATACAATCTAAACGTTTGATAACATAAGTTATCTTCGTCAGTAGTAATGTTTGTTAAAATTGTTAAAGATTAGTAAACAATTTTGTCAAATTTGAAAAATTCAAACATAAACATAAGCCTGCTATTAATATAACAGTTTGAGAAACGTATAAGTCAACTATAAAATTGTAGTAAAGAATAACTAGGTCATTAAAATTAAATATTGTTAAACTGCCTCAAGATGACAAACCAGAACACTTCTACGACGAAAGCTAACAATGAAATTTGCCAGCCAAAAACACATTTAACAAAATTTAATCGAGTTATGATGTAAGTGTAAAGTTGTGAAAACTTCAATTTTAAAATGATAGAAGCATTCACAAATCCAAACATTACATCAAATAAAATAACCCAGTTAAATCTAACAAAGAGATATCTTTATCAATAATTGAAGTGTTATTAACAATGAAAAGCACAATGCAGAACGTTCTTTGTAATTTTAATTTCAATTTAATTTCAACTACTTATGTTAAGTTATAGTGCTGTCGAAATTTAACATATAATTGGTAAAGCATTTGCTTCAAGGTCTAGGAAAAACACAGCAAAAACCTAGACATACCAAAAGCTGAAAACAAATTAAAATCAAGGCTATCATTATGCTCTTTTTAATTATAAGATGCCAAAACCTATTTAAACGGAGATTTTCTTCTTGTCTATTAAAATTATTCGGTGTTTATATATTTCAATAGCTTCACGTTGCAAACGAACATAATAATGGTTTGTCTTGACAATATTTTCATATTGTCAAATTTAATGTCATGATTTAGATTATTCAGGACATGGTCAGCCACAGAGACCTCTCTGGTTGACCCAATCTACAAAATCTCATATGTTCTTTGCGTAATAGTATGTCGACATTAATGCTAACAACCGGAACTTGTCGTATTGATTGGTGACTACAATAACCGCAAGATTTCCTAGTAATCAAAGAAGGACATCTTTAAATAAATATTCTACAAGATGAGCAACGTTACAATTGGCTTTAATTCCAATACATTACTTCGGTATGCAACTTGATTAGGATTTTTCAATTCTATTTGGACATTAGCTATAAAGAAAAAGCAGTACCAACATTAAGAACTGGTTTTCTTTAAGGTTAGTAGAAGGTGTAATAACATTATTAATATCTGTAAGTGAATATCCATTATCTTGTAAGGATTTTCTTAAATATTTATATTCATCATTCAAAAATTCATATGGATATTCACTTACAGATATTAATAATATTATTACACCTTCTAGGCGTAACCTTAAAGAAAAACCAGTTCTTAATGTTGGTACTGCTTTTCTTCCTTTTATAGCTAATGTTACAAATAGAATTGAAAAAATCCTAATCAAATATGACATTAGGACTATTTTTAAACCTACAAGAAAAATTAAAGAACATTTAAGATCACCTAAAGATGTGTCAAACCCTTTATCATCTTCCGGAGTGTATAAGTTATCTTGTTCATGTGGAAAAGTATACATCGGGACCACAAAACGTAGCTTTGATACAAGACGCAAAGAACATATGAGATTTTGTAGATTGGGTCAACCAGAGAGGTCTGCTGTGGCTGACCATGTCCTGAATAATCTAAATCATGACATTAAATTTGACAATATGAAAATATTGTCAAGACAAACCCATTATGTTCGTTTGCAACGTGAAGCTATTGAAATATATAAACACCCGAATAATTTTAATAGACAAGAAGAAAGCTCCGTTTAAATAGGTTTTGGCATCTTATAATTAAAAAAGAGCATAATGATACGCCTTGATTTTAATTTGTTTTCAGCTTTTGGTATGTCTAGGTTTTTTGCTGTGTTTTTCCTAGACCTTGAAGCAAATGCTTTACCAATTATATGTTAAATTTCCACAGCACTATAATTTAACATAAGTAGTTGAAATTAAATTGAAATTAAAAATTACAAAGAACGTTCTGCATTGTGCTTTTCATTGTTAATAACACTTCCAATTATTGATAAAGATATCTCTTTGTTAGATTTAACTGGGTTATTTTATTTGATGTAATGTTTGGATTTGTGAATGCTTCCATCATTTTAAAATTGAAGTTTTTCACAACTTTACACTTACATCATAACTCGATTAAATTTTGTTAAATGTGTTTTTTGGCTGGCAAATTTCATTGTTAGCTTTCGTCGTAGAGAGTGTTCTGGTTTGTCATCTTTGAGGCAGTTTAACAATATTTAATTTTAATGACCTAGTTATTCTTTACTACAATTTTATAGTTGACTTATACGTTTCTCAAACTGTTATATTAATAGCAGGCTTATGTTTATGTTTGAATTTTTCAAATTCGACAAAATTGTTTACTACATCTTTAACAATTTTTAACAAACATTACTACTGACGAAGATAACTGTAAGTGTTATCGAAACGTTTAGATTGTATAATTTAAAGTACACCATTAAAAAATCCCAAAAAAGATAAGTATTTTATTATGAGTGTTAATGGTGAAAGTTTACATTTTCAGATTTAATAAAGTTTTCCCCTTTAAAAATTCAATATGTTTTATTATAAACGTATCAATCCTCATTGGTAGTTCATTCTTAAATATCCTATTTTTCAACTCATCAAAAGACGCTTCAACGGCAGAAGAGCTAGCTATTTCAATATTGCTTTGATAATACCTCCGCGTGATTCCGGTCCACAGTGGCAAATACGGCATTAGCTTTTTTAATTTGTCGG
This sequence comes from Vesta saturnalis, assembly GCA_036346205.1. Lineage (NCBI taxonomy): Eukaryota > Metazoa > Arthropoda > Insecta > Coleoptera > Lampyridae > Vesta > Vesta saturnalis. The sequence goes on from JARFJB010001412.1 coordinate 1,431,871, forward strand.
CTACTTGAGGAATGTAAAACGCGTTTACTGTAGAACCACAAGCTGCATTCGCGACCGTAGCTTCCGCTTTGTCAAAAATATGTTTTGTCCATTGAGTCCATTCAGATGAAACATCAGGGTCGTCTGTATATGGTTCGTAACCTTCATTATCCTCAATAACAATGCCTTTGATGGTTCCATTGATAAACCGTAAAGCATTTTCTGATGGCAGGGGTGAGAAGTACTCATCGTTACCTATATCCTCACTAATGGCAACTAAGATTATAGATAGCAGAGCATTTTCAATTTGGTGGATTTCCTGTAACTTGTAAACATGTGCGAGTGCCCTTAAATAAAATTGACGCACTTTTGTTGGTTTTCCCCGGAGACACTCCCATCTTGCAATAATTTTTATGAAATGACTTACATCTAATCTGATACAACAACTTTGTAATTTTTGTCGTTGTTGAAGCACAATAACATCGTACATAACTTGTAAATAAGCCTGCGTGTCTGCACAGTTTGCAACTGCTATTAATAATGCTTTACTAAAATCTATCACAACCATGCGGGGTAACGGAGCACCGTCTGCCAGATCGATAAAAAAAAGTAAGTTATCATAGCAGAATCTTGTTTGGTCGAAACCATCTGAAAAACTGGACAGCTAGTAGTTTCTGATGTGACCAAGCATTGGTATAAATAAACATGAGGACTCTTCTTATTATTGGGTAGGTTTAACTTTTTAGTGAAGCTACCTGTAGCATCTATTGTTAAGTAGCTGTTATTATTTTGTTTGGTAACAGTTTTGTACAATAATTTTTGTTCTTCTGCCCAATACATACAAAAAAAAAAAACGGATCTAGTCCTATATGACATAATACCAGCGAGAGAATCATGTTTAATAACACTTAAATTAAATATAGGGTCGCTTGAATCTAATTCAAGGCGGCGATCATTTTCTTTCTGTTTCGCTTTTCGTAGGACGGTGGCGTTATATAGCATCGGTGGACTCGCATCACCCACCCCCATAGTACGATTTGCTTCGTTTGCTCTCCAAATACTGGCATCTTCCTCGGAGGTTAATAAATGAGATGCTATTTCGCGTCGTAAATGGCCTCTTAGTTGTCGTTTTTTCTTGTGGATAAATCCATATTGATAATTTTTTAAGACGCACTCAAATATAATATCAGAATGATGATTTGGTTTTTGCATTAAACATCCAGAAAGTGTAGAGCCACATTCTGAACACGAACCTGTAAAACGAGCATAGTACTTATCTTCATTACTTTTAAACACTTTGCCATATTTAAATGCAAACCCACATGCGATTTTAGTTTGCTCTCAAATTTTTCTTGCAAATATATCAGTCCATTTCCCCGGTTGAAGTAAAGTATATTTCCAATGCGAGTAAGTCTTTTTTTTTGGTTTCACTTCTTTCCATGCTTCCCTAGATAGTACAAGTGAAAATTTCATCTTTTTGTCACTATAAGTTTCATTACTATCAGAAATGTTGAAAGAGTTGCTTTCTCGTCCTGTAGTGACCGCCTCGGGTTTCTTTATATTAATTTTTTTTATTATACAGTCCCTCATACCACTTCTATTTTTATGTAGTATGGTATACACATGTTTTGGACTAATTTCCGAACCAGCACTGTGCATGTACGTCGAAAAATTTCTTTAAAAACAGAATGCGAGGGTGGTTACACTTTGCCGTTAGCGTCAATTGGCCGATATTAGTCTTTGCTCAAAGTTTCAAGCAACTTATCGCGATGCTACATTGCTAAGCAGTTGTAATATACGTGCTCACCCTTGCACCTTTCAAAATAATGTACACATTACACTGTTAAAATGAATTACTTACAAAATGTTCAACAAATTCACAAAAATCGAAAAACACCCCGAACTGGAAAAAAAAACTAAACGTAAGCACTGTAATGGCACTCAATAACTGATTCGTTTAAATAAATGTAAACCTAATGTAAAAATTCCTCAACTATAAACATTGAAAAGTGCATTATTACGAGAATTCAAAATAATATTGGGTCATAAATTAAGTACGCTTAGGGGATATTTACTTTACCTTAAATATAAGTACTTGTCGGTCCTACTTATGTAGAAGTTTGCAAGCAAAGATAATCCTTCCTGTCATAAAGGTTTTAGTTCATAGAATTCTTTAAAATTACATTTGTACCATTACGTACCAGTACTATTTTTTATAACAATTGGAAATATCTTATTTGTATATAAGTATTTTGCAAAATTTCAACCGTTAAGATTTAAAAATTCTTTTGTATTAGTGTAAGATCATAGCTTGTTATAACAACATACTTAGTCATAAACGTTTTTCGATGTAACATCGTGTATATTGCTAATATACTTCTGTGAATAAATCGTATATGACAACCATCCAATATTTTAATATATTTATAAACATCATTTCCATCAATACACTCCTTGTAAAACAATTAATACAAGTAACTGTTAATCCAAATATAATTCTGAAATCGATACCTACTGCATTTCGTTTAGAATATTTCATCTCAATTTTAAAATATACCAATCTTAGATAATCACGTATTATATGAAACACATGTGCAGTTGTGTCTGTGTGGATGTATGTTAGTATCCACGATATCCCAAGAACGAAAATACGTGCATACGTACTTAATCAATTTTATATTCAAGCTTGTTTACATTTGGCTTAGATTTTAGGAGAAACCATCCACCCATAATGAAAACGCAACTTTTCTTGTGAGTTCTAATCATAACTCTTAATAAACATGGCTATGAAACCATTATTATCAGAGTTCTATCGAAATTTCGTGGTTACGTACGTCAAAATTTTTCTGTCTACATAGGTGTGAAAAATTGTTGAAAATGCAACATTTCTTTTGAGTTCTGAGTAGCACAAAGGGTTCTAATAATACCTCTTAATAAACATGGCTCTCAAACCATTATTATCAGAGTTATATCGAAATTTCGTTTTTCTCTGTCAACGTTTGTCCGTCAATAAGGGGTTGAGAAAAATTGTTGAAAATGCAAGTTTTCTTGTGAGTTCTGAGTAGCACCACAGAGTTCTAATCATAACTCTTAATAAACATGGCTATCAAACCATTATTATCAGAGTTCTATCGAAATTTCGTGGTCCTACGTACGTCAAAATTTTTCTGTCTATACAGGGGTGTGAAAAATTGAAAATGCAGCTTTTCTTTTGAGTTCTGAGTAGCACTACAAGAGTTCTAATAATAACTCTTAATAAACTTGGCTCTCAATCCATTATTATCAGAGTTCTATTGAAATTTAGTTTTTCTCTGTCAACATTTGTTCGTCAATAAGGGGCGTGAAAAATTGTTGAAAATGCAACTTTTCTTTTGAGTTCTGAGTTGCACCACAAGAGTTCTAATAATACCTCTTAATAAACATGGCTCTCAAACCATTATTATCCGAGTTGTATCGAAATTTCGTTTTTCTCTGTCAACGTTTGTCCGTCAATAAGGGGTTGAGAAAAATTGTTGAAAATGCAACTTTTCTTTTGAGTTCTGAGTAGCACCACAAGAGTTCTAATAATACCTCTTAATAAACATGGCTCTCAAACCATTATTATCAGAGTTGTATCGAAATTTCGTTTTCCTCTATCAACGTTTGTCCAAGTCAATAAGGGGGTTGAGAAAAATTGGTGAAAATGCAACTTTTCTTGGGAGTTCTGAGTAGCACCACAAGAGTTCTATCGATAATGATAAGGGTAAAACGATGCAATTGTGATAGTAAAGTAGCTCTCGCCAATGTTGGGTTCGCACTTCGTGAATTTGGCACCCCTGACTTTGCATCCTGATTATTTGGATTAATCTAGCAGAATTATTTCTACCACTATGATAGAACTCTAGAACTATTAGGGGTGCAGTAAGAACTCCACTAAAGTTTTGACTTTTTTCTAAATGAGGTGCTACCTTCACAGGCGTCCTTTTTCTCGCTACACCAATTTACAAATTTCTTATAGGTATATTCATATACGTCTTTAGATTTAACGGGCAGAAGATCTGATACTACTTCTTCTGCACATTGTAAAATTTCGAATGGTGTATCGCCTTCATTCTCATTCATTTCAAACATTTTCAATCAGAAAATTTTCAATAGGAGTTTTTACATGTCACTTTGACGGAATAAATAAAATGTAAAACAAAAATTCAACAGAAGTTGATTTTATTTATTAATTTTTTTTAGTAATTTGATTTACTATTTTGAACCCGGTTCTTTCGGTCGCAGAAAGAATAGTATGTATTATTCGGATTAAAAGTGACTTTTTGTGACACACAATTCTTTTCATTAACTCGGCTACGCTGCGCTTCGCCTCGCCAAAAAGTCACAAAAAATACAATCTACTATAATTTCCGATCTCCCGCATTTAATAATGAATATAAGCACAATTTTGCAAAAAAACATCTTCAATTTAACCGGCAAAAATCATAGGTCTCGGGATAGAACTATTGATTATTTACCTGTATAATAAAAATAACGATACCTATATAAACTTTATTAAATGGCTCATAAAGTTGTGTCTTACTATACAGGGTGGGTGTCTACTGTGTGGACGGAGGATTGCTCCTTAACTACTCGAGATATCAAAACCAATTCTGGTGTGGTAATACACGATAATTGGACCTACATTCTAAAAATATTTAGGTATATACAGAGCGATTGACAAAAATATGCCAACCCAAACTTGTGTTTTTTCAAATGAACACCCTGTATATTTTTGCATTTTTGGATTCACTGTTACATTTAGAATAAAAGTATAGAAATTTGTATCTGTATCACTAACCGTACTGCAGATATCGTCACTTTAGTACCAAAATAGAGTTAAGTTTGGAACCATGATGCGAGCGTTGTCACCACGATTTTGTAAATCTGTTGATACCACCGACCATTAATAATAGTCTACTAACAAACAAACTGGGAATTTTTTCAAAAACATGTAAAATTATACAGAATGATTAACTTACGCGAAATATACTTTTTCTCAATTTTTTCAAATGCAATATCCTGTATATCTTTTCACATTTCGATTCCCAGTAAAAACTAGATACTAAATGATAATGGGTTTCATAACCATAAGACGGATCCTTCTTGAGATATTGACGCTTTTACGTAAAAATATTCTAAAATACAAATTTACTATGACAATAGAGTTCAACAAAACAAATCAGGTAGGCTAGCCGCTCGTAATAAAGAGGAATAGTTGCATCTATTATTTTGACGTTTGTATAATCATTAAAATATTGTTCCATTAGTTTGTGTTTTTGGATTGTCGTTTTGTCAATTTTTGTATAAAATGAATTTTTCCAAGGAAGAAATGGTCGATATGATCTTTATTTACGGCGAAGCTCAATGAAATGCTTTGCTGGCTACCCGTTTGTACTGTGAACGATACCCAGAGAGAAGACAGCTGCGGAAAGAATTGTTTATAAATGTAGCTGAGGGATTTATAAGTTCTGGAAGTGTGTTGTATCCCAAGCGCACAAAACAAAGCCCACATGAAGAAATTGAGTTTCAAGGTGTGGCATGTCTTATAGAAAATCCGCAAATTAGTACCAGAGAGTTAAGTACACACCTACACCTAAATAGAAACACAGTTCGCAGCTTTATTAAAAAAAAAACAAATTGCATCCTTATCATATCGAGCAACATCAAGCTTTAAGCGAATAGATTTTCAAAATCGTGAATCTTTCTGCCAATCGGTAACTACTAAAGTTAATGAAGAATCCAATTTTCTTAATAACATTCTATTTACGGATGAAGCAATTTTTCACAATAATGGTAATATTAATACACACAACTATCATCACTATTCAGATACTAATCCACACATCTTAAAGAGTTGTTGATCACCAGCATCGATTGCCATTAACTGGTGGTATAATCAATTTTAATGTGGTTAGTCCTTTTTTCTTTGATGGGAGTCTTACTGGGGAAAGATATTTACAGTTTTTGGAAAATGATTTACCCGAGCTTTTGGAAAATATCGAGGCAGATAATATTCGTTGGTTTCAACTGGATGGCGCCCCTCCACACTATGCAACTAACGTTAGGCGATATCTCGGTAGAAATTATCCGATGAGGTGGATAAGACGAGGTGGTGTGCAAAACTGGCCAGCCTGATCACCTTGATGTCTTCCTTTGGGGCTACGTTAAAGAAAAAGTTTACCAACATCCTCCCACCACAAGCGAAGATATGCAAAATAGAATTAGAGCTGCGTTTCAATCCATTTCGCCTCTAATGTTGTTGCGAGTGTATCTTTCGTTTACCGAGCGAATTGCAAAGTGTTTAGCTAGGCGTGGTCAGCATTTTGAACATTTAATTTGAATTTATGGTTTTATTCGTTTATGTTTACTTGTTCAACTTAGTTTTAGGTGTAGAGAATTATTTTATTGTTTAGTTATTAACCAAGTGTTCCTATCAGTTACAGAATTTATTTGGCATTCGTATTTTATTATTTGCTCTGGATTTTGCTTTATTTGTTCTTCTGTATATCAATATTTTCAAATAAAGCGTCAATATCTCAAGAAGGATCTGTCTTATGGCTATGAAACCTATTATCAATTAGTATCTACTTTTCACGGGGAATCGAAACGTGAAAAAATATACAGGGTGTTGCATTTGAAAAAATTGAGAAAAATTACATTCCGCGTAAGTTAATCATTCTGTATAGTTTTTACATGTTCTCGAAAAATTTCCCAGTTTATTTGTTAGTAGACTATTATTAATTTACCAAATTGTGGTGACAACGCTCGCATTGTGGTTCCAAAGTTGGCTCTATTTTGGCACTAAAGTGACAATATCCGCAGAACGGTTAGTGATATAGATACAAATTTCTATACTTTTATTCTAAATGTAACAGTAAATCCAAAAATGTAAAAATATACAGGGTGTTCCATTAAAAAAACAAGGGTATGGGTTGGCATATTTTTGTCAATCACCCTGTATATACCTACGTATTTTTAGAATGTAGGTTCAATGATCGTGTATTAACACGCCAAAATTGGTTTTGATATCTCTAATAGTTAAGGAGAAATCCGGAAGAAATCCTACGTCCATGCAGTAGACACCCACCCTGTATAGTAACTTTTTTTAGGATTGCTTTTTTTATATTATCAAAATAGAGTAATATAAAAATTGTAGATTACAATAGACAATAATTAATACCAACATCCCATTGTTCCGAGAAGTATTTGGGCATTCCAAGACACGAGTTACTGTCGGATTTATCGTATTGTTGATTTTTATTTGTCTTTTGTTTTCTAAATTGTAGGAAATGTTAACTATGTTAGTTAAATAACCAATTGTAAAACGGTAAAAATGTGAAAGTGTTTGAATATGGTTTTAGCTAACTGTACATATTTTAATAAAAAAAATTAACTATCATAACAACTATACACAATATAAATCATAATTAGAATTCTATTATTTAATATGTAGAAAGTTGTAACGGTAATGATCCAGATAATCCTGAATAACACAAAAAGTAATACTTTTTCATGATATATCGTTAAGGTTTACCGTCAACCGGAAATGGTGTTTGTATTGATTAGTTCAGATAAAATGTGCTTCATGTATTCAATTGAATGTGTTTGAATCTTACAGTAGGTTTGTGAACTTGGATGTATAACTTACCCCAGTAAAATATTTAATTTTGAGATGGCGCATGACATTTTTGTATTTGGTGTCTGTGTAATTAATAACGTTAAAAAGCAATTGTTTATTGATTACATCTTAAATAGTTCCAGTCAATCATGTAAAAATATACTAAATGGTAGTAGTGTGTGTGAATGTTTTCTAGTTTTTATAATCTGATACAGAAGATTGCAATTTACAATGCTTTATTATTGTATATTTAATCGCTTTGTTCTCTGATCACTATATTAATGAGCACATCAGGTTGGTGATTCTCAGGGGATGTTTCAGGGAACTTTATCAATCGATTAAACCGATTAGTAATTACGAAAGGAAAACGAATTACTTCCTGCTTTTTAAGCCTTAAAGTCGAAGTTTGTCTTTTCCTTCTAGTTTCTTTTTTTGTTGAAATGTAAAAAGTATTATTTCAAGAGGCCATTTAAAGGTAACGGATTGGTTATATATCGTAGATTTTAATCAGCAGGGTTGTGCATTTTCTATTAGAAAATTGGGTTTATTTAAATCTTTGATAGAATGATAAAATTCGTTGATGAACGTGTTAACATGGAGTTATTTTGCTTTTTAATTGTGGCAGTTCAGTAATAAAGTAATTAATTTATTGCGGCATAAAATAACATTTTGACCTTATTTCCACCATAGTAAGTTATTGATTTATTCTGCCCTCTGTCGGAATATAATTTCACATACTCCTGTTTTTATGCAGTTTTTTTATCTGTCTATTCTTATTTCTGCGGTTAGAGTAATAAAGAATTTCTTTTCTTTTATAATGCGAGATTACTAAATCTGGTTCAAATTTTTATTTAATGTGGATGGAGGTAAAGTACTTTTTATTGTAACAGCCATAGCAATTTTTATTTTTCCAGACAAAGAAATATGTTGGGGTATAAATCTATCCGCCTGCATTAGTTTCGATACGGTGTATTAAATCGTTAAATTCAGACTCCAACGGCCGATAACGGTGTTTCAGATCTGTCTCCAAATAAAGGAAAAAAGTGGAAATTATGGAAGTAATTTTTTCTAATTTTTTGCAACATCGTTGCAGTAGAATCCGTTTAAATCTTCAATTTCGTTTTCATCAAAATCAATATCGTCTTCTTCCAAATTCGTCTTCTTCTTCTGTGTTTGTAACCCCCTGAATGTGAATTTGCAAAGCCTCGCACTTTGTCTTGAAACATAAAACTACATTTCTGAAAATTAATTACACTTTGATTTGTCACTTTATGATTACAATCGTTCGGTGGAAATGTTGGAGCAAAATGCCCCCCAGCGTCAACGTACGCAGAATACATTTCAACAAATTACGAAGCACGCAAAAGATTTATTTATTGTAGCTTTAAACTCTAACCGAACATTTGATAACTCTAGTGATGAATCAAGAAATTTATTAACTGCGTCAATCAACCTATGTGAACATAGCACTCGACTTTATTAAAAAAATTCTGAAAATGGGTGCTACTTCCTTACCTTTTGTACCCGTTTGTACTACTTTCCGTTTCGTTTGTACCCTTATGGTGGAAATACGGAATATTTGTGTTTCACCTAAGGGGTAAGCATGTTATTTTTTAAGATATTCAAATTTCGAAAGCGGGTGCCGTTTCCTAATCGTTTGTACCCGTTTCTACCGCTTTCCGTTTGGTTTGTATCCTTATGGGGGTGGAAATACGGAATATTTAAATATCCCCTAGGGTGTAGATATGTCAATTTTTAAGATATTTGAATTCGGAAAACGGATGCTTCTTCCTCATCGTTTGTACCTCTTTCCGATTCGTTTGTACCCTTATCGGGGTGGAAATACGGAATAATTAAATTTCCCCTAAGGGGTAATTTTGTCATTTTTTAAAATATTCGAATTTTGCAAAACGGGTGCTGGTTCCTCATCGTTTGTACATATATTTCTTATTTTTATTAGAAATCGAATTCGAGGTCTTCGCTATAATAGAAAATGCATTGTCTATTACACCAAGTTGTTTACAGTTTGCATTCGTAGTTCTAGATAAACAAATAAAAATAATTAAAATTGCATCTCAACAGCATATTTAGTTAATAAAATAAAAAAAAAGTTTATGAATAAATGTACGCATGGTTTGAATTGTAAAACACGGCCTTCATCATTTACAAGATGTAAATCTTTAAGAGCCTCGAATATCTCGTGCGCAGATTTTGTAGCTTTTCGGGGCATCGGCATGCTGAAATGAAATGTAATATACAAGGTGTTCCAGTTTTTTTTAGCAGGACTTTAATAGTCGATAGAACTTTCAAAATTAAGACAAAAAGTCCATATAAACATAGGTTGCCAAACGCTTAGTTTTGGAGATACAGGGTTTCAAAGTTTTAATTTTTTTTCAGTTCTTTTAATTTATCTTCAAAACTATTTAAAATAATAAATCCAAATTTAGTACACATATTACAGTCCTTAAACTCAATATTAAGAGTAGTTTAACGTTTATCAATATCCACAGGGTAGTACATTTTCTGGGGTGGTACACCCGTTATCCCCCCCGAACTTTTTCATGCGACGCCTCTAAGTCTTAAAAATTTAAATTGCCCATTTGATTTAGGAACTTTTTTGTCTTCTTTTTTTTTCGAAAGATGCATAGTTTTTGAGATAAATTAGCTGTAATCCATGAACAGCTTCCAAATGGTAAGTAAAGAACGTCCGGTCTGGTAAATCAACTCGGCATCGCCGATTTGGCGCCGCCGACTCGGCACCGCCAACTCGGCGCCGGCCACTTCGGCGCCAGTGCAACTCGGCGCCGGCCATTTCGGCGCCAGCCAATTCGACGCCAGCTAACTTTACACCAACGTAATGAGCATTTCCCTTAAATATTAAATAACGTTTTAATAAAGGAAAAAATGGAAGCACGCTTTTAACCTTAAGGAGCTGTTATCCACTTATTTTGCAATATTCATTTACTGTTGGTTAGTTTAATTGTATATTTACAAAATGTATGACTGTTGGTGTAGATTAGGTCACTGCTGCGCCTTTTAATTGTTTTGAATCTTTTTTACAATTTACTTAAATAAGAATGTATATATTTGTAATATTATAATCATAATTAAAGTACCTACGCCTTTTAATTGTTTTGAATCTTTTTACAATTTACTTAAATAAGAATGTATATATTTGTAATATTATAATCATAATTAAAGTACCTGCGCCTTTTAATTGTTTTGAATCCCTTTTACAAATTACTTAAATAATAATGTGTATATTTGTAATATTAAAATAATAATTAAAGTACGTCTTTATGAAAAGTTTTAATATTTTTGCTATTGGCGCCGAGTTGCCCGGCGTCGAATTGGCTGGCGCCGAGTTGTCCGCGCGTCAAGTTGGCTTGGCGCCGAAATGGCTGGCGCCGAATGGGCAGCGCCGAAGTAGCGGCGCCGAGTTGTCCCTTTCCGAAGAACGTCTGATGCTCCCGCAAAAATAGTGTGCCATGAAAGAACAATAAAAAGAATCAAATTATGTCAATTCTCACGTTTTTGTCTCTTAATAAGTAGTACTCACTGATTTTTCCTAACTTTTCAGTTGAATTAAATAACGAAATAAGTAAAACAACAAATAAATATTACAAAAATACGTATTTATTGGAAAAAATTGGAAAGAATTTCTCTTCAAGATTTTAACAAGAACGAAACGAACGAAACAAATAAACTTAACCTATAACAACAAAACCAAAACGCTATCGTAATAATAATAAATTTAAGAACTGTTCAATGTGAACCATTTTGTTGAATACATAATTCACACCGACGAATAATTTGCACGTGGAATATTAACTAAAAATTGTCGGTGTGAATTATGTATCCAACAAAATGGTTCACATTTTGAAGAGTTTCTTTAAATTTATTTATTATTACCATAGCGTTTTTGTTTTGTTGTTATAGGTTAAGTTTATTTGTTTTATTTATTTCGTTCGTTTCGTTCGTGTTAAAATCTTGAATAGAAATTCTTTCCAATTTTTTGCAATAAATACGTTTTTTTTTTTTAATATTTATTTTGTTGGTTTACTTTTATTTTCCTTTATTTAATTCAACTGAAAAGTTAGGAAAAAGTCAGTGGAGTATTACTTTTTATTAAGAGACAAAGAAACATGAGAATTGACATAATTCGATTTTTTTTTTTTTGTTTGTTTTCATGGCACACTATTTTTTGCGGGAGCATCAGGCGTTCTTTACTTACCATTTGGAAGCTGTTCATGGATTACAGCTAATTTATCCCAAAAACTATGCATTTTTCGAAAAAAAAAGCAGAAGACAAAAAAGTTCCTAAATCAAATGGGCAATCTAAGTTTTTGGTTTTTAAGAGTTAGAGGCGTCGCATGAAAAAGTTTGGGGGGGATAAAGGGTGTACCACCCCAGAAAATGTACTACCCTGTAGATATTGATAAACGTTAAACTACTCTTAATATTGAGTTTAAGAAGTGTAATATGTGTACTAAATTTGGATTTATTATTTTAAATAGTTTTGAAGATAAATTAAAAGAACTGAAAAAAAATTAAAACTTTGAAACCCTGTATCTCCAAAACGACTCATAGACCGACTCTTAGTGTGTGACGTATGTGCAGCAGTCTGCGCATGTCAGCGCGGAGTATACACTCGGCGACGTTTCTCAGTCTCCCTCAATCACTCAGCGAAACTCACGATATCACTCACAATATCTGATGTAATAGAAAATGTAGAATGACACATTAAATTCATTTGCATCATTTTGATTATCAAAACCGTCCATTTTATCGCGGTTAGCAGGCAAATTAGTGGCACGTAAAATTTTTACTGCGCCTGCAAGTGACTTAATATGAATAATGACAAATTGGTCGACACGCATCCGTCTGGCTCCTTTAAAAACAAGTTGTTATAGTTCCCTAAAATATTGCTCTATAATATGTTCGGTCTATAATAGTAATATGCATGCCCTTCATCAGTGCGTGTATTAATACGATTTTTTTTCATCTGAATATATTTCAAAATTAGTTTAGTAGAAGCAATTTTCAACTTTTATAACATAATACGTTATATTATATTAGTTCTTTTTTTAATAAAATATTTTATTTTCAACATGCTTCGAAAATCTTCAATATTATTGTACGAATTATACAATATAATTTTCATATAATATTTTACATTTGCTACAATTCACGTATGAAAGATGAAACAAAAAAGGGATCATATATACAGGGTGTTTCTGAAATAGGGTTCCGAATTTCTACTGCATGTAGAACTCATTAAAATAAGACAAAATGTTCCTATAAACATGTGCCTTAAAACGCACCCTTAAAAAGTTACAGGCCCTTGAAAGGGTTCGAATTAAACTGATTTTATCCAGTTATTTCAAAAACGATAAAAGATAAAGAGACCAAATAAAGGGAACATACATAACTTTTCACACCGAGTAACATGAGCTAGGCCATTTTTCGCTATTCGAATCATATGTGTCCTTTTCATCAGGGCGATGAAAAGGGTATCAAGTCCCTAGAGAATTTTGTACGACCTTTTTGCAATTTTTTTTGACAAATTCATAAATTTTGGACAGTTTTACGTAAAAAATGTCGTCTTTGCGTAAGTCGATATCGGCAACGGTTTTTGTGTAAAATGAGTTTGAAAATTATCATTATTTGATAAAATTACTGTTATTAACTTCGGAATCAATTCAGAAACGTTCCTATTATTTAGCCAAATTGCATTTAGAAATAAAACTGTCCGAAATTTATGAATTTGTTAAAAAAAATTGCGAAAAGGTCGTACAAAATTTTTTAGGGACTTGATACCCTTTCCATCCCCCTGAAAAGGACGCCTATGATTCGAATAACGAAAAATGGCCTAGCTCATGTTACTCGGCGTGAAAAGTTATGTATGTTCCCTTAATTTCATCTCTTTATCTTTTATCGCTTTTGAAATAATTGAATAAAATCAGTTTCATTCGAACCCTTTCAAGGGCCTGTAACTGTTTAAGGGTGCGTTTTAGGGCACATATTTATATGAACATTTTGTCTTATTTTAATGAGTTCTACATGCAGTAGAAATTCGGAACCCTATTTCAGAAACACCCTGTATATAAAGTGTTAACACATTTGTACCGTTTTCCGTTTCGGTTATACCGTTATGCAGATGAAAATACGGAGCATTTAAATTACATAAGGGATAACGTATATTATAAATATAAGGAAGGTTCTGAAAAAATGTGTATATGATGTAGAAAAAAATGTTTTAAATTAAAAAATAAATAAACTTAATAACATAGAAACTTATAGCAATAAAAATAACAGTCGATACAAACGTAACGGAAAGCGGTACAAACTGGTACATACAATTACGAAACAGCACCCGCTTTCAGAATTCAAATTCTTAAAAAATGACATTTACCCCTTAGGGGAAATTTAAATATTCCGTATTTCCACCCCTCTTAGGGTACAAGCGAAACGGAAAACGGTACAAACGATTAGGTAATAGCATTCGCTTTCAGAATTCCAGTATCTTAAAAAATGAGATTTACCCCTTGGGTGAAATTTAAATATTCCGTATTTCCACCCCCATAAGGGTGCAACCGAAGCGGAAAGCGGTACAAACGGGTACAAACGATTGGGAAACGGCACCCACTTTCGAAATTTGAATATCTTAAAAAATAACATGTTTACCTCTTAGGTGAAACTTAAATATTCCGTATTTCCACCCCCATAAAGGTACAAACGAAAAGGAAAGCGGTACAAACGGTTAGGACGCAACACCCATTTTCAGAATTTTTTCGGGTGCTAAGTTCACATAGTTTGATTGATGTAGTCTATAAATTTCTTGATTTATCTCTAGAGTTATCAAATGTTTGGTTAGAGTTTAAAGCTACGATAAATAAATAAATAAATCTTTGCGTGCTTCTTAATTTGTTGAAATGTATTCTGCATACGTTGACGCTGGTGGGCTCTAACATTTCCACCGAACGGTTGTAATTATAAAGTGACAAATCAAAACGTGATTAATATTCAGAAATGTAGTTTTATTTTTCAAGACAAAGTGCGAGGCTTTGCAAATACTTTGATTACTAAGTAACGCTTGATCAAAATCTGGCACTTCTCCATTTGGAGTATGGAAAATTGGCCTTATGCACAGATTCTATGCGGAGAAGTGCCAATAACCAATTTGAAACTGCATTAGTGTGCTGGACAGGCGCATTGTTAAAAACCGGAGCATATTTATCATTAACTTTGGTTACCGCTATATACATTTATAAATATGGGCAGATAGTGCTCCATTTTGTATTGTTACCTTTTTCTTCAGCGATCCCGTTGCATCAGTACACAAAATATTATGTTTTTCAAAAACATAACATTTTAACTGGAGTGAAGGTCCGTGGAAATGCTATACCAACTAATTCGCCTACATCATATATCGGATATCAGTTAGCCGATATATGCGACCAACCAGTATGATGCAGCCTAATTATAATATTTTTTAAAGGGTCCAAAAACTCCTCGGGGTATTGACTGCAGTTTATGGCTGGTATGAGGTGGAAAATTAAATAAGATAATGCCATTCTCTTTAGCCAAATCTATATCTGATAATCGGACGTGACTCTCATGATTATCCATAATGAGTAAAACTTCTCTTTCTTTTGAGGATTTCACATGATGAATACAATGTTTTAAAAAATCGGGAAATTTGTCTGAGTTGGACCATGCGCTTAACGTTTGCCATAACCAATGTTCGTGGTGGTCTTCCTTTAATCATGTGTGCCCTGGAGATTAAAGCTGGTGGAATAGCGTTAACAATTGCATTTACGAAAGCTATAATGGTTACATTAAGCTCCCGTTCCCCTGATGACATGCTGCCCATTTGCTTTTACTTGCGATTACTTTAACTGGATTGTGAAAAATTTTAATACCACTTTCGTCCAGATTATAAATAATATTTTCGGGGGAAAATTCATGTTTTTGCAAAAGCTCAACATTGTGTTTATTTAAACGGGTTGCTCTAGACAAACTAGTGGCCTGAGGTTTTCTAAGGGCAATATTCTTCCGACGAGCCATAAAATTATAGTTCCATGTTTTTCCCGTTTTTTGATAATTATCCCAATAGTGAGGATACTTTATCTTGTTCGCTTTAGCAAATTCAAATGCCGTAGTTTGAGCATGGACTCTGGGCAATCCATAGAGCATTTTGCTAGATGATGGTTACGTATTTTTCTCATTTTCTCCTGATCTGCGGTAAAAAATTGTTGAACATCACAATTATTTTAAATGCTACTGTAGAAGGCTTCTTTTGATATTGGAAGTAATAGGCGCGCTTAGAATAGAAAACTGACCGGTTCGAATTGCAACCACAGCGTTTGTAATCGCTGCCGAATCAATTCTTTGGGGTTTACCACCTTCTATACATCTGTCAACAAATGCTTTTGTTAAGGAAAAACGTCTAGAGTGTACCTCTGGGGAGTATTGTACCCCTCGCCGGTCTGAGATACTATATTCCCTCCGTCCAGAGGTTCAAGAACATTACAAAATCTCTTAAGATTAAAATAAATGAATAAATAAAACTTAATAAAAAACGTTTCTAAACTTATTGGGGTTCTAAATACTTGGAAGAATTTAACTAAGCTATAAAAGTGGCAAAATATGCTTAAGTTTATATTTAATTCACTCTAGAGTTGGCACAAAATATTTACATTCTACGAGCATTATCACACAGGTGATTCTAAATTGTGCAAGCGCCATAACGTATGGACCATTACGTATGAGAAAAAATACATGTTTTGAGAAAAATCAACAGCGGCAATCACCAAGATAATTACGTTTTATTTAAACTTAACTATTAATGGGTAATATTACATCTTTTGACAACATGAAAACTAATCTACAAAACTGATAGAGGACCATACTCTTCAATGGCACGCAACTTGTCCCATCTTCCTTTGGGCAATGTCTCGGTTAACTCCCCGAACTGCTGCAACTGCTGTTAATTTTGAGCCTCCCAATCGTTTTCATAAACCTTTCAATACAAATATGACCAAAATTCTTCTGTTGGTCGAGCTTGAAGAACATTTGGGGGTTATATTCTCTTGGTACATAATTGATGTTATTCTGCCCCAGCCAGTCAGGAGTCCTTCTGGCACGAAGTGAGGTCCGATGAAATATTATTTCATCGTTCTGATGATGGACATTAATGAAATTAAGCAGTTTTGGTAAGCATATTTGAGTATAATGCCAAGCTTCTCCCCGAACTCTGCCAACGTAAGGTGTTGAAACACCAGCCACTGACATCGCGCACCAGACTAAAACTTTGTCAGCAAATTTATCCTTTGCTTTGAATTTTACTTTGTTTGGACAATTTTCAATATCAGTGGTATAAAACACAGCATTACCTTTCATTTGAGAATATGTGCAAACGTAAACAGACTAGGTGGTGTGTTTTGCCTTTGCCGAACGGAAGCACAAAACATTTTAGGTATGAGTTGTATAATATAATCTATGTGAAGTTAGCAGTGGATTTCAACCACAAATTTTTTTCGATAAAATGCTAAATTTTGTTGAACACGAGAATATTATAAGCATGTGTGGATTATAAAAGTTTAGACAAAGTTTCGATCCAAAAACTTGGAAAAATGCACGAATCACCAATACGTTAATTTTTGCATAACAATGGGTATCCCTTTGGGACTTTCAAAATTAGTATAAGAAACACTTTTGTTCAACAAGAACAGCAAGCGTTTCTATTAAATAAAAAAAAACTAAAAACATTTTGCATAAATACCAAAAACTAGGAAAATGTGCTTAAATATGCTCTTGCCCCATGTAAAATACGTATCACAGCCACACTTATCCAAGACCCAAATATTTTTAGAAACGTTTATGTTATTTTAATAACATTTCGTATAACTTCGGAAAAAAATCATAAAGTTACATTCTTTCAAAAGACGTTATGGTCGGATGAAACACAAAATCGTTCGTAGCTTACCCCATTGCCCTAGATTTTTTTTTAAACTTTTATGTAATTTTAATAAATTACATATTAATTGATCACATATAAAAAATTTTAGATGCAGATATTTTGCGCAACTTCACAAAAAAATTATAAAGTTATACTCTCGAGGGGAGCGGTTAGTGCAGTTGTAACATAAAATTGTCCGTGGGACCCGATGTCTCTAAAATTTTGGGAAAATTTTCATATTTTAATGTATAAAATTTAAGTTGAAGATATTTCGAGTAAAAAAATTATAAAATTTTTGCAGACGCCACTTATAGGAGATTGCAAAACAAAATTGATCGTGGCCGATCCGATGGCCCTCGATTTTTTTTTTAACTTTTATGTTATTTAAGTAGATTATATTATGAATAATCACATAACATGTTACATAATTTGAGAAGTTATTTTGTGTAACTTCAGAAAAAATACTTGACACAGGGTGCTTACGGCGGTTGCCACAAAAATTGCTGACCTCATGACTCTAGAATTTTTTGAAACGTGTAATATTAATAGCCCGTATATAGATTAATCACACATAAAAAAATTGAGCTATAGATATTTCATGTAATTTCAGAAAGAAATCATAAAGTTATACTCTCGCAAAAGACGTTTACAGATACAAATGGTACGTGCCTGACCGGATGGTGCTAAAAATTTTTATAACTTATGTTATTTTAATAGCTTATGATTTGATTAATCAGACGTAAGAAATTTGAGGTGTACATATGTTGTGTAATTTCAGAAAAAAATCATAAAGTTAGTTATATTCTCGAAGAAGGCGCTTTTGGGCAGCTGCAACATAAAATTATTCGTGGCTGGCTCAATCGCCCTAAAATTTTCGGATTTTTTCTGAAGTTAGACGAAATAGTTACATCCCCAATGTGAATAACCAATTTAAAATTAAAAAAAAAATACTATAAAAAAAGAAACTTTTTTAAAAAGCAAGTTGTATTTACGCGTAGAGAGTGCACTAAAAAGGAGAAAATTTTTTTTCTTTGCACCAAAATGTGATCAAAAATCTTCACGACTAAAAATGAAAGCGTGAGGGGCGCTCATATTATAAACATGCGACGGAGAGATGAATTAAATAATTTTCGCAAGTCTCAAGATATACTCATTTTAGCGAAAAATATACGCATTGGTAATTCATGCCTATTTTCTAGTTTTTAGATCGAAATTTCGACAAAAACTGCACAATTTGTAAAATATTAATTTTTCTGCCCTCAAGTGGTAACGGGAAAATGTACGGTAAATCTTTTCATAGTGATATCTGAGATAATATAACTAGTGTTATGCGTATTATCGGTGATAAGTTACAGTCGATTTTCTGAAGGCTTTAACCAGTGTTATCGTCCATAATCAGTATAGCACGAATTACATTTAGGAAGAGAATATAATTCATTAATCACATGGGGTCGTTTTAGCCAATGAAACTGCATTCTTTCGTTAGTAACGTGTCTATTACCACAATAAAATTTCCCTGTAATAGTCACGTTACTAAGGAAGATATATGCAGTTTCATTGGCTAAAATGACCCCATGTAATTAATGAATTATATTCTCATGTCCATGCAAACAAATTGCAATTATTTTCGTCTATTAGAGCTGAAAATTATAATTTTTTAATAGAAATTCGTTGATTTAGCTCCTTTTTTGGACAAACTGAATATTTAAATAAAGATCCCATTATGTGCTGATTTCTAAATGTACTTCATATATCTTTTGTAATTGGACGATTTTTTTTCGCGTCTGGCGACACCTGGTGGCTGAAATGTCAACTTGAAAAAATAAAATATGGTCACACTGTGAACGAGTATGGTCGATAAATTATACAGTGACCACAAGTAACAAGGTACAGTTGAAATTATGAAAGAATTCCGATATTGGATTAGCGCTTTTATTCAAGCGCTACGGTCGAACATGCAACTTTGTCGGTTTTACACATGTTATATGACGAAGACGGAAAGAAATTTGTTGTGTATAACCTCGCGGGTGGTGAAGTAAAACCTACACTCTACGTTAAAACGTGGGTTTAATTTAAGTACATGCGTTAGAAGAAGAACCTTCAACAAGCCGCTTAAATTTTAAATTGATATTTTTTACAAATTCACAATTATTATTTTCAGTTATTTTGTAACTTTTAACTATAATTGCATAAATACTTTCAAGTTCGTAAAAGTAACCTAAACAATTAAAAACTGAAATTTTACAGTTACGAAAATAACTGAAAATAATCCAAATTCTATCACAATCCACGAAAATGGAAGATAATTACTAGTAATACCACAAGAGGTTAAGTTATTTCCGGAAATTTATTCCAGCTCATGAATATTTTGAAAATTGACGTCGATTTCTTAATATGTCTACTAAAGAATCAAAATGGAAGCAAAGTACAAAATAGTATATTAAAAAACAAGTTTCATAAGATCAGTCTTGAAAACACGAATTGAAGGTCTTATGCTATTTTTTTGTAATTTGCCCTTATTATGCCGTTTTTAAACAAACTTTTTTTTACTTTAGTTGATTTAGCGATTTTTGTGGCGGTTGGTAATGTCATAAGTTTAAAAGTGAAAATTTGATCTAGTCACCTTTTGTTTTATCCAAATTCTGTCACAAAACACAAAAATCGAAGATACTCTTGCATGCACGCGCCCTGAAATACGTGAAATTCCCAAAAAGACAGTCGCGAATTTGCTCACATCAAAGTTTTCCACTAGACGTATCCTATTTTTGACACGTGTGAAGTTAACACCCCGACAAAGAGTTCCAATAGTTTTAATTAGAGTTCTAGCTTCCTTTTAACACATTGCGTGTCACGTCGCTCATATATAACACATAGCAACGTTTCGCCAGGGGTCACGTCGATCATGTTTGAGAAACACACATCTTTCATTGTCTGGCTATCAAATCTGATACTCGCTACCGTGTATTTCAAAGTCGGGAATTGCGAGCGTGACCTCTGGGGAAAGTAAAATGAGTCCTGGTTTGAGAGAAATTTTAAAGATAGATTTAATACAACAAATAAGTTTTAACATTATTTATTTTAGGAATATTAACATAATACTCTGCAGGGCAGAAAAAATTAAAAGAATTAAACATTTTTGAAAATTCAATTTTGACATGCAGTAGTTCTAACCAACGTTTGATGCTCTTTTATTTATTACTAAGAGTTCTCGCTAATTAAAAAAAAATTATAAGCAAAAATGAAAAAGTTACAGCCCTTTCACTTGAAAAAAAATGTTAATAAAAAATAGAATTATTATAAGCTTTTGTTATAAACGAATAAGTTCAAAAGTAAATATGTAATTAAAAATTAATAATTTTTTTTTAAATAGAATTATTCCACTTTAAATAATTGCATAGCTTAAATTTTCGTAGTATCGACGATAAATATTTTGAAGAGTTCCAATAGTTCCAAAATAGTTATCGTGTATTTCTCGACATGCACAATGCTAACGAGTTTCGATGCTAAAATTAATTATATAATTTTTCTAAAAAACGAATTTATCCGAAAAATGGGCTATTTTTTACTAATTCTTAAAAAAACGAGAATTGCTTTAGAATAATCAGAACTCTTGAAATCGACCAGCGTCTCATCTATATCCTCGTAAATTTTTAAGTATCGATGAACAATGTTTTGAAGTGAAAAAAGTCGATTGCATAACCTTCTATACCTACATATGTATATGGAGGTTGGAACGTAAAAATTATAATTAAAATGATTAATTTTTTAAGTTAGCATCTAGATGTCTTTTAACCTCTGTTTGACATTAAGTTTTAAACGTCTGTATAACATAGATTGTTTTTGTTTTTACAATGTTGGCCTATTTTCGTATGAGCTTATTATAAAAGAGGTTGCATAATTATCCTAAGAAAACCGTTATTAAAATTACTTCATTTCTTTTAATTTCCATTTTGTAGGTTGGAAAGTGGTGTGGAGTTCCACACCAGATATTTTCATAAAATATACCTATATTTAATAATTGAAAAATTATTTACACTGAAACAGCTGAAAACTTCTATGCAAAAAAAAATTTTTTAATGATTCTTAAGTCCTTAACTTTGGTGCTAAATCCAAATTTTTTTGTGTAACACTTTGATGCTCTTTTATTTATTACTAAGAGTTCTCGCTAATTAAAAAAAATTGTAAACAAAAATGAAAAAGTTACAGCCCTTTCACTTGAAAAAAAATGTTAACAAAAAATAGAATTATTTTGTTATGAACGAATAAGTTCAAAGGTAAATATGTAATTAAAAATTAATAATTTTTTTTTAAAATAGAATTGTTCGACTTTAGACCATAAATATTTTGAAGAGTTCCAATAGTTCTCGTGTAGTTCTCGACATGCACAATGCCTTTCCAACGAGTTTCGATGCTAAAATTAATTATATAATTTTTTTAAAAAATGAATTTATCCGAAAAATGGGCTATTTTTTACTAATTCTTAAAAAAATTATCTAATTAATTTTATCATCAAGACTCTTTGGAAAGGCATTGTGTATGCTCAGAACGAGAATTGCTTTAGAATATTCAGAACTCTTGAAAATCGACCAGCGTCTCATCTATATCCTCGTAAATTTTTAAAGTATCGATGAACAATGTTTTCAAGGGTTCCAATAGTTCCCACAGTAGATTTGGATAGTACTCAGAAAGTTGTAAAAGAAATTCTAATGACTGAAAGCAATCCGATCAATAATTAATGTGTTACACAAAAAAATTTGGATTTAGCACCACAGTTACAAAAATATTGTAAAAACAAAAACAAAATCTATGTTAAACAGGCGTTTGAAACTTTATGTCAGACAGAGGTTAATGGGCATCTAGATGCCAACTTAAACAATTAAAAGAAATGCAATAATTTTTTGCGAAAGCAAAATCGTGACAGAAGTTGAACATTTTCTCCCTAGGGAGCAAATATGTCACATTATCTCCCTAAGAAGTTTATTTTATATGTTTTGACAATTTTAAATACAGAGTATAAATAAAAACACAAGAACTAAAGAACTAACTTATTTATTTGCGTTTACAGTAAATGTACAGGCCCACAATTATTGAAATTATTCACAATTTTCAGTTTTTTTGAAAACAATCTTTTGACACTAGGTATGGTTGTCAAGGTACGAATCCCAAAGGCCACTAATTATTACATACGGGTTTGACGAAACTATTACTAAATTTATTAATTTTTAGTGTTTTTGTGTTTTCGCTTTCGCAAAAAAATGTGTAAATACACCTCAGGAGAGAATGCTATTTTTCCCTGGACGTTTTGTAGCCCTCGTGCTGCAAACCTATCTCATGAAAACTCATGTATAATATATTATTAATTATAATTTTTTCAGGATAACTATGCAATTTCTTTTATTACATTCATAACGAAAACAGGCAACATTGTAAAAACAAAAACATTAATATATGCCAGAATGACGCTTAAAACTTCATGCCAGAAGAGATTAATAGACATAAAACATGTTAGCTTGAAAAAAAATTCCAAAGCCGCCCACTTCTGTATCACTAATATAGTTTAACCATTTTCCTTTATAGTTCTTTAATTTTTAGACATACCTTGCGTTAGTTATATTAAGAAATTTTATAAAGAAAAGTTACGTAAAATAAAATTTTGAAAATATGGTCTACACTTTTTCTTATAAAATTAATCGTTATTCAGATATTGAAAAAAACTAACGCTTTAGGAATTTTTTTTCCGCTAAATTACGCGTCGTATCAAAAAATTGCATAGAACATAATTAATCGATATGTTTAAGGTCTATATCTAGGTATGGTTATATCTTTGAAATATGCAGCTGTTTTAGAAATTCACGCAGACACACACACAAGCATCCAGACATCATGGCCGATCTTGGCGAAATTTGGCCAAAAGTTGTAAAATAAGTTAAGTCGATTTAGCGATAGTGAAAAAAAGTCGATTGCATAACCTTCTATACCTACATATGTATATGGAGGTTGGAAGGAAAAAATTATAATTAAAAGGATTAATTTTTTAAGTTAGGGTCTAGATGTCTATTAACCTCTGTTTGACATGAAGTTTTAAACGTCTGTATGACATAGATTGTTTTTGTTTTTACAATGTTGGCCTATTTTCGTATGAGCTTATTATAAAAGAGGTTGCATAATTATCCTAAGAAAACCGTTATTAAAATTATTTCATTTCTTTTAATTTCCATTTTGTAGGTTGGAAGGTGGTGTGGAGTTCCACACCAGATATTTTTTTGTTTAACACTTTAATTATTGGTCGGATTGCTTTCAGTCATTAGAATTTCTTTTATAACTTTCTGAGTACTATCCAAATCTACTGTGGGACTGTTGTGAACCCTTCAAAACATTGTTCATCAATACTTGAAAAATGTACGAGCATATAGATGAGACGCTGGTCGATTTTCAACAGTTCTGATTATTCTAAAACAATTCTCATATAGTTCTGAACATACACAATGCCTTTCCAAAAAGTTCTGATGATAAAATTAATTAGATAATTTTTTAAACAATTAGTAAACAATAATCCAATTTTCGGATAAATATATTTAAAAAAAAATTATATAATTAATGTTAGCATCGAAATTCTTTGGAAAGGCATTGTGCATGTCGAGAACTACACGAGAACTATTGTAACTCTTTAAAATATTTATTTATCCTCGACACTTCGAAAATTTAAGCTATGCGATTATTTAAAGTCGAATAATTCTATAAATATTAATCGGATCGTTTTCGATCATGAGAATTTCTTTCAAAACTGTTCGAATACTATCCAAATCGGCTGCGAGAGCTATTAGAACCCTTTAAAGTATTTTTTCTTAACTTTTTTTTAAATTAGCTAGAACTCTTAGGAATTAATGAAGGAACATCAAAACTTGATTGGAACTATTGCATGTCAAAATTGAATTTTCAAAAATTTGTAATTTTTTTTTAATTTTCAAAAAAAAAATTTCATATAGGGAACTCTAGGACATATTTAAAAAAAAGTTATATAATTAATGTTAGCATCGAAATTCTTTGGAAAGGCATTGTGCATGTCGAGAACTACACGAGAACTATTGTAACTCTTTAAAATATTTATTTATCCTCGACACTTCGAAAGTTTAAGCTATGCGATTATTTAAAATCGAATAATTCTATAAATATTAATCGGATCGTTTTCGATCATGAGAATTTCTTTCAAAACTGTTCGAATACTATCCAAATCGGCTGCGAGAACTATTAGAACCCTTTAAAGTATTTTTTCTTAACTTTTTTTTTTAAATTAGCTAGAACTCTTAGGAATTAATGAAAGAACATCAAAACTTCATTGGAACTATTGCATGTCAAAATTGAATTTTCAAAAATTTTTAATTTTTTTTTTAATTTAATGAATACAATAAACTTGAAAATAAAAGCAATTATTAAATTGTTAACGTTTCGATTTATTCTAAAATCATCGTCTGAACTTAACATATGTGCAAAAGACAAAAAGTAAAATTAAAACGAATTTATAAAACACATCAAAGTTGAAATAAAATTATATGACAACAATGACATGATCTGATTGTCAGTTTTAGAAACATTATATTATCTAAGTAATTCCAAGCAAGTCATGTCTTGTTGTATATTTAATGTCGGCTTTGACAAAAATATATGAAGAGCTTCTTTAATGGCTAGTTCGGAATTAGAATTTGCCCTTCCAATAATAGAAAAATCTTTATGGTCAATGTTATGATCGTTTTCAATTTTATGTTGAAAAATAGCTGAATTTGGAATTGATTTAGATCGTTTTCCCAATCGAGGGGTGATACCTAAATGTTCACAGCGTCGGACATTGAAATGACGTCGGGTTTTCCCGATGTACATAGCTGAGCAGCTATTACATTTAAATTGATAAATAATGTTCGATGCAAGATCATCAGGAATCATATCCTTGACAAAGAAATGTGATCCAATCCTCTCCAAAGTAGTAAAAGCAAATTTAATTTCTAAAAGAGGAAAGGCTTTTTTAATTATTCGTTGAATATTACGACGAATGTATAAAATATGTGGTCCAAGTATAAGGCAATTTAATGTATATACATTCTTTGATCTCTTTTTGGTCATTGTTATTGTTAGAAGATTCAAATATATTTCTGAATAAAGATTTTTCTATTATTGGAAGGGCAAATTCTAATTCCGAACTAGCCATTAAAGAAGCTCTTCATATATTTTTGTCAAAGCCGACATTAAATATACAACAAGACATGACTTGCTTGGAATTACTTAGATAATATAATTTTTCTAAAACTGACAGTCAGGTCATGTCATTGTTGTCATATAATTTTATTTCAACTTTGATGTGTTTTATAAATTCGTTTTAATTTTACTTTTTGTCTTTTGCACATATGTTAAGTTCAGACGATGATTTTAGAATAAATCGAAACGTTAACAATTTAATAATTGCTTTTATTTTCAAGTTTATTGTATTCATTAGATTTAATGGAAAGTCCCTTTCTACTTATATTTTTTTTAATTTTCAAAAAAAAATTTTCATATCGGGAACTCTAGGACATATTTAAAAAAAAATTATATAATTAATGTTAGCATCGAAATTCTTTGGAAAGGCATTGTGCATGTCGAGAACTACACGAGAACTATTGTAACTCTTTAAAATATTTATTTATCCTCGACACTTCGAAAATTTAAGCTATGCGATTATTTAAAGTCGAATAATTTTATAAATATTAATGGGATCGTTTTCGATCATGAGAATTTCTTTCAAAGCTGTTCGAATACTATCCAAATCGGCTGCGAGAACTATTAGAATTCTTTAAAGTATTTTTTCTTAAATTTTTTTTTTAATTAGCTGGAACTCTTAGGAATGAATAAAAGAACATCAAAACTTGATTGGAACTATTGCATGTCAAAATTGAATTTTCAAAATTTTTTATTTTTTTTTAATATTCAAAAAAAAATTTTCATATCAGGAACTCTAGTACTTCGCAAAATATAGTAATGTATCTAGTCAGAACCACTGGATCTTGATGTGAAGTTAGCATCCCATTTTTCAAATTAAAATTTGGAACCGTTAATGGGCGGCACTTTTTTTATTTTTTATAAAGTACTTCGAAACTCTTGAAAAGGAAGCTAGAACTCGAATCAGAATTATTGGAACTCTTTGTCGGGGTGCTAACTTCACACGCGTCTGTTTTTGACACATTTTGTAAGGGTGACATAATTCCGGATCAAGGTTTGCCAACCTAAAAATTTTCATCAAATGTTTCGTGAAATAATGGTTATAATGAAATCGGAGAAGATGACGTTGCATGTTATTAATATGTCTGTTAAAGTATCAAACTGGAAGCAAATTACAAAAAAACCTTTTAGAGGACGTTTTTTTTTGTCTGTGCCGATATATCACGAATTTGCATCACAAAATCAAACCGCGAGTTAGATAATTATATCACTGTGCACTTCCAAGTTTTTGTTTCTCACTTTTCTAACTGGGTGAAGTTTTGGCGTGCATCGATTATAAATTTTTTGAAGGGAGAAACAATAAAATTGTTAGCCTTTATAAAATTGAAATTTATTATACTGAAATGAGGAAATAGTAGGCTTAACCTCATCGCATGAATCTTTTGTTGATTTTATGTAATACCTGAATTAGAAAGTATTCATAACCTTGCGATTTAATTACTTAAAAGTGTACAATTTTATTACTTGCATTAATCTTATACAAATTATTATGCAACTCTGAAACTACGTAAAATCAACTATCTAGAATTTATTAACCGGTGTGCAGATAGATCTCAGTAATATTTTTGGCCACTTATTTTGATTCGATGAAGTGAACATTTCGTGGAAAACCCACAATTATACTGCAAATGTTTTGTACATTTTGATATGGATAGATACCGGTTTCTTATACATAACGTAACAAAGGTTAAAAGATCATGATTAAAAACACGATTAATACGTATCACGGATGATTCCATTACTTTTACGTCAACATTCATTGTGTAAAATCGCTGTTTAAAGAGCACTGTTAAATCACAATAATCAAAATGGGCATATAAAATGTTAACTTGTTTTATGGTCCCTCAGTGAACTGAAAAATACACGTTATTTCTATGATTGTCCTTAAAAAACTGCATAATATTAATGGTACATCTAGATAACGTTCAAAGTGAAATCAAATTTTAAGTAAACATGGAACATTTTCAGTTTTGTCATTCATCTAATTATGAATTCACCCAAACAGACGTCACACTTACTTCGAAATCCAACTATTGTTACCTAAAAGAGAAAATAAAATTAAAATGAATTCAGAAACCGGAAAATGATATTTGCGTAATTTATTGTTAGATCGTCATTTGTAAACTCGCAGAAAATTTCGTTTCGCTCCACACCATTCACCATCTTATTATTAAATTACACACTGAAATTTTGCAACTTCTGCTATTTACTTTCTCTTTTCACATCTTCTTAAATTGTTTCAAGGTGCATCTTGGAATGTGTTTATATATTCAATTATCTATTAAGTAATCTCCTGGACTGTGAAATTATTCGGTTATTAAGCAATGATTTACACTATGGAAGGAATTACTATGTATTATAATATACCTACTGACGGTAGGAGTTACTTGTGTTGATATGTGCTTGCTGTAATAATTGCAATTGTGTTGAAACTACGACATTATCTGTTGTGTTGATGCTCATTTCTAAATTTCGATAATGTCCATCAATAAATGCCGATTAAACGGTAGTGTTATTCAGTACAAATTTCATCACCTAAAATATTTGTAATCGAATGATGCGGAAGGAAATAATGTATAAATGTAAAACGAGATGACACTACTGTCGGAAAATATTACTTGTGATGCATTTCTAAACATTACATATAAATGCTGGTAGAAGTTTTCCAGAAAGTCGTGTATTTCCGCATCTAACAAGAGGCGTTTCTTAACTCAAAATTCGCTCATTTTGTGGTGTCCTTTGGCCTTTGCAGAGATAATTCACCTGCATTGATTTGAATATAGTTAAACATTTTGTTTGTGTTGTGTTGTTTATTTAAAGATTCATATTCTCTAATTTATTATTATTATTAATGTAAAGAACTCTATACGCGGTATACTTTTCACAGCCATTAAAACATTAAAAAAACAAATATTTATTGCTCTTTAGATGATAATTAATTGCTCTATTGCAGATTTTATTGCTCCACTCATTTTCAAAAACCAGTAGTTGTGCTGACTTAAGCCTAAAACTCGGCACAATCACACGAAGAAAATTACCAATGGAATCTTATCGTGCACATTTGTAACTAATAGTTGCTGTATTGCGGATTTTGGCGTTCGTCATTTAAACAAAAAACATTGGCTGTGCCGATTTAAATCTAAACTCTGCACAGCCATGTGAAAAAGTAAATGGAACAAACATCAATTATACATACAGTGGTTTCCAAACGTATGGAACCGGCCTTGTTATTTCAAAACTATTCAAGTTAATTCGATAAAATTTAATATGCATGCTGTTTACAAAGCCTTGTATTATTTCCACATTTTTGTTATTTTTTTAACTGACAATGTCAGGAGCTGCACAGCCAACTTGATTTTTTTTAATAGGTAGGGGGTCAAATCGCATACCGTTTGAATGGTATTTTCAAGTAGAATTCAGCGACGTGCCGCTTGCCATAGTTATCTCTAAAGGTAACTTTGCTATTGTAAATTAAAGATTGGGAGTAGGTGTTAACTGGATAACTGAAGATTTAGTGAGCGCTGGTTAATTTATGTTGTTTAACGGTCGGCTGACTTAACCCCACTCGATTTTTTTCTTGTGAAGTTACCGGAAGAGTCGTACTTACCTCGATAAACCGAATAACTTGAATGAACTAGGGCAACAAATTCGAGAAGAAACAGCAAATATTCCTCGCGAGTTCATTTTGAATTCGGTTGAAGGATTTTCTGATCAAATTAATTACTGCCACGAGGTTAATGGTGAACAGTTTGAACATCGCTTATAAATGATTCTTGTACTAGATGAACTTCATAAACATAAAAACACCGTTTCAACAATCTGATGTTACATTAAACGCCATAAAACAATTCATTGTTCCCCATGCTAATTGGATCTTCTGTTATCCACTTAATACCTACTCCCAATCTTTAATTTACAATAGTGAAGTTATTTTTAGAGATAACTATGGCAAGCGGTGTGTAGCTGAATTCTACTTGAAAATACCTTTCAAGTGCCCCCGACCTTGTCAGTTAAAAAAATATCAAAACTATGGAAATAATAAAAGGCTTTGTAAACAGCATGCATATTAAATTTTATCGATTTAGCTTGAATAGTTTTGAAATAACAAGACCAGTTCCATTCATCTGGTACGCACTGTATATTCTTATAGTACAAATTTGTTGCTAATTAGTTCCTGTATTGCAGATATTGTCGCCCAAGTCATTAAAAATAATCCATAACAGTGCTGACTTGAACCTAAATTCAGCAGACCAAAACAAATAAATAAATGACTAAAGAAAAAACTTAACATTTGTACCTAATTTGGGTACCAACGTCTCGACAAACTAGTTGCCGCAAAGGTATGTGAGATTCGAATATGCTCCTTATTGTTATTGCAAAAAGCACAAACTGAGAGTGGCTATGCTAATGCGGGCTCAGAAGTAATGTATCATTATTACAACGTCTCTCACGAATTAAGTTTCTCTAAACATACGTAGAATTAAAATATATATTGCTTATTTTTATTACAAAAAAGTAGGCAGTATGAGTGGCTGTAGTAGTACACACTCAAGGATAAAGTATCATTACAAAATTTGTTGCTCGGCCAATTCCGGTACCCGCGTATTTCACGAATTAGTTGTTTCAATTATAGGTGAGTCTCGAATATGTTACCTAGTGTTTATTGTGAAAAACTGACTGACACGGTGGCTTTAATAATACGGGCTCCAGAGTAAAGTACCCTTACGGAACTTCTTGGTCGACCTGGTAGAAAGTAAATACTATTATATTGTAATTATATCCTCAAAAATAGCTTACTGTAGTGCGGAATGTACGCTACAGATAGAATAAGGGATATCTAGTTCAGCTGATCTTTGAGAATGACTAATATGCAGTAGTGCACTGGATGCGTGGGTAGTGTGGCCGTACAGTATATAGATACCCAAGGCGCCACGTAGTTAGAGATAAGATAACCCCTAAGCTACGAACTGGGGCAATAAAGCTGTAAGAGAACACATGTAAATAACCACAATTAACAAGTAAAACAAAATACTGGTAAAAAAACTGACCCCAATAACCCCCTCCCCTCCAAGACATCCAGACATCGTGGCCGATCTTGACGAAACTTGGCCAAACGTTGTAAAATGAGCTAATAAGACGATTTAGAGATATTGAAAAAAAGTCGCTTGCATAACCTTCTATACCAACATATGTATATGTAGGTTGAAAGTTAAAAATAGATATCTCGCTTATCTTTCAAGATAACTATCGACTGTTTATATCATTTTAAAGCAAATTTCGCTGTCTTTCAAGTATAGTAAGAATATGTGTATGTTATACCAGCAATACGAGGAATGTTTTCAATTTTCGGAAAAACGGGAAGTAGTGTTTTCATCAGGATAATATCATTTCATTAGCGCAAATGAACAAAGTTTATTCCCAAAATCCCAAGTTTGTAACCAAAATAGTTAGAAAGTTATAACGATATCAATATTAAATATTTGAAAATTCATATCTCCTATACTAGTAGCTTTAGAAGAAGCATGTTAGTTGCATTCATAAGAGTGGCTGGGTGCCTACAAAATATAAAAAAAAAACAAAAAAAATGCTTGGAGAGATTTTTGAATAAATGAATTTCGAATAATTCCTTAAATATAGGCAAATTTCAATTTATCATAATTTATTACGTAAAGAAATCTCTTTAAAGAACCTTTATTTAATTACACATATCTATTTCCAATTCTTTCATATCTTGAACGGTATCGGAAATATAAATTTCTACAAAAAAAAAAAATTATGTGACTGTATGTAAGTGCGGCCATATTCAATTTTGAAAGTTTTAAAAAATTGCAAAAAAACCCTTATTTTCACCCCATGTATACCTATTGCGTTTAAAAGCTTGTTTTGTCGACATAATTGTCTCATAGGCCTTGATTTCAAATTTCATCAAAATCGTCCGTATAGTTTCGGCTACCGAGTGACCACAGACACACACACACACACACACACACACAGACAGACATTTTTTCTGGTTCAGGGAGTCGTAAAACATCAAAATAACGCAACTTATTTTTTTCGATCGCAATTCTTTAAAAATCAGTAACCAGTGACCAGTAACTTATTAATTTCGTCAAAAGACCCCAAAAAGAATAAGAAAGTGAACAGAATCATACATTAACTATTTTACCCCATAACAGTTCTAATATTATTATTAAAACTTACATTATTATAATAAAATAGAATAGAATAAACTCGATTATTTAACTAATAGCCAAGTTAATGTAATTGAATATTTATATAAATTTAGAATATAAGTAAAAAAAAGGTTCAGTAGTTGCAGTAGCAAATTATTAGGTTATTCATTATTGGTATAGTGCCTTCACGGTGCATAGAATTTATTATCTACTCTAACAAAATTTCTATCGTGCGCAACAAATTTATAATTAACGAATGTAAATGTAGTGGTAAGGTACTTTATGATTGCACAACTTGAGCTCTTTAAAATGTAACTCATATTTAAATTTAAATAAAGCAATTTTAACAAACTTAGGTTAAGTAGATCCCGTAGGTAGGACATGCGTGTAACGAAGAATGTCGGCTTCACTGTAGTATCAAATAGTCCGTACCGATTATCAATATGCACGTTAATATGCACCCCCATGTTCGCCTAAAAGAAATTATTGAAATAACCCAATTAACACCAGCTGTCGTTTTAAACTTACCCTAAACTAATCAGGTAGTAAGGCACTGCAGAAATAACTCCTGTTATCAAAATACACAAACAAAAATAAAACACAATTTACGAGTTATCGTAATTGACAATTTACCGTCTAGAGTTAATCCCCAGTTATTATAAATAGTTTTCTTACTGATTGTAACTTAATCAGCGTGAATGAAAAATATGTCACGCCAAATGTATTAATAGGAGAGTAACCATCGAGATAAAGTAAAATCCATCAATAAAATAAGCTTTGACAAATATCAGAGTGAAATTATGCAGTTTATAAATCTAGAAAATTCAAAGCTTTCTTTGTTCATTCACTAGGAACCATTTTTCAAACGAAGCAGGAAATCAAGTTCTATCGTCAGAGCGAAAAACTTCTGTCCAAATCAAAATTCCCATTTTAGAAATTCTATTAGAGAAATAACTTGCTACTTTTAAAAACGTTCGAAATAGAAAAAGGAATTCGAGATTGTGAAATGAATATACTAAAAGTTGGAAACAAATTCAAAAATGTGTACGATTACATTTAATACTTAAAATGAAGTGTAACAATGTTAGTTAGTCCGTCTACTTCAATTTGAATAATTTTCCAACTTGTCTCTATGACCGCAGATTTTTTGGAGAAAACACGATGAGAGCGGGACTGTTCAACCACAAGCTCGAAACAACAAAGATTAGATTTTGAGCACCAGAGCAATTGCTGGAACCAATGCCACAGGGTCATTTCTCAGTGTGCTGCATGTCGTCCATAAGGATTTATTACTACATGATTTTAGTTCCTTTAAGCTAAGTGTTAAAGGCGCAGTGCAATAGGTCTGCCAAGGCAAAGAATCGATTCTGTATTAGTTCAAACGAGCAACAAATTTAAATGTCTTACAATATGAGGAAATATGTTAAATCAGAATCATTCATTGCCCATATATGTATGGTACGTGTTACCTCGTGACTACACTACGTATTACCTATAGACACGACTCCATTATTTTTAGTGTGGAGTTATATTTTTTAAATAAGGGCACTTTTACAAAATGTTTCTACGCTCTTAGAGCAACAAAATAGCAACCAATTTGTGGATAGGTGCCAATGATTTTCGCAATGACGGGGTATCTTGCCCACGCAAAACTCACAGTGCGTTCTGCTGAGCGGAATGGTGCTGACACATCTCAGCTCAATCGACCTAGGCATATAGGGTTAATTTATGCTGTCTTTCCATCAAATAAAACTAAAAAATAATATATTCCTTCAGTAATCCTAATTACACTCCATGAAGCGCTTTCTTGTTAATGTATAGACCATTAATCTTTTATTACTTAATTTTCATTCATTTCTGCGCCCATTTAACTATCTACTCACTTCCGTTTAGCTTGACGCGTCCTTCCTTCGGTTTCACGTGACTTACAACGCAGTTCTAACAAACCGTAGCTTCACCAACTCGGGCGCCTAAACGCACCTCGTCAAATATTTTGAGGTTTTTTTTTTGACGACGGAGTATCATAAATTCAAAACGTGTAGAAACAAGAAAATCTGAACAGATTTTTACAATAAAATCTGAGTTATATCATTTAATTTTTTTTGTGTGTGTGAAACTATCACGACCCATTGAAATCACGTATATAAGTCAGACAAGAACCGTTTACGCCTAGTTTGGGCTAAGATTGGGCTTATCTGTTTTTTCTACCTGGTCTTTCATTTTTATTTTAAATGTTCGAAGATATTGTAAAGATATATTTTCTGGGCCAGAGGTTACAGCTAAGTGTTTAAGTCTATCCCAAATTTCTGCACCTGCCGCAACGACTCGAGCAAACAAATCATACACCGTGTGTATTGGTTTGAAATAGTCATTTTACTATTTAAAGGCCAGTGAAAAATTAAAAAAAAAATGATAGTGTCCCAAAAGAGATATCCGAGTGTTTTCCTGCTTCATATCTCGTATTCTTAGTTTCAGTACCCAATAGTGAGGAGGTGGCGAAGATAAACCAGAGTGTAAAGTTTTACAATTCTCACATATATCCAATTCGATGGGTTCACATGGTCGTCGGAGAGACTCACCCACTCTATGCTGTCTGGGATAACCCTTTTTAGGCATTGTTAGTGTTATAATTTGCCAATCTTAAAATAATGAAACGAATTGATGAAGTTAAAAAATGCACATGCGTGAGTGAATGCTTAAAATACAAACTATTCAAACTATTTGTTTTGGAATGTTTAGGATTGCCTGGGACACCCAGTATTTGGAAAATAAATGGTTAGTTTCTATTTTCATGCTTTTATTTAACTCACACTGTTTGTATGTTGTATACGTCAAAATTTGTAATCGATTTTTCGATCACTTCTGCAAGTCCAATCGACTTGAAACTCCAAAATTATGTATTCCCGATGACAATGCAATCTTTTAGCATTTACTGTTCATAAAAATGCTTAATTAAACTATAAGTAACATAAATGTGTTATATGAGTACATAGTAAGAACGACATTTTACAAAGATAACGGCCATACCACGTTGAAAGTACCGGTTCTCGTCGGATGACCGAAGTTAGGCAACGTCGGGCGCGGTCAATACCTAGATGGGTGACCGCTTGGGAACACCGCTTGCCATCCTTTTTTTTTTCGTTTTATTGTATTAACGATGTGACAATTTTGTTTAAGTTTTTTTTATAAATCAAATCATAACTAATTATTTTAAACAAATTATGAATGAATTAAATAATATTTTTTTTCTTTGCACCAAAATGTGATCAAAAATATTTACCACTAAAAATAAAAGCGCTCATCACAATTCATTTCTCTACGTCACATGTTTATAATATGAGCGCCCCACGCTTTTGTTTTTAGTCGTAAAGATTTTTGATCACATTTTGGTTCAAAGAAAAAAATTGCACTTTCTACGCGTAAATAAAAGGGTCTTTTTAAAAAAGTTTCCCTTTTCATAGTATTATTTTGTTATAACCAAAGAATGTATGTTACGCCACTCGCAATATGATCATGGCGGTATCTTAAAAATGACTTAATTACAAAACGGACAGCTGTTAAATTTTTGTTCGCCCTCATGTGTTTGCTAGTACACCCTATAAACATAAACTATGAAAAATGTATATTTAGAGCAGCACAAATATTACATTACTCCGCAACATTTCAATGAAAAAATGGCTGTTGCTGAAATAAGGGCTCCAAGTATTTTGTTCATGTAATAAATACGCATTTGTTTAAAATTCGTGGCAAAATAATCAATGGTGCAAGCTATCAATTTAAAAATATTAAGTCTACTAGCACAGAATAGTAGTACATTCTGTGCTGTTAGTAAGAATCTATTTAACTATTTGGATCTGTTTAAGTTTGAAATGTGTCATAAATTGAGGCACGCCGTTATAACGATCGCTAAAAAGTAGATTATAACATATGAATTGCAGTCTAGAAACGAACACTACCGTTTTATTTTTGTTCTTGATTAAATTTTACGTGCTTATGCTGTTCAATAATTAATCAAAATCTATGTAATTAAATGTGTTTTAACGGTTACTGTATTGTAACAACCTCATGTTTGAAATATTGATTTACTGAAAGTACTTAATTTAAAATAATTCGATTAAATCTAACATGGTGAAACGCATTTATAATCATACCATTCCGCCTTTTTATTTTATATGAATGAATATAATTATTTTCTTATTAATCAGTCACTGTTAAATTAAAATACTTATCTTTTGGGTTTTCAAATCGCGTATTTTTCTATTTATATGTTATATATAAATTTAAATGTTTCGATAACAATTACAGTTATCGTTCTCAGTAATGGTAATATGTTTAAGAATTACTTAAGATGTTCAAACAAATTTTATTTATTCTTCATATTTCATAAATTTGTTTTAACATTTCGAGTAATTCTTAAACTTTACTAACCATTATCGAAACATTTAATTTTATTTAAAATATAAATAGAAAAATACACGGTTTAAAAATCCAAACGTAAATATTTTAATTATGTATAATAATCGTGAAGGGTTACATTTTCATAAGTAACTGTTAAAAGTTTTATTCTGTCTTGCATCAAAATGGACATGGAGTTTCTTATCTCTATTCTTAAATATTGACAAAAATTACTGGATAATGCTCAGGAAGTAAAGTGTGACCCCAGATTACTACTATTATTAAATCTAACTAATAAAAACAGATGGAACTGTAGTGGAACTGCAAATCTATGCCGCCACGTTGGGAGAAAAATTGTAATGCGACTTCTTAAAAGATTTAAAGTGCTTCTTAATCTCTTGCTACCACATAGGGCTCAAACTGTAAAGACTCACTGGCCATTCCTGTCCCACACCACGGGCGGTAAATTGTAATGATGCAAGCCGCACTTTCGGAGCCAGATTGAATGATACCTTCTTAATCTTCGTTGAAAGAAAAGTGGTTAATTCTGTATCGTAACGTTGATCATTGTATGATGTATTCAATAAGATTTAAAAAAATATTTATCCAGGTTAGTTCCTGTATAGATGATTGTGATATATTATAATTTACAATCAATATGGATTGTTTAAATTATAATAAAAAAATAAATAACACTAATTTTATGTCTATCGTGCTCAAAACGCATTTCCAATATCAGTTATTGACACAATTATATGCAATTTCATACTATTATTGGAGATTCAGTGCATCGATTGAATGTCAACTGTAACCGACATCCGTATAAATTTACTTCTAAAACTGCTTTGATTTGTAATAAATAGAATAGATGAACACCAGACCAAAATCTGATTACCCAAATTCAAATTAAACATTGAGTACCATTGTAACAAATTTATTGTATGATGTCATAGACATGTACATTGAAATCTATTTTATAAATCCTTTCGGCCCTACAATCGATCTGCTTAAACTATGTACATATACATTCAATGGCCTCATTCCGACACAATTTCTTTACTGTATCAATAATTTAAAATAATTTCAAAAAGTAAATCTACTATCAGCACGCAACCTTTGACTTATTTGAATATTATATATAAAGAAAGATAAGGATTCTTACTAAATTGAAATTAATAATCCAATATCAAGTATCTCCTGGATCACGATATGCACTCGTAATGTATTCCAGGGTAGGTGTGGTATGATATTGTTCCAATCTCTGTGAACTTTGATTGATTGCTTCACTAACCAATCTATTTCCCTTTTAGTAATGAAGGCACACTTCTGCTTTTACACGAACCATTACACACCTGTCTTTGTTTACAGGTATAGGAAAGCTTCAAGTGTATTTGAACTTCACTATTTATTTCCTAGTACTGTCGCAATTCAACATGCATTTACCTAAAGCGTTTAATATTCCTCTTATTTATTTCCGTTCTATGCTTACGTACAGTTTAAACAAATCTTCTGAACTTCCTGTTATAAGCAATTAGCAGCATATTTATTCACCATTTACTTAATTAAATGTCAGATTTATAAATTATTATATTTGTTAGTTCCTTTATAGGACAAAGAGTTTAGCACGCATCTTATTTAACATTTACTTGTCTAACTTAAACACAACACATATTCATTTATTTTTTCAGATCTCGCAATTCGACGCTTAGGTCCTTCTAAACCTAATACCTTATGCTTAATGATTGAGGACGAAAAACTTTTAATTTTAAAATTTGAAATTTTATACAACTTCAAACTACATAATTAAAATAGCCGCAAAGTTTACCCCCAATCCTGTCTTATACTCGCCGCCTCTCCAGCGTATCAATACATTCAATCCTCTAATAAAATTTCATATATAGCACCCTTTAGATGGTTTTGGATAAATTTATTTGCTTGTTTCAATTTAATGCGCAATTAACACAAATTTCACGATAATTTACAAAGTCTAATATGAATTTCTAATTCAATAATTTGTACAAAACTTAGATATCCTAATCTAATTGAACTAGTTTTTTTACCCGATTATAATATTAATTCTGTACTGAATCGTTTAATCCGCCATAAGAAGTAGTCTCCGTTGAACATATTTTTGCAAAAATATAAAGCACGCAGAAATTATGTGCAAAATTAATGTGTAATCTTAATTAACCAAAACATGATCCTTCAAACGCTGTTTCATTTGTTTAAATTCTTAACAATTTTTGTTAAATTTTATATTAATTTTATTGAAAAGTGCTGCCTATCCTTTCCAAAACAACACGATCGAGGTTGTTAGCAGCAACGGCTCGCTATCCTCTAGCTTTTTTCGTTCCTAAACATATGCTGTTATGCAACTCGTGTTTTCTGTACGAATAATGTTTACAGATTCGGCGTATATTACACTAATTTAATAACAAACATAAAACTTTCTTTCCAAATAAACTGAATACTTAATAAAAATAAAACAATGAGCTGAATTCAGGATAACAAAAATAGAAATAAATGTAACCAAAAAATTGTTCCACTTCAAAACTCACTCAATCACGAGGGCGAAAAAGGTAATTTTCACAGGTTTTCATAGATTTAAGGTGGAGGTAATATCCATAAAATGTAAGAAATTGTAGTTTGTTGTGTTTTTTTACGATTTGTTTTTCAATGGTATTTTTTTGTAGCAACCCAAACGTGCCGGTCTTTCATACTCGTATATGTACACTAAATAATAACGTAAATTTTATTTAATTTCTTAGCTCCTGTTCTTTCACGGTACACCTCTGCTATCTTTTTACTTGCTCACCATCTCAAAAAACTGTAAAATTTGGATTGTTCCTACCCCCGTATAGAAATCAGGAGAAAGAACACTACGGGCTCAAGAATTTTACCTTTTTGAGCGAAAGTACCGTACCGAGTA
The DNA here is from genome assembly GCA_036346205.1 of Vesta saturnalis. Classification (NCBI taxonomy): domain Eukaryota; kingdom Metazoa; phylum Arthropoda; class Insecta; order Coleoptera; family Lampyridae; genus Vesta; species Vesta saturnalis. The sequence continues at coordinate 1,471,197 of JARFJB010001412.1, forward strand.
CCGTAGGTTATTATAGTGACCTATGGTTTTAATACTGATACAATGCACTGTGTGCATTTAATACGGCCTCTGTCGATTAAGAATTTATTAGGCAGTGCAACTATCTTATAAATTGTCAATTTCCTAGTTGCTCCACATTATAAAACATATAATATTGCAATTAGTTAAACAAAATGTATTACCCTCAGCAAGAATAAGTAAATATGATTTACGTTATTGGTGAATGTTTTGGAAACTGTTTATTGGCTTCCATAAATATGCAAACTATAGACATCCTGACGAAAGAATGCTACACACACTGAAAGTAAGATTCGATCGTACTGGAAGCGTAGCTTACAAAAAGAAAACTATAACAAAAGGGTTTTAAATGAAGAAAACCATTTAACGATCTGCCTCTCAGTTGTAGATAATCCAGAAAATATCATAAAACAATTAACTGAGTAGAATTAAAGAAATCATCCGTGGGAAAATCAGCAAAATCAGTTCTATTCCTACCATGTTCAGATGCATCAAGAACTTATCGAAAACGGTTTTAAAAATGAATTATGTTTTGTCGATGGGCACAGCAAGAAGCGGTTGCAGTCGTTAACTAGATTTGTTTTAATTTGTGCTATTTACAGACCAATGTATATTTCATAGAAATAGTTTTGTTAACAGGCATAATTTTCATTATTATGACACCAAAAATCCACAGAAATTATTTCAACAGAAATGGAGTATTACTTTTTGGGGTGGAGTAGTTGTGGTTGGTCCTCATTTTTTTGAAAATCGTGTAACAGGAGAACTTTTCTTAAATTTCTTAAGACGGAACATCTTCCCGACTTTGTAAGACAGTAGATGTGGTTTCAGCTGGATGGTGCACCAACTCACTTCAGCGCAAACGTCAGGAAACATCTCAGAACAATTTCCAGAGAGGTGGATTGGAAGGCAAGGCTTGTTATAGTTAATAATAACTGACCTTTACTTGTTTTATTAAATTTTCTACTTCTAGGCCCCACTGCATGGCTATCCATATCGCCGGACTTAACCATAATCCATTTTTGTGTATGAGGGACCGTTAAATACGATGTATATCGTTTTGAAGCCACAACCAGAGAAAACATGATGGAACGTATACGGCAGTCGTTCTGGCGTATTACCCCTGCTATGCTTCGAGAAGTTAGAATACCTCTTTCACGTAGATTTAGTCTGTGTTTGCAGTAAAATGGTAGATATTTTGAGCGGTTGTTGCGTTAAAGATGGTTTTTTTTTTTTCAAAAATCGTTAGTATCTCTTCTTATAACATTTATTACTTTGTACATATATCTTGAAATTTAATATGAAAATTGTGGATTAGGTTGTTTACGTGACGCACGGTTCACAAAACCAAGAGTTATCATTTTTTTTATTATACCATATTGATATTGTTATTTTAGTATCACGAGAACCGATTCTTTTCTAAATATAGTCTACATAAATAAGTTTCCACGAACGATATCTTTACTTCTTAATCCTTACTTAATTGACTTATGTTAATTTCTAGATTCTCTACAACTGAAAAGCGTAATGCCAATTGGTTTTCTCCATTTAAATCATTACTTAGTAAAGATCAGGATTGCCATCGACCTACTTAATTAAAGCCATAACAAAAAAATCATGACCACCTAGTCATGACACCTTTTCTGATTTTTAATTAAAGTAAAATGGGTAATTATTTGTTCAATTGCAATTTAAAGAAACTGGCAATGATAAAGATAGACATGTTAGTACGGAGTACCATTTTAAAGGTACTACTCTATCGATAGGTACATAATACTTCATACAGGACGTTCCATTTAAAAAATGGCGTAAAATAAAATTTAAGATATTAATATTTAATTAAAACACCCTGTATAAGGAACACAGAACATTGCACTCTTGTAAGATAAAATTATCCCTGTTTACACTTCCTGCAAATATTCAGTAAAAATGAATGAAAAATGACGGGAAAATTAAAATTTAAGTAGTCATTTCGGGTAAAAATCATTAAAAAATCCACAACCTGGCAACGTCGCATTTTAGAGTAAAAATGTTTTAGGGTTCAACAAAGGATCCGATAGGACACTAATTTCAATAAAAATAAGTAGGTTATTTCATTTAAAAAATATATAATAATTATGCGCCACGCTCTTTTGGAACACTCTGTATAAGCCAAATTAATTTTAAAATGTAATCATTTTATCCTCATTAACATAACGCCAATCAAAGTTTTCATTGCATTAAGGATAAAACTGCAATCGAAGGCTGGAGTATTAAATGGTCACCGTGTAGAGAATTGATATCTGTTATATTTAAAATGGCAAATACCTGTGTCAATTTTTAAAGTAGCTTATAATAAAATTACAATTACAAAGAATTTTATTAAATCCTACGATCATCCTTCTTCATGACATTTCTAAATAATTGGCGATGCCGTAGTAATAAGAATCATCAGCAACGGTCATGTGGCGGAAACATTCAAAACCAAATTTAAGTGTAGAATTGTCATTTTTTATAAATTACTGTTAGCTTTATTACATTTTTTATTAAAAAGGAGAGTTAATTTCTGCTTAATTTAACATTTTTAACCTACAAAACCCGCCAAAAAGGAAATATACGGAAACTGACCTAAAAAAATGGCAACTTAGGTGCCAAGTTTGCGTAGCTTACTTCATACATATCAAGTTGTGTAGCGAACTTCATTAGGTAATATATTACAATAATTTTAATTGTAGTTTTAAAAAAAAATTGTTTAAAACACGAGAAGAAAGTGTTTTTCAACTCTCGTACAATTGATACACTGGCTACCCGCGTGTGTCAAGTTTTGAACTCCAGTTGAAAAAATACAACCCTTTTCTCTAGTTATACAAATACCTACTAGTACTTAGAATTGTCAAGTTCTTAGTAAACGTCAAAGCTAATATCATCGCAATGTCGATTACCATTAATAAAATATTAGTTATTTGTATCGTATCACTAAGCCATGCACGATAGTATAAGCGAAATGAGCAACTGTCAATACTTTCAAAAATGGTCCCTGTATGTGTGATACATAAAAAAATAATTCATTAAACATACTTTTGACTGCATTTTATAATTGGATAAAGCCCTCCAACTAGCCATTCTGGAAATAATTGTAACATATATACCTGGCTTATGATTTTTGACTGTTAAAATGCGACTAGCTATTTCAACTCTTGAGCATTTAATTCCAAAAGCAGCTTGTCACATATTAGCTGACAAAAGTTATATGTCTCGGAATATAACAATTGAAAATTTGTTTGGTGGCGCCATCATTATTTTAAGTTTCGCTGTCAGCACTGAAACTAGAAGTTTTAGAAAAGACTGCACGTGAGAGTTAGTTTAATTTTAAAAGACTGTATTTGGAAATTAAAATTCGTGTGCGAAATTTTCTTTAATTTCCGTTTTTAGCGGTTTTTCGGTAATTGTTATTATATTATTAACTTCTGGCTATGATGTGGACCCAATTTAACTTTGTTACAGTTGTTGTGGTAACGTTGTGGTACCTATCTAAATGTAAAATTATGTAACCTTCATCAGATATAACGCTTAGAATACCTCTTGAATCACACTGAAAAGAAAGCAATGGCGATGAAAATTGACATTGGTATATAAATTCTCTTTTATGTCTAAAAACATTTTAAGGAAAACTGATTTAGCGAATGCTACGGCTAAAAACTGGATGAAAGCTACCTTGGAGATAAGTGTATTCAACTTAATCCTCGGGTAATGAATTAATATAATATAGTTAATGAATCGGTGGTTATTGTGGCCAACGTATGTGTGGCTTGTGTCACGAAAACGCGGTAGACGTAGTGACTATAGTGGATACCGTGACCAATTTTAAAGTGAACGTTGTGACCGGAAAGAGAAAGAGTGCAATAATGCAACTATTACTTACATTAATTGCTTGCCTTACATTGACTTTCCTAGCTATAATTAAAACTGAATTTATTTACAAGTCTGATATTACTCGCAACCCTCAAATCTGATCAATTGGCCGTCTAGTGGTAGCTACGCCGTGTTATTTGAATTAGATAGGCTTGGACAAGGTTAAGTGTTGCGTCATGTGGGACAGGTAAACAATGAAACTACTCAAATTAGAATTAACGAGTTTTGCGCAATGATGGTTCAACCCGTTAATTTACTAAGTTGGGAAAGAACCACCAAGAAACCCCAATTTATTCATAAATAAGTAATTGCACAAGTACATTAATAAATCAAATGCCAAAAATTACAGTATAAATATCGAAAATTGCACTATACAACATTAAAAAATTATCATGGAATAAGATTATATTTTAGCCCTACGGATATATACAGTGATACATATACATACAATTAATTACACGTACAATTACAATGTAGTACTAAGTACATTTCTAAATTTTCTTCAGTAAAGTTATGGCTCCTATCTAAAAGTACATATTTATAGGAGAAAACCATACGTTCTACATCAACACTGGTGATGGAAGCATACTTCATTTTGCCACATGCTCCATGTTAAAATCGGTTGGCAGTACCTCACCAATTAACAGTTTGGCACAGTTTTCGACAAGTCTTTATCCTGTGTACTCGACAAGTAACTGCAGCCATTTTTCTCCTCTGCTTCCTGAAATACAGCCAATTTTTGCTTTTGCTGCTTGTATTATGTTCACACTGTCCCATTTCTCTAGTTAAGTTATTGTGGAAGGGAGAAACGTAAAATGACTTTTTATAAATAACAAGTCACGTTTCAAATTACATTCGGCTAACAAAACTGTCAATTTTCTTATGGATTCGCTGTCCTCTTCTAACTCGTCTATGACGCTTGAACATTAATAGTCGCATTGTCACGACCTTCAATATTAAACGAGAAGCCGTGATGGATGCGTTCCAAAATTTTTTGGTTTGAACTGTTAATGTTACTTGTTCTTTAACTGTGAATAAAGTCGTATACAAACCTCCGCGAAAGTACCATTCCCCTGTCTCGAGAACTAGTTCACCTCGAGGCTTCGCCTCTCAGTAAACTATACTTCTGTCGACAGAAATGGAACACTTTCCGCTTCGGTATGTAATATACTATTTTAGTTGTACCGGCGGATTTTTCACAGCATTTACAATAAATTACCTTTCCATCACTTATACAGGGTGTATTTTAAAATCACCGACAAACGAAAACTGGAGATTCTATGATTCAAAATAGGACAAAAGTTATCATAAACGCTTTTCCGAAAATCCGTCCTAACCGAGATACAGGTTGATTAAAAAATAATTTTTTTAAGATTTTTTTAAGTTTCCTCAAAAACTACAAAAGATATTACACTGAGATTTGGTACACCTAAATGTCTAATGAAGTACAATTAATCAGGTGAGTTTGAGTCAACTAGCTCCATCCACGTCCCTGCTTTTTTTGAAGAAATATTTTTTTGTTAAATTCAACATTTAATTCTGCAAATAAAATCATACTTAATATTTTTTCGATTCGGCACCCGTTTTTGAAATATTTTGCATTAACATAAACGACTACATTATTCAGTAATAACCAAATTAAATAAATCAGCGATTGCTTTGCATTTGACAGTTACGTATCTTATGTTTGCTAAAATAGTTGCATTTACGCATCTTTTGTAATTCATTGTTTGTGTCTAATTACTGTGAAAAAATGAATTATTCCAAACGAGAACTGGTCGATATGCATTTATGTTATGGTAATACTAATTGCAATGCTCGTGCAGCTGCTCGACTTTATGAACAAAGATTTCCAAATAGAAGACATCCACATCATACTACGTTTAGAACCGTTCATCGTAACTTGTTAGAGTATGGGAGTTTAAAAGGAAATAAAAATTCCGGACGAGATGCTCGTGTACCAGTTGAAATTGAGGAACAAATTTTAGATAGAGTTTATGAAAATTCATCAATAAGTACGCGTGAGTTAGGTTTAGAATTTGGTGTGTCGCATAGCAAGTCTTGGAAAGTTTAACGAGAACAAAATTTGCATCCCTTTCACCTACAAAAAGTGCATGCGTTATTGCCTGCTGACCATCCTCGTCGATTGAATTTTTGCAAATGGTTTTTAAATAAAAATGCTGAAGATGTACAATTTGTTAGAAACTTATTGGCTACTGATGAGTGTATTTTTGCCGAAATGGAATAATAAACTTGCATAATTCCCACAAATGGTTAGATGAAAATCAGCATCCAACTGTAGTTACAGCTCACCAACATAGATTTAGCGAAAATATTTGGATAGGTATACTAGACGATCACCTAATCGGACCTATCCGTTTTCCTCAAAGACTTACTGGCGAATTCTATTTAAATTTTTTGAGAGATTTGCCAGAATTGTTTGACGACGTACCCTTAGATGTTAGAATGAACATGTATTTCATGCATGATGGTGCACCACCACATTCTACACGAAACGTCAGAGGATTTTTAAATGCATGGTTCCCTGGACGCTGGATTGGACAAGGAAGTGAAGTATCGTGTGGGGGTACCTGAAAACTTGTGTCTATTCTGTTCAAATTGATAATCGAGAGCAACTTTGGAATCGCATACACATGGCATGCGATGAGATTAGGGCTATGCCACAAATTTTTCAGCGTGTTAGGTTTCATTTGCTAAGAAGAAGACAAGCTTGCATTCAAAAGGAAGGTGGACATTTTGAACAATATGTATAAAAATAATAATTATTTTGTTTTTGATTCCATCAATATCTCTTTAATAATGTACCTAATAGTTAACTGCGTTATTTTTTTGTAAAATAAAACATTTTGATTTTTATTGAATAATGTAGTCGTTTATGGTAATGCAAAATATTTCAAAAACGGGTGCCGAATCGAAAAAATACTAAGTATGATTTTATTTGCAGAATTAAATGTTGAAAATATCAAAAAATATTTCTTCAAAAAAACCAGAGGCTTGCGTTTTTTTTTTTACTTAAACTGACTAACTTAAAATATTCTACGCCACTGGATGGAGTCAGTTGACTCAAACTCACCTGATTAATTGTATTTAATTAGACATTTAGGTGTACCAAATCTCAATGTAATATCTTTTGTAGTTTTTGAGGAATCTTAAAAAAACCTTAAAAAAGTGTTTTTTAATCAACCTGTATTTCGGTTAGAAAGCATTTTCGGAAAAGCGTTTATGATCATTTTTGTCTTATTTTGAATCATAGAATCTCCAGTTTTCGTTTATCGGTGATTTTAAAATACGCCCTGTATACACTTCCCGTTCTTTATTGTAGACACTAATCCACAAATTAATTTTTGTAGGAAGTGATGTCGAAATTTTAGGTATCTTACTATTTAAGAGAGGTCTTGACAACACGAAATTATTCACATAAATAAAGCCCTGCTTGGTATTCCTCTCCATAGGTAATAAAATTGCAATTACGGGAATGTACGGTAATCAATAGGGTGTGTTAATTAGCAAATTAATAATTAGGCAGATTATAGGAAAACTAAATTTTAATATCTGGGAAAACTAAATTGTCTTCAATAAACTTTAAATAATGAGCAGAAGAATTTGAGAAAGTTGGCAATTAATTGTCCTTTTTACTAAAATTCCACAAATTTGCAATAACACTAAAAATGGCAAATAGTGCACTTGCCAACAACACCCGGTCTCTAATTATAATGCTAATTCCTTTCCTTCACCTGGATGCTACGTTTTTCAAAATGTTTGCAGCTTTATATACAAAATGAATAATTTTCAACAAATTCTGAGCTGTCCGCGAAAAAGAAAAAATGAAAATATTTATATAAAAAAAAATTCTGCAAAAATATAACGTTTAAAAAAGTGTTTATAAAAGTATTATTTTTAGTTTTCTGTGTTTCGCATTCGCTTAAAAACATTCAGAATGAATAATGATCTATACAAACAGAAGGCAGCGAATCTTTGGAAAAATATTGTATCTAGATGTAGGAAATGACAAATATAAGACAGAGTAACGTGTAATATACAGGGTGTTTAATTTGAAAAAATTGAGAAAATGGCCAAAGCGTTTAAATCTACCCTGTGTACAAGAAGTATGGTTCTGGTAATCCTCTATTGTAGCAGAAAATTCGATATATTTATGTACGCAGTTACGTAGTTAAACGTACGTCTAAAAAGCATCGTTACGCTCATTTTATAACAATTAACTTTATTTAATTTATAGTTTTTCTCTGCTAGTTTTTTTTTTGTTTCCTTCCTAAGAATTAAAACAAAAATAGAATTGATTATTTGAGTAACGGTAATTGCTTCTAAATTTTTCTGAAATAATGAATTACGAAGAGGGTTATGTAATTTTATTACTTAATTTACGTAATAAAAAACTTACATTATGTATTATAAAAAAAAAATGTTTGTAGTGCGTGTGTGAAATTGAGCAAATTTATTTCTTAAAATTAGAAAAGAACTGGTTGTATTTTTTTAAACATCAAAGATAAATTAATGTCAAGCATATTATGTAAAGATTACTTGAGATTTCATAAACCAAGAGTAATCGGGTCGACCCGTTTACGTCTAAACAAAATCAATAGGGCTCTTTTTAAGATTCTTTGTATTTCTTTTTCATTGATAAATAATTATCCTAATTCTTGGTTTTCACATTCATTTAATTTCACTTTTGATGTAAACTATTCAAAATTCAAAGTTGAGATCCAGATTTTGTAAAGGTTTATGTTGGATAATCAAGTTAAATTATAAGATCGTTCCCTACGATACTTACCGAAAGAACTGAACTGTGTTATGTATTATTTTACAATGTAAAATAAATATTAATCATGTAATGGGGAATTGGATTATTTTTCGTTCCTGTTAACAAACATACTTTTCGACTTCGTTATCCAGATTTCTTACAGCTAGGCCCTCTTAGAAATATAGCAACTGTACTTTCAGGAGATCATGTACATAATTAATTTTTATCATATATTTCGCTTTATAATTTTCCGAAATGTCCTTATGATAATGATATGTTTGTATGACCCAAAACTGTATCTCTCCAAATCCCATTGTTAAAGCGCAAAGTTTCGCACTTATTGATTTTCTTGTTTGAGGGGATACCTACATTTATAAGTAGGACGAAGCTAATCTCCAAAACAATGTATTCCCTTTTTATCAAATTATAAAACGTGTATACATACATTGTTGACTCTTGTAGGCGTTGGAATTTTTTTTTTTGTAGTGAGATATTTATGTATTTTCATTTATCATCAGCAATATGTATCTCATATAGAGTACAATCCAAAATGTACGACGTAGGCGTCATAAACTCTCGTCTTTATATCGACAAGATAAACTTCATGAAATATAACAATTTTTACTTCAGTGGACAATCTCCCCTAATTTTAATGTATCTATTACAACGATCAATAAATAATAAACCACATTTGTAAAAATAATCTAAAGTTTTCCCCCCAAAATGTTCTATTACAGCTGCTTGCAACTTACTATTATTCTCAAAACGACGTTCCTTAAGGTCTTTTTTAAATTTGCAAATAAATAATAATCGTTAGAAGCCATACCAAGATTATATGATTCTTGAAAACCGCATGCGTGGATGATAGCTTATGTAATGGCAATAGTATGTACGAGTACATGCATTGTCGGCAATAAACACCTTTTGACAATTTTCCGTGACGTTTTCACGAATATTGTTTCTCAATTTATACAACAAAGACGCATAATATGTGCTGTTAATATATTGCGCTCTTTAAAGTGAAAGAGTACCCTCCCAATCTTAGAACATTATAGCGATCACTTTTTTCATTGATTGAACGACTTTCGCTTTTCTGGGCCGAGCTTCATTGAGTCGCCGTCATTTAATCGATTCCTTTTTGGATAAAGGGCCATAAAACAAAACCATTTTTAGTGTCCTGTAACAATGGACTCCAAAATCCGTCTTTTCACACATGTATAAAACGTGCACCCAACTGATCACGGACAATTCGGCGAACACATGTTTCATAAATGTTAGGCATCACCGATAATTCCCTTACTTTCAAACGACGATCATGTAATATTATTGTTTCTATAAATTAAAATTTTTGAGGCATTTTAATTGGGCGACTCATGGCTCATTATCTTGAAGATGTTGTCATATTGTTCGGAAGATAGCTAGGTAACCTTTAATTTGACTAGTTTACATTATAGTGGAAGCTATACGGCAATGGGCTACCGTTCAAAAATGTTTGTATTTCAAGAAGGCACTCCAAAAAGTGGCACGTCAAACATAGACTTTCCTTAATAGAACGCCCTTTGTGTTTGCGTGCGGGTGCGTGTTTGTGTGGGTGCGAGTGCCTACGTGTGCATATGGGTGTGGTGCAAAGTGCGCTCGCACGTTTGTGTGCGTGCGTGCGTGAAGGTGCGTGTGGGTTCGGGTGCGCGCCCGCGTGTATGTAGGTTATTATCCACGATACTGACACGTACGTACTTCACATTTTGTATTTAAGCCTTGTTTCTCCTAGAGCTGATTAGATTTTGGGAGAAATTCAGCGGCGGAGATTAGGAGCAATTTCTAGTTTTATCAAATATTTCTGAAACCGCTGTATATTTCAAACGTATAAAAATACCAACGTATAGACCTTAAACGTGTGGATTAATTTATGCTCTATGCAACTGTTTGATGCGACGCGTACTATAACGGCCAAAAAATTTTTAATGTTCACATTTTTTCAATATCTGAATAACGATTAGCTTTATAAGAAAATGTGTAGATACAAACAAAATTTTATTTTAAATAACTTTTCTTTATCAAGTTTCGTAATATAAAGCAAACTAAGTTTAAAAATTAATTAAATAGGATTACACATTGTATTATCGGTATTTTATAGAAATGGGCGACTTTGGAATTTTTTTAAGTTAGCATCTATTAATGTCTATCGGGCATGAAGTTTTATACGTCCACCTGACATAGATTATTGTTTTGGTTTTTACAGTTTTGCCTATTTTCGTTATGAACGTATCAACAAATAAATTATTATAAGTTTTTGTTATGAACGAATAAGTTCAAAGGTAAATGTGTAATTAATAATTATTATTAATTTTATTAAGTACATAAATAAAAATTATTATAAGTTTTTGCTATGAACGAATAAAATTAATAATAATTTTTAATTACATAAATAAAAAGTTTGCCTCGAGTAGGATTTGAACCTACGACCTGTACTTTGCTAGATTACCGCGCTAACCAACTGCACTATCAAGGTTCAAGCCCCAATCGATGTAAATTCTGTCTTTATGTATGTAGAACTGATGTAAATTCTAAATATAATGAGATTACAATCAAATTACTTATATTAATGGAATGTACTGCAATATATTACAACTAACAACTTGACTAATATTAAATTAATAATAATTTTTAAGTATCAACAAATAGTTTACATAATTATTCTAAAAAATTATTATTCACTGTGTAGGTTGGAAGGTCGTATGTTAATCCACGCCAGATATTTTTTAATGGAATACGTTTATAAGCTTTATAAGCGAAAACAAAAATCGATCTTAACATACAGGATGTTGCGTAAAAAAATTAAGACGAAACATAACTATAATGACGAACGCTCAGCATAAATATTAATGTAACGTGGTCACTTGGAAGCAGTTGGAATTGCAAAACTTTGGATTTTACGAATGTACAACCTTCAATTCTAAGTGTTTTATCATGGAGAATTCAGATATACAGTGGGTTTCATCCAAAAAACAACTTTAATTCTTTGAGCTTTTTTGATTCATCCTGTATAATTGAGAATAATTTTAGATTATAATCCTTTTCGATACACAAATTTCTGTTTTAAGTTTTTTTTCTAAACTCAATAATTTGGGTGTAACAAAAAAAATTGAAGCCGCTCATGATCAACTATGATGCAACGGAGTTAGAACGCGGTTTAACCATGTATAAGCCTGTCAATAATTTATTGGGCTATTCAACCTGAATAGCCCCTGAAATTTGGTGTGGTGTAGCCATACCAAATACTAATTCAGAGCAATTTTTAGTTTATTCTTATCTCCTCCGGTTTTGGGTTATACAGTTTAAAAATGGCAAAATTCGTAGTTTTCGCTCAAGCAAATTTTGGTTTCTTTACAGGTTGTGTTCTAATAAAGCTAGAACAGCCTGAATAGGCTCAGTTTGCAGTAATTGTCTGGCTTTAATTTGAATATATATATATATATATATATATATATATAGTTTTGAAACTGTACTTTTAAAATTCTAAAAATATATAATAAAGACCAACGTACTGGCTACAAATGCTGCAAGTTTCATTATGGGATGCCAATGGCATCATATTAAAACACAGTTTCTGATAAAATAAGGTTGTTTAGCTTTAACATAGTAATGTAAAATTAACATAGTAACCTGAAATTGTCAAGGTTTACTTTGTTTCCTTTCAATTCTCCTATAAAAGTTACTTAGTGTGTCTTTTGAAGTGAAATTGGTTAAATTGTTTATATTCTTCAGTGAGTTTTGTTAGTGATATTAGAGCCCAAACTGTGACTTTTGTTTTAAATAAATCTGTTTTAGTTCAAATGAGATAAGAATGTGCTACAAGTAGCAATTTGTAGCTATTCTAAACTTTGGACAATAAGTACTAGTTATAGGCATATACTGCAAATCACAAACAACGTTTTACGCCTATATCTCGTATCTACACCAAATGTAAAAGTTATGATTTTGATTTAGAATCAATACAGCATTTTTATTAACTTTATAAAAATTTAATTTTTATAAAAGAAAAGAAAATCAAATAATTTAATTATAATGCACATTCATTACATACATGTATTTACTTAATTACAAAAATTCGTAACCCTTACGTGTCGATTAATTTAACTTTAAAATAATATTTCTATAATTAAAGGATATCTTTTAAACCATCTAGGGACGAGGTGTCGTATAAGAGGATTAATTAGGAAAATTCATAAAATGTAAACTATGCGGCGTCGATTAATTTAACTTTAGAATAAGATTTCTATAATTAAAACACAACTGTTTTCGAACATTCATCCAAGGATGAGGTGTCATACCGTAACTTCTAAACCGTTATGTGTCGATTAATTTAACTTAAGAATAATATTTCCATAATTAAAACAGACCGTTTTCAACGTTCCATCTAGGGGATGAAGGTGTCGTGTAGGATCAAGGGAATGATGGTGTCGTGTAAGGGAATAAATTAGAGAAAATTCATAATTTCTAAACCTAGGTATCGATTAATATGACTTTAGAATCATATTTCTATAATTAAAACACACTGCCGTTTGTGAACAGTCCATCTAGGGCATGAGTGTCTAACCGGATGAAGTAAAATATTTATTTTTAATTTAAATATCTAATTAAGTGGGCTATATAAAACAGTAAACTTGCAGTATTTACATCATAATTACAAATATTTATATTTCGTCTTTTAAACAGTGTCTGTCAATATAAATTATGCAATTTACGCTCGAACATTTACAGTTGTTGTAGTAAATAATAAAATACCTAACAAAGTGATAAAATTTGAACAAATAAACCTGTTCTAACAATTACCATGAGTTTGAAAGTCTACATTGAATACTGTTCTTGGCCTCCTGAAACGTAAAATAGACGTTACAATCTTGTGTAGAATATTTAAAAACACGATGGGTAAAGTGGCAGTAAATTTAAGCTTTCAGAAACAGCAAAATTATATAAGTATAAAATAATAAAATATGTTTAAGGAAACTTACTTTACACCTTTTCTGATGGAATAAATGTCCAAAACAGTGATGACGATATTGACAGGCTTGACAGGAGTTAGTAAAATTTGACATTTTAGCAATCTATTAATGTTGGTTATGTTTATCGATATCACCAGTTGTTGAATTTACAAGAAAATAATTTGTTTTGTTTTATTCAATACTATTAAACGGAACATTGTTAAGGACAGTTCATTCGTTTATTTAGGTTCTTTATCAAAAACGCAGTTATTGTAATTGTAAACATTTACATTAATAGTACAATTTTCAACATGTGAAAAAAGAGTGTGGCATTCTCGCATTTGTTGTCGGCCAAAAAATTTAATAGAAGTCTCGTGCGTTAAGGATACAGTGCTCCAGCTAATGAGAAACTCGCCCTGCGGGCTCGTTTCTCAAAAGAAGCTGTCGCACTGTAAAATCCATTATTAACGCACTCAACTGTAAATAACTATTACACCCTCACTCTAGATAAAGTAAATACAATTAAACTATGTTATTTTTTTTCTCTATAGGCATTATATTTGTATAAAGTTATCACTGCGTTATTGATTCTAAACTAAAATTTAAATCTTTTACGCAATTGTCACAATCTTATGTTTATAATCTTGTGTTTTTCGTGCACGTTAATCATTCGGATAAGATACCTTATTCTAAATAATAAAACTCAAAACCTTCCCTATGCACTGGTATATTCAATAAAGTTGTGCCGCTATGTGTTACGAATTAACAACATTCATCGTCAGGAAAAATGTGGTGAATAATGAAAAATAATATGAGAGATGACAATTTCTCTCATTTTGTTTATGTTATTTTTCCTTAATTATCACATACTGTATAATATTTAATATAAAATTGTACGGGGAAGATTTCGAGTTTTGTTATTTAATTTCATTTAGAGACCATAGACCTCCAGAAAATATCTTACGATTGTTTTTATTATTTTCGTATGAAGTAAGCGGGTTATGTCATATTTCAATCGTCGTTAATGATAGAGCGACTAAAAATTTTTATGAACTTAAAAAGGATGTTGGTATAAAAAATCAAATTTGCTTATCTAAATCATTAACTTTTTTTGCACGACTGTATTTTACACCATTCAAACTAGGTGTAAAATCAACATATATTCTCAAGGGATTTAAAGTCGTCTTAGATACCAAATTTGACCTACATAAAATAAAAACGTCCATTAATAAGGATGGTATATCGTCACAATGATAACTGTATCGGATACGTCTATTAAATTTCAGTTGGAGTGATCAATGTATTTAAATGTGGACACGTATAGTGAATAAAATTACATAACGAAGTAATAAACGTTAATAGTTATTTGTATGCAGGCGGATTCCCGCTCGTACGCAGAAATGCGTACCGTAAAAGTGCGTGTCGCTACGTAGCATGAAAAGTCATAAAAATGCGTCGAAATACGAAACCAAAGTGCACCATTTCCGCTCGTTCGCAGTTGGCAGTAAGCCGCTCGAAGTTCTCTGTGTTTATGTTTAGGCGTTGAAGAGTTGATTTGAGGTTAACAGTGAATAAAAACAAGTGAATTTCTGCCCATAATTTTGAATCGTTTGAAAACAAAACAACACGTGTACATCGCAGCTGATCGGGCGCGATGATGGCGTAGTTCTGCGGCCAAAGTTGAATTTGTACCTACTATTACGTTGCTGCGACCCACAGACAACTTTTGCGGGCTGCGTCGTGTAGTTTCACGTGCGATGCGGAACGGTAGCTTTCAAATACACGGGGTTCAACTTTTTTCGCCAGAGAGTTTCTGCCGCATCGGCGTTCTGCGTACGGAAAGGAAAAAAAAGGAAAAGGCCACGTATTTCATTCCCTCCCCAAGGGGGAAGGCGAGCTGCTCGAGCTTTCTGAGCTCCTTCAGCCACAATTATGGCTTCTCAGCATACATACATACATTACGTATATATGCATGGTTGGATTAGGGATGGGTGTGGTCAGGATACGATCGGAAGGAACGGAGTTAGGGTTCTGAGGGGGAAAATACTACCCCAGCATTCGCCTAAGTAGCCGCACATGGTGTGCATATACGCAGTGACTATGCCGCTACGTGAATATGAGGAAACCCCCTGAAAAAACCTCTTACAAGGTTCGAGCGGGAATCCGCCTTTAAGGGCGCAAAATGCTACCTTCACGGCGTAAAAGAAAATTTGTGGGCGAGGCCGGTTGCGGATGAGCCCGACTATCTTGAGACCGTCAAAGACATTTTGCATCCATGCCGTACACACAACTTTCAGTACCGTGATTAAATATGAATACATACTTAAATTAGAATTATTTATGTGCACAATCAGTACTAATATTCTCAGTGTGCTACGATGTGGGGGAGAATAAAATTTATCTAGCAACGCGGATATGTCAAATAACAAAGAACATTAATTATCAAATTGTATTTTGCAAATAAGTATAATTCGTTGAATTCGCTGTAAAAGATTGAGGTTATGTACCTACATTTACTTGTTTGTATACAAAATTGCTGAAACATCAGCACAAACTTCCATCTATCACACTGTTAGAGGTAATTGAGCAGACAGAAAGGTATTTTGCGTCCGCTGCCCTTGGCAACCGACAGGAACCTATTTTGCGTCCATTGTCCATGGTATTGGACGCAAAATTGCATTTTACGAGTGCAACATCACATTTTGCGGACAAATTAAGTTTTTTTATCAATTTAACTTCTTTATGTTTGAGATTTGTAGACGGGTTCCTATTTCTAGCATATTTTCCTTAAAGGAAAAAAGGTATTTTCTGGACCTTGTCCGCCTGTATAAATACATACTATTCCCCCAGTATAAGATTTTTTATGTGGTTTTTGCTCATGTGAAATGTAATATGCCTAAGCCCTACGGAATGAAGGAATTTTTTTGATTAGTCACTTTGCTGAAAGCAGTCCAAAAATTTCCCGAAAGGGAAAACATACTTTTACGTTACGGTACGTACTTTTTCATTTAAAGTTTTTTTATGCTGTTTTTTGCTCATGTGGTGTGTACTAGGCCTAAGAAAGAAAGAAAACTTTCGTGAGTAGACCAAAATTTTACATTCTTTTCTAATTCCTTTTACAAAAATTGTCAACTTCGGGTTTTTTGTGTCTGATATTTCTTATTTAACAGTATAATACTTCAATCATACCGGGTGTTTCAAAAGTTACAGAACATTATGTAAACGTATCTGCAATTTTGGATTTTGAATTAGACATTTTTTTTCAAAATTTCCTAACTCCAACTGATTATACCATACTTGTCCTGAATTTTTTGTATGAAATAGGGAACCGGTAAAATCCATGAACGAAGGTAAGACGGTCATTAGTTTAGTCATTTTATCGTGAATCTAAAAATCATGTAATGGTTTTAGAACCTGTGGGGAACAAGAATGTAGAAAAAATCTGACTGCGATATTTTAAAACGTTACTGACGGCCTTCTGTCGGTGGTTTGTGGGTGTAACTCTTGCTTTGGACACTTCTCGACATCACTCCGATACGCTTACAATTCTGACATCTACCCATACAGAATCTTAATGTTCAACGTGATGGATAATTTAAGGGATTATCACATTCAAAAGCTGAGCAGTATCACATTTAAATGTGTAAGACTAACCAGAATCATCACATTTTAAAAAAATATGTAATAGAAAACCTGACACTTGTTCCGTTGGTTATAGGTATCTGGTATAGACTTAAAGGCCGTTAAAACGCGGGTTTGATGTGTTTATAACACATACATCAAATAAACATATCAGAGTTTTTTTGCAAAATGTGAAGCAAACTACGTAAATTCACGCAATTGAACAATTTTACAAATTGTAAAAACGCCAAATGAACTAAAAAAATAGTGAAAGAATTTTTAACGCGGTTTTTTTTGTCGCGATCTATTTGTTGCTTATCTACAAAACGAAAACATTTCTTTATTTAAACTAATAAATAAAAAAAAATGAAAAGTAATGTTTAGGGTTATTAAACGTGATCGAGGCAGATCACAACTATTATTCAAAGGTAATACACACGTGGCTACTGTTTATTGGATGCTTTTTTAGTACGAAATACTTTATGGTAGTTCAATCGAGAATCAAGGGAATGAAAAAATCGCCAGAGTTTGCTCGAGCGATTAATACACAACATAATAAACATCCAACTTAAAATTAATTAAATTAAACACTGGGAACAACATTCAATCTTGAATCTAACAAGACTGTAATCTAATAATTTATACCTCTGGCAATTCATAAAAAGGTTATTGTATCTATAATATAATAATAATAATAATAATAATGTTTATTTGCCTAAAGTTAAACACCTCTTACAGGACAAAACAATCAGAGTTTAATTACAATATTTTACAAACGAGAAAAAAACGAATAATGATGACGTAAATTAAAGTTTAAAAAATATGTAAAATCATAGTTATATGTAGCTTTGAATAAGCGTTATTGTAAACTAAGTTGTTAATAATGAATGTCAGTGCGTTCTGAGACAATTAAATTTAGCACATATCCTTGACATTGGTGAGTTCCTTGCAAGGTCCGTTGTAGCTTTCTTGCTGTAAAACACATTATGCCTGGCATTTAAACGAGGAACGTTGAAATTCAGTTGTGAGGGCAAATAAGGAGAGCCGATTTCATAGCGTGCTAAGTATTGATGGTTAGGGTTCCAAACTATTAAGCATATTCTAATTTAGGTCGGATTAAAGCGCAGTACAGTATCTATGGATTGCAGGTTAGTGAGACGTTGACTTTGACGAACCTAGTAGTTTCATAGCAAATGAACAAAGTTTTTAAATTTAACACGAAAAAGATAATCTCTCGTCAAAGGTAATGCCTAAGTCCTTGATCGTAGCACTTCTTATTATTGACACATCATCCACAGCATAATTAAACCGAATAGTCATCTAGCTCGATGATTAAGTCATGCTGAAAAATAATGTGCCCAGATTGGATCCCTGAGGAACTTCGGAAGTGGAAATATAAGGATTAGGCTTGTATCCATTATATTCAACGCATTTCGACCTATGTGTAAGATATGAAGTAAAAAATTTTAGTAAATTAGAGCTAAATCCAATATTATCAAGTTTATCCAGTAGAATGTTATGATGTATTTTGTCAAAACGTTTTGGATATATCCGTGTATATAACATCGAGCTGTTTGTTTTCATCAATGGCTTCTATAATTTGCGTGGTAATGTAGATCAGATTTGTTTCTGTTGATTGCTTACTCATAAAACCATGCTGATATGGGGATAATAAATTCTGTACTGAAGTACAAATTTGTTTGCATTATATGATTTCAAGTATTTTAGAAAAGTTTGACAAAATTGAAATTGGCCGGTAGTTTATATTATTATACTTTGACCCAGCTTTAAACACTCCGACGGAAACATTTTATTGTATATATTGTACATATTGTATAAAAGAGTAATTATGTCTATTCCACTGCTGGTGTACAGGTATGCTTTAAATAAATGCTTCCACTTAATATATTCTATAGCCGATTTAACATTAAACCTTTACTTTTACTTTGCGAGTTTGAGTGTATCTTTAAAGTAATGCAACATTTCATTAATCTGTATTTCTCATCAATCTTGAAAGGATTGAGAAACTTCGCGATATGAATATTGTTATTCCACAAAACTGAAATATTATTTACTTTAATTAGGAGATGCACATTTGTGTGATGTAATACACATGTAAAACTGAGCTAATGTGGGTAATTAAGGGCAAATTATGGTAAAATATTTAAATTTCTGTGCAATTAAATGCCAGATTACTTAATAGTTTAATAATTTAAAATAATGCTAAAATTTATTAAAAATGTTGCTGTTCACTGGACTACATAGAATTTTTCATTAAAAAAAATCTCTTGTAATAAACAATTATATTATTTAAATCGTAGTGGAAAGACTACATGTTTACATGACTTACTTATTATTCTTTATCAAAAATGTATTATAATTAAAACCATTTATCCTAAATTTCGAGGTTGTCATTTTTTTCTTCAAAATGTCAGACATAAATTGCAACTGTGTCGATGTGGTTTAATATTCTTATTTCAGAGATGTCTCAACTTTTTCAAAACATGCTTCCATTTATATTTGTTTTTCTTCAAACTTCAAAATATTAGGTCAATGTTCGACTGAGTAGTAGGCGCGAAAGTTTGACATTTTCGCTAAAGCAGTTTTTACTTTTCCTTTTCCTGTCTCTGGGGGGAAAAGTGTTGTTATGGAAACACAACAATTTAATTTTCATTGATTCAAAAAATTATAATTAATTTTCAGACCTACTCATTAATATAACATTAAATGTGCAATTGGTAAGTGTTGCATTTTGAAAATTGAAGCCGTGCACCGATGAAGTAGACTCTTAAAATATTTATTGGTGGCATAACTGTCGATTTGGGCGATGACGATACTATTAGAATTCCCGCGTCTGTTCCCGTTACCAGCATTGTCTTTTTTGTTGCGAATACTGTTCTATGTATCCCTCCGCCACGGAAGTCGTCCTCCAACCTCCGTGGCGCTTCAACGAGTCCATATTTCCTTCACTATCGATCAGTAATGTAGACGAACTACGACTTAAACATCTTGAACATTGCTTAATTTTAGAAATTTGGATACTTTTCCTGATACAGCACTGATCATGCATAACATTTTTATGGCACTTCCCATTTTGATCTTTCAAAAAAAAAACTTCTCTCTTGCATTCTATCGGTCTTAATGAAGTGTACTTGTGGTAAATTTTGATGAACATTTTCTCTGATAATTGTGAACGACCGCACTTTTCTCGTTTTGCTATCGGGAATTTTTATTAGGATTAAATTTCCCATATCTTCAATGCCATCTATACTCATTTTTCATCATCTCGTTGCATCTGCATGCGCCGGTTACTCCGATTAATAAAACAATCTGAATAAATCATATTACATTGGGAGGGCCCAGAATTAAAACTGATTTAAATTTACCTTTACAGCTGCCACTTGATAATCCTACACTTACGGAACCGGGAGGATGTCGGATTACCGAAAACGTCGGATTACCAAATATTGTATTTCTTTCGCCGATTTTAACCGTATACATACATAATTTAAGAAAAGTCAACTTTTGTTGTATTATCAAGTAATCTTTGACTATTAAAGGTTCAAATACAAATCAATTTAGGCATTATTTTACTTCCACATCCAACGAATAGGAAGTACTGTACCGCTAAAAATATAAATTTAAAAAAAATTTTATTTGCCCAATCGCTTTAAAATGTTTGAAAATGTCCAAAAACAAAATTTGAGCAAAAAAAAATCTTGTTTTTTACAGTACATACATACACAAAACAAATATTTATTGAATACAAAATACAGTATGCTACGAATTAGTTTTTCATAATACATCGGAGTGCGTCGAATTACCGAGTGTGTCCGACTATCAAATGCCGGATTATCGAGTATTCCTAAATATACTTAATCTGGTGCGTCCATTAAAAAACCTTCAAACTGTTCTTTAGTTAACATTATTGGCTTTTTTGCAGGATATCCTTCATTTGCCTTTTTCAGAAAACATGGTAACTTTAAATATTGACTTTATTCCATGCTTAATAATTAATTCGGATTTAATTATGGAGTAACATGACCACATTGTCGAAGACTTCCATCCGAATAAATATTCAGATTCTTTTCATTACACCATTGAATATAGTGCTGATACGCAGCAAAATACTTTTCACCGGATTTCGGCGGTCCGAGGCGCTCTTCATTCGCTCAACGCCAATTTCGGGCGGCGTGCATTGCGTTCTAAAACCAACTAATTTATAACTATCTTTTTAGTGATTTAATTAACTTACTTCTTTCTTATTAAAAATTACGAACTGAGAGATAATTTTTTCACCCAATAATAACGTTATTTACTACGTTACCAAGCAAGCAGCACCTGCATATTCATGAAAACGTATCTACTTGACAATGGCGTTTAATTGAACGAAAAACCTATCTTTAAAAATAAATATTTTGCGTAAATTTACGGAAGTTTGAAGAAAAAATAGCATATTTTATGTGGAGGAGAAGTTACCTTCTATTAACGCCTCACTTCGTTCGGCGGCTAAACGCATGCGCGCCGTGAAAGGTAATACAGCTTCGCATACAATAATCTACTATTATTGTTTTTTTGGTCGCATTAGTTTGCATTAAGTAATTTACTTTATTGTACTATTCGATATGTCGGCTACATTAACTCACCTTCAGATTAAAAGAAAAAAAAATTACTGTGTGGTACGTTTAATGAGAGGCATCTGAACAGGTTTTTGTTAATATTTCCTGGTGCTTGTTTTAATTGTACGACAAATACGTAGTTCTTTAAGCAAGATTTGTAGCCGAATACTGTGAAAATTACTTGAACTATTTTTAATATTTACGTTAAACTGTACAAATCATAATCGGAAGGGATTCGTTTAAATTGAAGAAACATATCCCCATTTGATAATGTTTACTAATTCACAATTCAAAAATTAGGAGTCTGGTATCATATGCCGGGCTAATTTTATGCGTGTCCTTTTACAAAATATAAGTTGTGTAAAGGCCGCCACAGACATACATGCTAAATAATCATTTTGCTTGTGCAAGCTGAAGTTGCAATGCAAGACGGAGTGTGTGTGTTATCAAGACTGGCGACTTGATCGCCCGGTTTTATAAAAGCATAGTTAACTACATCGTCAGCTAACAATGCGATCAATTGATTACGTGATCAAATCTGTTTTGCGTTGTATAAAACCTTTTATGGGTGTTGTTAACTGACAATATACATAACTATGCGCTCTTACTTTTTGCTTCGCTCGGCCGACAGTTGGCAACACAATTTCATAAGTGCCTGCTTCAAGTCAGTTATCGGTTTGCTTCTAACCTACAAATGTTTTTTTCGAAAAACAAATTTTAATTGCCTTAGTAGAAAGGTAAGTGCTTAATTAATCATTAACTAATAAAAATGGGTAAATACTGCAATGTGTTAAGTTGTTAACAACAATATTACAAAAATCATAATCCCATAATGAATCCTTATTGTCCTTTAAAATATCAAATCCTAATCCTTCCTTCCAGTTATAAAAACATAATTGATAAATTGAATGCAAAGTCACATGCCACAACAATTAAAAAAAAGCCAGAGACGTGGGAGAAAATTGCAAGAGAGTTCAATGCTAATAGCCATCGAAAAGCAAGAACTGTAAAGCAAATAAAAACGCTTTACTTTAATTTAAAACGAAAAGTAAAGAAAGATGTGGCCGCTGAGCATGTATGGTAAAACTTGACTCTAATGCACTTTTTATTAAATTCATTGTAATTATAGAAAGAAGAATATATCGTCGCAAAAAAAGTAGCAGCTGAGGATAAGGTAGTTGTTTGTTGGAATTTAATGTGTAAATGTATACTAAATTAGAAAGATGTTTTCACGGAAAGAAATTAATAAAACGGGAGAAGGTATGTACCGTCCTCAGTTGGATGAGACAGGGGCTCAGTTATTAGTAGTTGTTGCAGACCAAATTGAGCCTCTACCAAATCCTTATGATGATGCTGCGGCAATTTATTTTGGCGATACTGTGGATGATGGTAATAATAACAGTCTTAATACAGGAATGCAGTAATATTTTATCAACACTGATTAATTTGCAGATTATGTTGTTCAGATTGAAGACCCTATCCATCCCCAACCCCTAGTACATCCCGAACCTCAAATCCGCATGTATATTTTGAATTAAAAAAAAAAATATTACATAATTTAGAAAAGAAAACTTGAACAAATGGAAAATTAATTAATCTTTTACTGTTTAAATAAAATATTTTAAAAAACTGTGTTAATTAATACTGTACGTACAGCAGTGTTGGTATCATTTAAAGGTATTATAGCTGGTTGTTCTATTTCTTGCATTTCCAAGGCAAATTCTTCTAATCCATCATCTACCGAAATACATAAATTATGTAATACAGCACAGGCACCAATAGTGGCTAATATTGTTTCTAATTTTATGTTCAGACCTTTTGATAAACAAGCAAATCTTCTTTTAGAAACACTAAAACACCTCTCAACAGGATTTCTTGTTGCAATGTGTGCTGTGTTATATGCTTGTTCGCTTTGATTGTGAGGATTTAATAC
The DNA here is from genome assembly GCA_036346205.1 of Vesta saturnalis. NCBI lineage: Eukaryota > Metazoa > Arthropoda > Insecta > Coleoptera > Lampyridae > Vesta > Vesta saturnalis. Next base: position 1,495,041 of record JARFJB010001412.1, read on the forward strand.
TGGAGTTAATAAGAATGTTTTGCAGGCGTAACCACTGTCACCTAGTAAATACCCATTTTCATATCTACCTGCTTCAAGGTCTGCACACAGTGGAGAATCGTTAAAGATTGTGCTGTCGTGAACCGATCCTGGCCATCGAGCTATATTTCTTATTCGTTAAGAAGCATTACAAACAACTTGAACGTTAATGGAGAAAACCCCCTTTCGATTTCTTAAACGTTCAGCATTGGCACCTCCTGGTGATTGAATAGGGACGTGCGTACAATCGATAGCGCCAATGACATTTAGAAAGTTTCGTATTTCATGAAATTTTGATTTTATTTGTCGCAACTCATTTCCAGTGGGCATTTGAATATACTGTGGTTTTAATAATGCAATTTGCCGGGTTGGGCTTCTGATAATTCTACTGACACTTGATTTATGCACAGCAATATCGTTACCAACAAGCTGCTGAAAACTCCCAGTTGCGAAGAATCGAAGTGTTATTAAAAACTGTAACTGGGCACTAATAGCACGATTTCGTTTGGTGGTTGGCTCCAAGGCGTTACCAATAAGATGAAGCAGTTCCATAAATGTGACCTTATCAGTGTCATCATACAGAGAGAAAGCATCTTTACAATTCAAGAAGCGGCGTGGATGACGAACCCTTACTTCTTCATCAGAAGAGCTGTCTTCAGAAAGTGAATTTAAACATGACATTGACATCTGCAATTTTTATATTAATAAGAAACAACTCATCCTTCTAATGCAATACAAATTACCTTTAGTTAATTTTCTGTTTCAATTTAAGTTTAGTATTTACCTTAGTTAATTACTGATATGACTGTAATTAATTTTTATTATAATTAACTACATACTTAACTCAACAATTTGCTTTATAAAACAAATTTTTCACTTAACAACGTATTTAACAACATGATCATGAATTTTACATGCTGATCATGATCATGTTGTTAAACAGCGTTTATAAAACAGTTGACAATGCAATGCCGTAGTTAACTATATTGTTAACGTTAACAAGCATTTATAAAACTGAACGAAATCAAAATTAGCTTAGTTTTTTCACTCGTGTTCCGTCAAGTTGCAGGAGGTGTGTGTATTTCAAATTTACATTAAGTCTTTTAATTTAAAAAATGACAGATCTGAGGTTAATGACAAGAAAATTTCTTACCGAATTTATATAAAGAAAATGAATGTTTATGGATAATTAAAGGTAAAGATTATGTGGACAAATTAAAAAAAAATACTGCGTATAGTATATTAATAGAGAAATTAAAAGAGGTCGATCCAGAGGCTAACAAAGATGTTGTAATAAAAAAAGTGAATTTGTTACGAACTTGCTTCCGTAAAGAACTAAAAAAATATAGGGCTTCAATGAAGTCGGGAGCTGGAACCGAAGACGTATATAAACCAAATTTATGGTATTTTGATCTACCGTTTTTCTCGACAGATCAAGAAACGCCAAGGCAAGATGATAGGGAAAACATTGAAGATAAAATAGCTCTTCCAGTCAATGAGGTAAGACAAAATTGTATAATATATGTATTTTTAAAACTTTTATTAACATGAACATAAAATTTACATACTACGTGATATTTGTAAATTTAGATAACTACATGTACAGTTGAAAATTCTAATGAATCATATTATCTTACCAATCGACTTTTCCTTCGCCATGAAAATATTGTAAAAGAGATTTCTGGATTCATTTGCATCCTGTCCAAAATGTCGATTATGTCCATGCATTTGGATTCATTCGCAACCCAATATTTATTTTAGATTCTTCCCAGTTTTCAGTGTCTAAACATTCTGTTAAAATGTATGAATTGTAACACTTTTTGCGTAAAAAATTATGTAAAACAGTGCAGGTCATAACAACAAAATCTATTCGATCCAATCGTAAATTAATGTCAGTATGTAGAATCCGAAATCGAGCAGCCATTATGACAAACACATTTTCAATAATTCTACGTGATCTTGATAAGCGGTAGTTAAAAATCTTTTCTTCTTTGGTTAAATTTCTCTGTGGAAATGGCTTCAAAAAATCAGGGCGTAAGCAGAACGCTTCATCCCCAATAAAAACGTATGGTAGTTTTATAATACCATTTGGAACTGTTTTATGTTCAGGTAAATTTAACTGTTTATTTACTAGTTTATCATAAAATGTCGTGTTCTCAATTACTCCACCGTCGGAAGCACGTCCATTCGTTCCCATATGGCAAAAAATAAATCTATTCGTAATTAGCATTCGCAATTGCCATTAATACCAAACTATTATAACCTCTGTAATTCTAAAAATACGATCCGCTGTTCGCTAGAGGTGTTATTGTAATATGTTTTCCATCTACACAGCCCAAGCAATTTGGAAATTGCCACTTGATTTCGAATTGCTTTGCTATTACACTCCATTCCTTTTCTGTTTGCGGAAACTGTAATGATAAGAAATACATTATCATTATTTTTACTTTTCAGAGTGAACAAAGTGCAGATCTTATCGGCGAAGATGAAATAATAAATGAAACAGATGAATTATTTACATCACAAAGGTCATATTTTTGTACATCAACCTCAACTTATGACCAAGTTCCACAAACTTGATTAAAACAAAAAAGGAAAAAGACTGATCGTTCTGATGAGGTATTGGAGATAATAGCACATTCTTTGCAAACAAAAGAAAAACCCAAAGAAGCCGGGAAATATGATTTGTTTGGAAAGCAATTGAAATAAATGTCCTTTCTCCAGAAATGCCAATCTATTGTAAAAAAATTATAAACGAATCCATTTCTAATGGCCAACTGGGAAAGCTCACAGCACACTCTAGAATAGAAAACGGAATAGACCACAGTTCACCCAGTACTCCCCAACAATCTACAGCAGCACAATATTATTCCGATTATTTGCCAAATAATGAATTTAATTATTAAAATGTTTACCAGCCAAAATATAACTACCTATTTTTTGTAAACACTAATAAAGTACTTACTTTAAAGTATTCTTTTTTTAATCCTTCGTAAATAGCCGCATAAGTATCTGGTATTATTTCCCCTAAAGCTTGAGCTGATATAGCACATGTGTGTTTTAAATCTTCGTAGTTTCTTCCAGTTGCTAGAAACCGCAAAGCAGCACTGAGACGTTCGTGAGATGTTATTGCTTTTCTCATACTTTTAATATATGGAGTTACAATTTTTAACAATACAGTATACGTGTCTTCGTCCATACGTAAATAATTAAACCAATCTTCGGGTTCCAATTCCCATTCATTTACCAAGTTGACGTGACTAAACTCAGCTCGTTTTAATAACCATTGCTTTGGCCATTTTTTCCTATTGATTTTTTCCTTTGTTTTCTTTTTTATTATTAAAATAGCCGCGGCAGCTACAACTAACTTCTTTACATCATCAGCCATACTTACTAACTAAACTGTCGGTAAAATGATAACTAAAACGGCCTTAAGGTTTATTGCGGAGAAATCGTCTGAGAAAAATTGTATGATCTGTGACTGAATTCCTAATTAAAAATACTGCCGAATGCAATTTTTTTATATGCGTCCATTATGAGAATTAAAGTTAATGATGCTTTGTGGAAATTAAACTTCGAAGAGAAATTGGTTGATGTGCCCCATCATTTAAAGCTTAAAATTGGCAGTGTTAAAGTGTGTTTAATTTTGCAAAAACAAAAAAGTGTCACTTTTGTAAAGCTGATTAAAACGTTTTCCAAGTTCATCGCAGTTTTATTTGTAACACGGTTTATCTCAAATGTCAATTGTTTTAGTCGTGTTATCAGTTATGAAAATAACGGTGTACTCAGAATTTGTATATCTTTTATATGTAGATGTACAAGAATGTGCATTATATTTTTGTTGACAATTTTAATATATTTATGAATATTTAATACATTTTGTAGTAAACACGGTAAGAGTATTTTAATCAAGTTATTTTTTGTAAATCTATAATTGGTTACAGCCACATTCCTTTAAGATTACACATACTTTTTTGTTTAATTAACGAGAATTTAAAAATGACCTTTTCGAAGGTTTTTATATACAAGTGTAGACTACCGGACTAATTAGTTACAGTTTAGATAAACAGTGAAGGGAAAGGAAGGATGGTTTCTAGTACAGTCCTTTTACATGCAACAACGTGTATGTCTACAACTGGAGCAATATTTGAAAGCATCACAACTGATTATTGATGAACATCGATTCACAGGGTAAGGTTGTGTCTATTTCGATTCGTAAATAATTCAAACCATAGAAAAGTAATTTAATTCAAGGTTGACAGTGATTTTCGCTGGTGATTGGCCCATGGTGTAGTGAATTATAGTCAAGTAGGGTGTTTTTTTTTTCTAGTCCGCAAGAAAATTTATTTAAGTTCAATTTAATAATTATTAGTATCTACGACCTGAATATCCACACCTCTTGGTGTTTTGTGGAGATGAATCCGTTGGATAGGGAGTAATTGCAGTGCGGTCTTATTTTGGTTCGATATCAATTTTAAATCCGATTACGGATTATGCGTGATTTGTGGTTCGTATTCGTGATTTGTGCGGTTCGCGAATAGTGTGTAAATATAGACGCACCCAAATCTAGTGAGTACGGATCAATGCGTGATTGTTCCGTGTGGGAAACTGTGAACCCATCAAAAGAATTTTTTCAGTAATGAATTAAATGCAGGTAGATTCGTTGATGCGGCGAATAGGGCAATATTTCCTGCGAATATGCATTAGGCCTGTGGATATGTTACAACTCATTTCTTCCTTAATCTTTCCCATACTTACTTCTGTTCAACTCCTGACATACATCCTAATATTATAATATATTGTTAATATTTGTCCTTTTATTAATACCCTACCTTCATAATCCTTTGAATCATAAATCCTTTTTCTAAATATCCCTTTTAATCAATAAAATGACCAATGATTTTTCAATCAAAATTGTAGGTTATATTTTAAATAGTTTACATGCTTTCACATTGATTTGTGATTTACGAAGTATCATTGGCTAGTTTTAAATTTTGATTAAATTTCGCCATACGCGTACTGATTTTATGCTTCAAATAAGTACGTACTCACACCTAATATTTTTGTATCTAGCTGTTATTTAACCTTACTAATCTTATCGTGTTTGATGTCTACATTTTATTAACGTATATACCTATATTTTCTGGTATTAACCTATGTTTAATAAATTTACACCACTGTTATATTTTTCTGTCATTATTTCCACACTCTGAAAATCTTCGATAATTTTCCCTGCTCATTGGAATCCGTCTTCTTCTTCCTTATAATTTCATCTTTGTCGTTCGGCCCAACAACCAATTAAATTGACTTCAAAAATCAAACATGATTATTTTTTTCTAATTCATGGAATTTCACGTCTAGTTCGAGGGGTATTAATTGGTTTATAGTACGTTTTTTCCAAAATTTGGGCTTTAACCCCCCAACCCGCTACCCATAAGTGCTACTGTTATCCTATAAGGACAAAAGCAATCCATAATTGGGATTTTCTTGGTAACTGCGCTGCTAGACCTAATCACAAGTTGATAATTCCAAGCAACTTTTGTTGTAAGTAGGTTTAATACAGTATTCCCTTTGTTAACAACCTTTTAGATTTCGCATACCTGAATTAAAAAAAAAAGTATCGAGCATATTGATTTAATCTTATAATTGTTTATTGCAAGACCACCCAACATCTTGTAAGTAGCCAATTATTAATAATTTTAAATTACATCTATGCCTTCTCCGGGGTCACTTTTTGTCTCGTACTCTTTCAGTGCAACTCATTCTTACGTCGCGATCGTCGCTCATCGTCCACTGAGCGCATCTACCACCTAGATAAACCTTCTAACATTCCATCATCATCTAATAAAAAAAAGAGGAAAAAAATCATTCCTTCGCATTTATCATCTCACAAAGAAATATTAATCCATTATCCTTCCATTATTTTCTTTTTATTCATTTGTTACATAAAAGAACCCGCCCACTAGTTCATTTGTAACAAAAGTACCTTCAATATCTTTTATTACTGTTAAAGCAGGCGTTTATTTAATCTAAAGTATTAATTAATTTGATTTATTTAAGTCTAGTATAAACTCGAGATCTCGGGGTAAATACTTTAATTTTTATTAATTTATATAATATTGTTTTTGTTATGCCAAGCACCTTTTTTTTAAATTATTTGGTTACTGATAAACCTTAACCGTTTTTTTGTTACTATTATCGCTGCTTTTTATTTTAATAAATACCTATTTTCTACCCATACGCTTCTTTTCTTTCACGGTACTCCCCTATCATCTAGGAATTCTTCTAACGTGGAGTTACGGCCTAATAAATGCAACAAGTTAGTGGCGCCTCCAGGAATTGCTTTTTTTTTAAATGGTCTACCCATAAGAAAAACTCACTCCCATTCCAGCGTGAGCAGCTGGCTTGGCGTAGGACCCCCTTTTCACTTTACGACCAACCACGGGAATAAATACATCAAGAACCATGAATAGCCTGTAGTCTGCTAATGTTGGTTCATAGTTTAGATTTAAGCATGGGCTAAAAAAAAGGAAAAGGCCACGTATTTCATTCCCTCCCCAAGGGGGAGGGCGAGCTGCTCGAGCTTTCCGAGCTCCTTCAGCCACAATCATAGATTCCCAGCACACATACATACATTACGTATATATGCATGGTGGGATTAAGGATGGGTATGGTTAGGATAGGATCGGTAGGAATGGAGTTAGGGTTCTAAGGGGGAAAATACCACCCCAGCATTCGCCTAAGCAGCCGCACATGGTGTGCATATACGCAGTGACCATGCCGCTACAGGTGTATGAGGAAAACCCCCTGAAAAAACCTCATACAAGGTAGACGGTAACGGGAATCGAACCCATTACCTCCCGAATGCTGAGCATGTCGTGTCACCACTACGCTACCAGCTCGGTATGGGCTAAGAGAATAAATCTAAGTGTCGCATCCACCAAAATCTAAAATGTTGTAATGTTATCTTTTGTCATTGCAGTCGGCATGATCGTCGGTTTTAGAGTAAAATCGCATTATTGAAATTCAAATTGAAATAAAAACCTTCTATGTATAACTTTAACGACCTCAGCTCCGAAAATGTTTGTAGTAGCGTTACATAATATATTGACATTAAAAACCTATTATTTTTTTCTTTTTTGATCTAAGCATTTAGTCTTGCTAGTTCCTGGCCTTGACAGGCCCATGCATTCCTTACAGTTGACACACCAGAATAGCAATGCAATATAGAAAGCGAGTCTACTTTTCATAGTGATCATAATTTATACAGAGTAGGCTCGTCGTATTACCATGAATTTAATTTTTCCCAGATCTCGAAAATTTACCAACATTTTAAATAGATGGTCCAGCGTTCTTGGTTATTTTCTATCAAAATTTCTATAAACACACATACATACTCGTACACGGTGCCGTAACGACTGAATTGATTTCGATAAAATTTGCAAGATATGTTTACTTTGTTAATGACTTTATTTATTCAAAATGTCAACACAGCACGAGGGGTATGAAGTCAAATTGTAGACACAGTCCTACCTTGAAAATTCTTACTTTTTGAGAATAAACATGTATTCAGGTAAATTCATTAAGAAGTAGATTTAATTTGTAAAAGAACACTTTTCTAACCATTTTTTCATAAAATTATTCTGTGACTGAAACTGTCTCGAATACTTGCATATCCTACTTTAACCAACTGTCACTAAATACATTTTACTTTACTTTTTTTATTTTTGAAACCTGTAAATCAGCATAGACGGTGATATTGTGTGAGATCTTCAAAAATGATCATGTTTTAAGTTTTTTACCTTCCAACCTACATATACATATGTAAGTATAGAAGTTTGTGCAATTGACTTTTTTTTTCACTATTGCTAAATCGACCTATTAACTCATTTTACGTTTAGCCAAGTTTTGCAAGATCGGTCATGATGTCTGGGTGTATGGTTGTATGTTAACATACACGATAACTCCAGAACGAAAACACGGTACATACTTAAAATTTTGGATTTAAGCTTGTTTTCACTTCTTCTGGAGCTGATTAGATTTTGGAAGAAATTCAGCGCGGAGAGGGGGGTTTATTAGGAGCTACTTTTTACCTTTATCAAATATTTCTGAACCAGCAGTATATTTCAAAGATATAAACATGCCAATATATAGATCTTAATTATATAGATTAATTATGTTCTATGCAATTTTTTGATACAACGCGTAATTTAGCGTTCCCAAGGAAGAATTTTTTTCAATATCTGAATAATGATTAATTTTGTAAGAAAATGGGTAGACATATTTTTTAAAGAAAATTTAATTTTACATAACTTTTCTTTATAAAGTTTCCTAAATAAACATGATGGAAAAATGCTTTAACTGTATTATCTATATTTGTATGGAAGCGGGGGTCTTTCGAATTTTTTTTAAGTTAAACGTTGTTTGATCTAGATTATTATTTTTTTTTACAATGTTGCCTATTTTCCTAATTAACTTATTATAGAAGAGGTTGCATAATTATTCTAAAAAAATTGTTATTAAAATTATTTCATTTATTTTAATTTCCATTTTGTAAGTTGAAAGGTAGTATGTTGTTTCACACCAAATATTTTATGTTTTCAAACACTTATGTATTGGTGTTTATAAATAAAAGTAAATCCTGAAGTAAAGTAATAAACCGCTGCCAAATTATCTGCCATAATGCTTTCTCATATATGTAAACAAATTTTGTAACTGTTGAGAATAGGACCCATATATATATATATATATATATATATATATATATATATATATATATATAAATTGGTTTAGTGAACGAACAGAAGTTCAATTTAATAATCATTAATTGTATTGTATTTAAAATTAACTTTTAAAGTACATACAGTAAAAGATTAACTGGAGTGGGACTTGAACCCACGACCTCCACTTTGCTAGAGTGGGGCTCTTCCATCTGAGCTATCGAGGAGGCAAGTCACAATCGATTCAAACTTGAACTGTATGTACTTCCCTAGTTACGATATATTATAATTATTATATACAGAATGAAGGATCACAGTCAACTTTTTGTGAATGTCATGTGAGCCCGCAATTCGCTAAGGTTTCTCACATGACAACACGTGACTGATTGTTAATTTTCATTTGTTGTATGCAATAGTAATAGATAACTATAGAAATTGGTTTAGTGAACGAACAGAAGTTCAATTTAATAATCATTAATTGTATTGTATTTAAAATTAACTTTTAAAGTACATACAGTAAAAGATTAACTCGAGTGGGACTTGAACCCACGACCTCCACTTTGCTAGAGTGGGGCTCTTCCATCTGAGCTATCGAGGAGGCAAGTCACAATCGATTCAAACTTGAACTATGTATCTTTATGTATTTCCCAATAGTTACGATATATATAATTTGTGAATGTATACACGAATTCGAAGGTTCTACATGCAACATATGATTGTTAATATTCATTTGTGTATGCCAGTAATAGATAACTATAGACCAATTTCTATAGTTATCTATTACATGAAGTTGCAATTACAATCATTAATTGATGTATTTAATTAACTTTTAATAGTACACAGTAAAGATTAATCATGTGACTTGAACCCGACCTATTTAGAATGTGGGGCTCTATCATTGACATATCAACAAGTACATGATTGACTGTGAACCTTCATTACTGCTAGTATAGATAATTATAATATATCGTAACTAGGGAAGTACATACAGTTCAAGTTTGAATCGATTGTGACTTGCCTCCTCGATAGCTTCAGATGAAGAGCCCCACTCTACAAAGTGGAGGTCGTGGGTTCAAGTCCCACTGAGTTAATCTTTTACTGTATTTATTTGTACTTATAAATAGTATATATATATATAATATATATATATAATATATATATATATATATATATATATATATATATATATATATAGGGTGTCCCAAAATTGCTGGGACACAGAACTGCCACGTGTAGTAGAGGTCAAAATAAGTCGATTGGACCCAATTTATTTATATACCAAAATGTACCGTTTGCCCGTGAAAAGAGTTCAAAGTTTATTATATTATATATTAATTATGGATTTCTCTTTTAATAAGCAGACCGACATGTTCTTAGTTCTTGGATTCTGTTAAAGTAATTGTCGCAGAAGTGCCCGCGTATGTCAAGAGAGGTATCCGAACCGGAGAATTCCGGATAATAACACTTTTGCCCGAATCGAGAGACATCTTCGAGAAATAGGGAAGTTGGAACCAGTCAGAATTAACGCTGGAAGACCCCGAGTCCGAAGACCTAATGCAGAACAAGCTGTTCTTGAAATAATCGATGACAATCCTGACACCAGTACCAGATCTGTGCAACGACAAACAGGAATTCCAAAAATCACTGTAAATCGGATCTGCAGATAACAATTAATTCAACCATTTCACATACAGCCAGTGCAAGAGTTATTACCACTTGACCACGGATCACGTTTAAATTTTTCGCAAATTTTTCGGCAGCGCAGAATACTTTACAACAGATTTCACACTAACATCTTGTTTACTGATGAGTCTTGTTTTACACGTCGTCGCATGACGAACCTGCACAATGAGCATATTTACGCTGATGAAAACCCACATGCTATTAAAGCTAGACATTATCAACGAGAATTTAAAATTAATATTTGAATTGGATTTATCGGCAATTTTTTGGTTGGGACGATCGGATTACCAGATCGTCTAAATTTTGCCAGTTACCTTCGCTTCCCTCAAGAAATTTTGCCAGATTTATTAGACGACTTGCCCCTTAATCTTCATCGAAACATGTTCTTCATGCGCGACGGTGCACCACCTCATTTTGCACGTGCAGTAAGGGAATATGTAACGAACAATTTACTGGCAGGAGACAAGAAACACCTATTCATTGGCCTCCGCGGTCTCCAGATTTAAATCCGTGCGATTTCTTTATCTGGGGAGCGTTAAAAACAAAATACGAGGTTCAAATTAATACTTCCGAACAGCTGTGGAATCCAAAATGTTGTAAACGCACTACGAGAAAACGACGATGTCCTAAGAAGGGTGCATTTCAATTTTTTTACGTCGAATTGACCTTTGTATTGATTAAGGTGACCGTCATATTGAACATTTATTATAAAAAAAACGTTTTGCCTTTGTTTCTGCCAACTAAATTTTGTATTACAATTTTATTAAACTATATATATATATATATATATATATATATATATATATATATATATATATATAGTTTAATAAAATTGTAATACAAAATTTAGTTGGAAGAGGAAACAAAGGCAAAACGTTTTTTTATATATGGGTGATTCACGTAGACCGTTAGAATATTACGAAAACTATAAGACATACAAAAAATGTTTAATACAAGTTATCCGTATGTAAAAATGCAATTTTTTTTAATATTTTCATTTATACAGGGTGTACAGGAACAACAGAGCGCATCCTACTTTATTATTTGAAGTGGAACACCCTGTGTATTATTGAATTTTTGGATCTAACGCAAAATTCGGTGTTTTCCATGTATCATACCCTATGTTGATATTTAGCCGTTTTAAAGAAAATGGCAATTGAAAATCGTTGACGTTTGTGCAAAACGACTTACATGTCCCTGTCTTAATGGCATCGACTGACACTATTTCCAAATTTGACAGATAAATATATTAATATTATTTATATTAATATTAAAATAATATTAAAGTCATCAGTGAACTATTATAAGTTAGGATAGGGACATGTAAGTCTTATAGTTTTCGTAATATTCTAACGAACACTCTACGTGAATCACCCCGCGCGCGTGTGTATAGATACCATCAGCCAGTAATGCTTCGTTGCTTATCGATTAATATTTACATACAGCAACTATAATCACATAATTTAAGTGATTGTTATGTGTGTAACCTTAACCATATGCGGGCCACTTGATTATGCACAAATAGTACCTGTTGCCGTGCTAACTTAATATTGAGATTTAAATTGATTGGTATTCAGTATCTCGATGGCCCAGTTGGTAGCGCACGTGTCCAGATAACACACGGTCGGGGGTTCAAATACCGTTCGAGGGGATTTTTTTATGTTTGTATGAAATATTCTATTTTATTTTTTTACATGGGCACGGGATATGCCTGGGTATCAAATGTCTTGATATGCATTGCCGGGGTATGACTAGCCCTGGGTATGATAGCGCTAGGAATCAATCGTCATGGGTGTAAATGGTCTGTGTAGTTAACGTCTTGGTACGAAGTAACTAGGCATGAAACTTTTGAATAGATTTTATCGTTAAAAAGTTTCAAGCACGTTTATAACTTTTGCAATCTCACATTTTGCAAATTTACAAAAGTTAAAGGAATATTCTGTTTTAACACAACTGACAAATAAATAGGAGTATGTTTTTAGTTGTACATTGGTCGAAAATAATCACTGAGGTACGATTCGGTGGTATTATGTAGGGCTGAGTGGGAAATTGTTACTAAATAGTGATTTTATTCAATTATTACCGAAAGAAGATATGAATACATAATTATCTTCAATATTCTAGTTATTCCAGCTGATTAACATTAACTCTAGACGGCTAGAGGAATAATTGGAGGTTTAGACAAAGTCGTACAACTGGGTATAACCATTGAGTAAAAAATCAGTTTTCAGTCAACAGTATAACTCCTTTAGAAAATGTATTCACATTATGAAAATGATAACTTTCACGATTATCAGACATAATTAAAATACTTAAGTATCTTTTGGTTATTAATTCGCGTATTTTTTTATTTATCTTTTATATAAACGGTACACGATTTAGCGCCAAAAAGATAAGTATTTTAATTATTAAACATTAGTCAGTAATACTAATTCCGCTTATAAATCGTCTCGAATTGCCCTTCAAGTAGGTTCATTTATTTCGCTTAAAAACAGCGGCAGTGGTATAGCTGTTTTAGCTGTCGTTACTATTCGAGGTACGAAAAATGTATTTATTTAACTTAAGAGGTGTATGATTAACTGAATTTTTAAATAACGCATTTAAAATAGTAGCTAATTTTTGCACTTTTAGTTTTAATCCCAGTATGTCCTCATTTTATAGTCCTATTCTGAACTTCAAAATATATTCGTCGAGCTTCTCATGGTCAATTTAGTTATGAATTTGTTTCCCATCGCTCTAACCAATGAAATTTCCAAGGTATCGTCTGTGGCCCGCCTTATTGGGAAACCCGGATAGGCACAAGGACAACTTAGAGATATTGAAAATGCAATAAGGTTAATGTAATTACATTTGAGCAAAAAGTAAGCCAAAATTAAAGATTTATTACTCAATTCGGAATACTTTGAAATGCCTAAAATTTTAATTAAAGATTAAAAATATAGTAAAATTGTATTGGAGGAGATGTAATTAAAATTGTAGGTTTAATCTGGAGCCTACCTAGTTATATAATTATTTTCTCCGTTCCGCTGCTACAAACAGTTGATAGAAGGCCACGTGGATTATTAATTTTTTGTTTTAGTTTATGCTGCATTTTGAAAGTAGTACACAATACACAAAAGTAATGTGAAAATACAATAGCTTGTAAACTACTGTAATTTTATTGTTATCATTATTACTACATGTAAAAGAAGGTCAAACGAGATAAGAATTTTGAAATATTTGTATCAGTGATACAGTGCTATTCTCTCATAACCGTCAAATTGAATGTTTAATAATCTGTACGTCTAAAATCTATATTAATCATAGTCTTATTACTGTGATTACATAATAGTTATAATTAAATGATCTAGAAGTCTAATGGCCATAGCACGGATATTCGTGAAACTTCAGAAATTAGTCCATTATTTCACCTTGAATGCATATTAACATACATTAACTTTCTTAATGATGTAGTTACAACTATGGTAGTTAGCCTAGACCTACTAATAAACACCTTTGCTTTTTATAATATAAACTTGTTCTAAGATTAGCACCTGCAGTTGATCTTTACATAGACATCGTTCTTTAATTGCAAAACATTAGGTTTGATAATCTTTCTGATGTAACCAAATAAATGATTTTTTTTATTTTTAAATCACGAAAAGGTTAACTTTCCACTTCTGCAGTTGTTTTAATTGAATAATAGCATTTTGGCAATTTTTTATATTTACATGTTTAGTTTTTAACTGTAAGCGTTAAACTAAAGTGCAAAAAGTATTTTTTTCCTAAATCAAATCACCAAAAGTTAGAAATGCGATAAAATTACACAGAAATTGCACCGAATCTTAGTATGGTAAGTTTGTAACATGGACCCTCTGGGTTGTCACAAAACTCTTGTCCTATCCCAATTAGGAATAAGGTTATGATTTTAGTAGGATAAGACATAATCATCATGTATGAAACGTGTAAGTTTCCATAGAAATATTGATATTGATCAACTTTTGCGATTTTTGCTAGATTGATCATGTAAACGCCTGTAGTAAAATAACGTAGACTTTCGATTTGTTAAAGCAAAGCCTACATCTTCAGCAAATTTTTTAATTGTTTGTCAAAGCTGTACAGTGGTAAACCATGTAATTGTATAATGCACAATTTTATATATGAAGTAGATTATTCTAATATTGTACGTTGGCACTCAAAACAGAAAGATTTTTTTAAATTACCATTATATATCCTTAATATGAATGTGACAACAATGTTTTAGACAAAGTATGGTCGAGTTTTTATGCTAGTACTGTAATCTATGATGGGATTAAGATTAACGGTGTTATGTTATATAGTTTTAGCATTTTTGAAACAATAAATTACAGTTATTAAAATTGTCTGTAATTTTTTTTAAAGCCATCGGTAGTAATATGTTAAAGTCAATTCCAAATTATCAACCATTTTGCATAAAAAACAGTTGCTTAGAAACTGACATTAGTTCGTTTTCATTATTATTTTGTTATGAACGAATAAGTTTAAAAGTAAATATGTAATTAAAAATTATTATTAATTTTATTAAATACGTAGATAAAAAGTTTACCTGGAGTAGGATTTGAACCTACGACATGCACTTTGGTAGAGTACCGCTCTAACCAACTGAGGTATCTAGATACAAGCCCCAATCGATGTAAATTTTGTCTTTATGTATGTAAAACTGACATAAATATTAAATATAATGAGACTGCAGTCAAATTACTTATATTAATGGAATGTAGGCCTACAATATCTCAAGGATTCACACATACCAAAGTAACTTGACTAAGGTTAAATTATTATTAGTAGGATTTGAACCTACGACATGTATTTTGCTAAAGTACCGCTCTAACCAACTGAGCTATCGAGATACAAGTCTCAATCGATGTAATTTTTTTCTTTATGTATGTAGAACTGATGTAAATTCTAAATACGAATTTACCACTGACTCACCAGCTCGATGATTATATACACAAAGATTATGTATAAATAACGACAAGTTTAATATTATAAAAACTTTTATTAACAAGTAAAATTAAACACTAATTTGCCATATTCAGATTGAACATTTTTGTGTAAAATATCCTAAATATTTGTAAATTTCCTTTTCATGGATAATTACCGCTAAAAATAATATTATTAAAAAATAAACAATTTTATTAAATATCGTTGGTTGAAATAATGTGAAGAACATAGTCTATACTAATATGTTAAGCGCATTCAAATTGATATAGATTTTGGTGAAATACAGTTGCCTAGAAACCGGCATGAGTACATTTTCATTGTTATTTGACAAAAAAAGGCCCGACCCGAAGACATACTACTTAACAGTTTTAAAACTTGAACAGCTTTTAAAATTAAAATTACATACACAATTAGTATCTACAGGATGTCCCGTAAATATTGCAACAAACGTCGGGAGGTGAAAGTATACCTCTAAATACGAAAAAAGTTCCCATAAACGTACCCTTGAAGATGCGTCGTTTATTAGATACAGGTCGTTAAAGAATAATTTTTTTTCGTTTTTTGCTCGTAACTTTTAAAGTATTAAAGATACATAAATGAGATTCGGTTGACCTGTAACACATAAGTAATGACGTGTTGTGCAACGTACGAGGTAATTTTTAAATATGTCAGAGGCGTAGATATGGGGGTCATTTGAAGTATTTAACCATGTAACTTCTACGTCACTGGCATAAAATGAATTTCAGTTCCAGTTTTTGAATATCTAAAGTCTTTTACACGAAAAATTTTTACCTTGTGTAAAGCTCAAAAGTAAGTAGTTTCGTAATTGTAATGTTATGAGAAGATGCATATCTTGTTCCCGGCATTTATTAGATGCAAATTAACAATCTAGTAGGTAAGTAGAATTCACAATATTTTAGAAGCGAATTTCAAAGACGCTGTCATTATTTAAATGACAGTTTAATTTGAAACTTTTCAAATAAACATGAATAATTTTGAATATTTATCCGATATGCATTCATTTACGGTGAAGCTAATTGCATTGACCATGAAGCTGTGCGTTTGTATACAGAACGATTTCCTAATCGCCAACCTCCGTACCATTCAACTTTTGAAAGAATCCATCGTCGATTAAGAGAATATGGTTCGTCTGGATTTTTTCAATTGGTATATGAAACAAAATCGAAATGAGCCTGATTTTCTTCGAAACATTTTGTTTACAAATGAATCATGTTTTGCCAAAGATGGTTATTTCAATAGTCGGAACAGCCACATTTGGGATTATGAGAAGCCCCACACTATTGCTTTAAGAAAAATATTTGGGGTGGTATTATCGACAATACTATACTAAGGCCATATTTGTTGCCTCCAAGACTAAATGGTGATTATTGTTTGCATTTTCCAAGAACAATTTTACCTGAGTACTTTGACGATTTACCTTTAAACGTTCGCCACAATATGTGGTTTTAACATGATGGGGCACCTTCTCATTTTTATAGGAATGTTCGAGAACTAACTATTATATAATAGTTTCGAAGGTACAGAGAAATAAAAGTATATTGACAATTTACTTAATTTACAAGAAATGAACATCACTTTCTTTACATTGGTAACAAGACACTTTACATTTAAAAAAAGAAGTATATAGATCAATGCATTAAAAAACACGTGTGAATTCACTATGTAATGAAGTATGGTAATCCTTGTAGGGTAATTAAACACTTTCAAAATTTTAATCCTAGTCTTTCGATTAAAATATCTTCGTCAAAGTATGTCAATTAAATATGGTAAATCATTCCAAAAGGTCCTTATGAAAATATTTCCAATGAAGAAATATTCTCAAAGTGTTTAAATTAAATATTATAACTTAAAGCAAATGCAAAACTCCTGGGTACTACCAAGATTAGAACAGAAGTTAATAATCTCTGATAGGGCATTTGCTGTATCTGCGTAATGGACTATTACTGATAGATGTCAAAATCATAAATGACCGCGAAAAAGTAGAATTCTGACTGAATTGAAACAACTATTAAATAATAGTACCGTTTCATACGATCTCTGGCGAAGGTGAGTCACATAGAAGTACGCCAGGTCGTCTTAGCCACGAAACTATAGTAAGGATGACTTCCCTTCCCATTTATCTGACAATGGTACCAGCTCAAACTTTTTGATGGTCGAATTCAATAATGAATGGTACAGTTAATTATTATCAAGATTGTTCTTTTTATAAAATTATTAAGGAACCAAATAAGTGAACCGTAACGCAAATCTTACTGTCATGATTTTTTGTCCTTGGTGTGAATGACGTTCATTGTGATGTCATTACTTCAATAAATACAATTTCAAAATTTTCGCATGTTCGTCACAAACAACGTTTTCGGTCATAAATAAGTATTGATATTCAATATAATTTTGCTTTATATTTTCGTTTTACGCAATTGTATGTTATTTAAACGTTTTGAGTAAATATATTGTATGGAGAGAAATCCACATTGCACCATTGCCGTTCCTACAATCTATCTTCACGTTATTTCACTGTCACATTTGAATCAAATTACTAGAGGTAAAATGCAACGAATATTAATTAAAAACTGCACGGTCAGTTTTTTTTTGTTTTCAGTAAAAAATGGAATGATACTCATTTTGTATAAAATAGAAATGTATGATACTACTAGCGGCATAGAGGTTCTCAAACACGTAGTGAACTGCAAATAAATGACTGAATATAAAGGTAAAAGTGGCTGGAGAAAAAAAATTATGTTTTATTCGTCCAAAACATACATTTTCGGTACTCGGTCCTCGTCCCGAGAATTGACATTTTTTATACTTTTGGCATTCGGTGATGCCAGGGAGATTTTTGACATTCCGAGACTGTTGATATAATTGTATTAATAAATATAATATCGATGTTATTTACTTATTCCTTATTAACAGTTTTATTTACGTTTGTATCTTCATTAGTGACCCCAAAAATGAATCGGTAATTATTATTATGGAAGATGCAGTAAACGGACACTTGAGCAGGGTTTCACTCAAAATGTCTATGTTTGGAAAAAAAGTGGAACTATGGTTCAAACAAATAGAATCTCAATTATATGCGGTATTGTGCAAGATATCACCAAGTATCATTATGTTGTCGCTGCACTTGAAACTGATATACTTCATAAGGTAAGCGACTGTATTAACCCAACCGAAGCTTTAAAGTACGATGCGTTGAAAGTCAGGTTAGTTAGTGTATTTACGGATTCAAATACAGTGAAACTTAAGAAACGATTGTATAATACTGAATTGTCTGACCGTAAACTGAATTGTTACGTGTCATCTTCGGGACTACAATTGGATGATATACTCAAAGCTTTATGGCTACAACAATTACCTCTACAGGCACAGGCAGTACTTATTAATAATAAAATCAATGAGATTCCAACTTGTCAAACAGATAATGTTCAAGTTGCTTCAACGAATGTCATGTCTTTAGAAAAAAAATCGATGTATTAAAGCAGGAGATAACTGGCCTAAAGTTCACTGGTGGGTGTTCTAAAAAAGATACTGTGAAAATGACAGAAGTACACGTAAAAAGCTTTCCTGGTATCATTTTAGATATGGACCAAAGGCTACTAAATGTATTCCTCCATGAATATATAAGGTTTCGGATGGAGGCGACACATTACTCAGATGCTGGTCTTAGTCGTCTATTTATTGAAGACAAAATTAATGGAATGAGGTTTCTCATTGATACCGAAGCAGACGTGTCTGTAATTCCACCGACTATAAAGTATACGTTTTTAATTGCATGCGACATTAAACTTTTAGTTGCAAATGGCACAAAAATTAATACATTTTGTGACAGATTAGTTTATCTCGACCTTGGTCTACAAAAGCGATTAAATAGACTGTTGCTACTGTACCAAAGCCTATAATTGGTGCGGATTTTCAAGGGAAGTCAGATGTCCCCTATCTTGCCCATGTTAATTTCACTTCGTTCGGCAAAATAAACATTCAGCTTCGCCACATAAAGTATCACTTTTACTCCTAATAACATAATATACTATTATATTTATTAATCCAAACCATCTCATAAAACGAACGTTTAAAAAGAACATCTTTTTGTTTTAACATTATCATAATTCATATTATGAAATTCATTAATAACATATTACGGTTTATACATGAGGTTATTCACGGTTTAGCCTTCTGTTTTCCTTACTTTGATGATATTTTAGTAGCATCTATGTCTTTAGAAGAACATTTAGAACACTTAGAAAACGATTTTTTAATTTCGGAGTTACTATCGTATCAATACTGATAAAGGTAGATTTCTTGTCGAAGAGATAGAATTCCTAGGTTTTAAAGGTTCTAAAATTGGTACTAAACCTATACCAAGTAAGATTCACGAAATAACAACCAGAAACTGTAGAGGAGTTAAAATGGTTCTAGAGCGTACAAGCATCTGTCCTGCTGGAATACCCTTCTAGAAGGACTTTTGGCTAATTGGTCCTGCCAGCAGGACGCAAATTCCTTCAAAGTTTCCATATACAGACCTTCGGGCAGTAATCCAGTTCTCTTGGCAGGACTTTACGATAAGCTTACTTTTGTCCTGCCAAAGATGAGGTGTTACCAGCTGTAAATTTGTCGGATCCAGTAACGTGCTGTCAGGGTTTTAGTTAGTGAATAAAACTATTAGTTATCATCGAATCAATGTCCCATTTAACTGTAATTGTAGCATTTTTTGACGCCACCACTGTCACACACGCGTATTATATTCATCCCCAAAATTCGGCTTACTCCAGGCGTTGCCTGTTTCCCCCGCATCAAATTTCGTAGCGTAGACACCGACACGTCGCGCTTGTTCCATTACTCTGAAACAACTACTAAATATTAGCGTCGTTTAAACTTGCGCTGATTTATCTAGAGGCGTAGATTATGAAGTCTTGACAAAAGGCCTGCTGGCAGACTACAATCTTCAAATTCGCTTTCCAGCGTCTACCAGCCGGGCATTATGTCCTGCTGGAAGGACGTGACGCTCTGACACGTCGCGCTTGTTCCATTACTCTGAAACAACTACTAAATATTAGCGTCGTTTAAACTTGCGCTGATTTATCTAGAGGCGTAGATTATGAAGTCTTGAAAAAAAGGCCTGCTGGCAGACTACAAAGTGCTTCAAATTCGCGTTTTTCCAGCGTCCTACCAGCCGGGCATTATGTCCTGCTGGAAGGACGTTGTACGCTCTATCTAACCATGTACATTTTTACAGGAAGTTTGTTCCACACGCTGCAGCGATTCAATTACCTCTACTTCAATATTTCAAAAATACTACTAAGCGCGATAAGAGAGTTATTAAGTAGAATCCTGCTGTCTTTTCTGTCACCTATGGCTACTTTGGCTTTAATAAGCCAAAGTTGGTGCTTGTGTTCACCAATTTAGCAACGACATGTTGCAACCACTTGGTCTTTTTTCACTTAAATTAGATGAAATGAACAAGATATAGTGCTTATTATAGGGAACTATTGGCTGTTTATTCTGGCATTAAACATAACAAACATGTTTTGGTAGGCGGGCAATTCACATTGTATACCGATCATAACCCATCAATTTATGCTTTTCAACACAATCCAGAATAGGTTACTGCACGACAATATTGGTCAATTTACTACAGATATCAAACACGTTTAGGGTGTCAATAATGTCGTTGCACACGCATTTTCTCGTCTTTGCTCCATTGCGATACCATCTAATATTAATTATGAACTACTTAGTAAGGAACAATTAGAAGATCGAGAACTGCCTATTTTATAAAAAAAATGTCATCTTTACATATGACTCGTATTCCGATACCCGAATGTAGTGTTCCAATTTATTGTGATGTATATACTGGTATGGCTCGTTCTTATGTATCGCTTAACTTTAGAAAAGTTGTTTTATGCGGTACATAATTAATACAAGTTTTATTTACGTATGTTTCTTCATACTAATGAAACACATAACTATTTGAACCGAACGTAACAAATGGTGTACCCTCGTATTCTGTCAGAATTATAAGCGTAATATATTATTGTACAAGTTATAAATAATTAATTGCATTAGCTTAGAAATGGGCTCAGAAGTCGGTTATACGAATGATCTCATTGGGTTATGCAACCTTTTCTTCATAATGGTATGTTTTGTCTATATTTAGAAATAATTGTGGTGCACATCGCATTAGGAAAGACTATGTTTTGTCAGAATGCCTTTGAGTAATTAGTAATTTTAGCTGAAATGTTGTTAGTAGTAGATGACCATCGTATTAACTGTTTGTCATCTGTAGCATAATTATTTAAATATGTACATATCGATATTCGTGAGAAACGTTTGTTTTCTGGAATCGCTTAAACAACGTCAATTACTTTTCGTTGGAGCTGGAGCAGAAATATTTCATTAATTTGATATATCTCGTATGTATAAATATTGCAAGTCGTGTTAGCACAATAGCATAGCAATAATCATGTGGGCTTGCTACAATTTCAAGGAATTTATATATTCAATTCGATCAATGCCAATTGAATCGAGGTTCTACTATATCGCTAACTATAATTTATTTAATTTCAACCTTTCCTTATGCCAATATTTCTACTTAACGATAGTCGTATGTTGGCTTTGTCAAAGTTATCTTTTTTTTTTACTTGTAATTTACGTACCATCTGCTACAGATTTACATCTAAATTTATTTTGAGCCTCGAAAATGTTGTTTGAATACAATTGTCCTAGTTTTTTTTTGTTTATAGTCGAATTTATTGCTTACATTTTATTTTGGCGTGACGTGAGAAAAGCTTAACTTTAAAAAGGTCGATAGTAGTAAAAAAAAGTAGATGACACTTACTTTTTTTGTGGTTGCTATAAAGACGTTTTGTTTCAGCATTATAACGATTCTATCAAATCTTATTCGGAAGAGAAAGAAATCCTACAGTTTGAAAACGGATTTTGCTTTAAGCATCTTAATACGTTTGGTTAAGAGAGAACAAAGTACTTAATTAGAAATGAATTCAATTAGATCTGAATTAATTGAAATCCTGCTCATTTGCTTTGACGGTAACAAGTTACAACCTGACATATTCTTATAATTAGATCGTTATTGTGGAATGTATTTGCAGTTACTCCTACACTATTGCGTCATTTACTTTGCTTTTTTAATGACCATTGTGCATTGCCCTGAGGGATGACATTAGTTGACTTTTAAGCAAGATTTTATATTTATTTACCTGTTTTACTGTTTTGAATTTAAGAATAGATCGGTATCATTACTTCTACTCTTCTATTGTTTTAAGCACTAGCTTTATCATCCAATTGAAAAAGCGAATAAAACATTAGCTGGTTCTAACTTGCATCCTTTTTGCAATTACCGTCAATGAACCCAACACGTTTAATGAATTGTTTTGAAATGTTGCGCTTTCCAGAGAGTGCTGGCGCAAGTTTCCAACTAACGGACAATTTTTAACCCTTTAACGTGCAAAAATATTTGTGTTTTCCAACAATATTTATGTGTGATAAATATTACTAATTATGAACCCAGGAACGCTAGAAAAATACTTAAAAAATTCTTGAATGCTTCCTTAGGGCTTAAAAAGGCGGTAGCCCACCAATGCTAACATTCAGAAAAAAAAAATTAAGTTTACATTAGAAGCGTATATATAATATATTTAACATAAAATAAAAATTCTTTTACAAAAAATAGCGAACAAAAACGTAATTGGGTTTTTGAAAAAAAAAACATTTTTTGTAATAAATGGAAAGATCAAATATACGTTTTATAGCAAAACTATCTTTAGTATTTTTTTTTTCGCTCTAATTCAAAAGTTATATTACATTAAAAATACATTTTTGAACCCAGTACCGGAAACACGCCGAAAGCTCCCAAACAAACCAGAGCGCGTGTGACGTCAGAATGTCTGTTTTTACTCATCATAGCATACAGCTGATACAGTGTTTTGACTTTTAATCGGTTAAATCTTGTTATTATCGTCAATACATTGATAAATATACCAAAATCGTCAAACCTTAACGGTTATCGTGCTTTTATAACAATATAGTAATTAATAATTATTTATGTAAACGTATAAATTGAATAAATAGAATTCGATAATAAAATTTTTAACTAAACTCCAGAATCATAATTTTTAAAAATCATAGCATCAAAAAATTTCTATGAATAATTTAAAACGATTAAATAATAAATTTGTACACGTTTATTAAATGGTTTCGGTTTAATTTAGTATTTTATATTTTAATTACGCGCTAGGTTATGTACTATACGAAATTGAAATTTTAAAAGTGTATATAATGGCGGTTCTTCCGTTATCATGTCATTTAAATAATTCTCATGATTTGATGTTTTTTTAGCTGAAAGAAGACATGGAGAATTATATTTACTATACTACAATGGAAAGTAGAGCAAAAATTAAAGTTGATGTACCGTACAAGTTTAGTTGTCAACCTAACCGTAAACTTTATCACACATGGCTAAACAAGCTATTATAAATAATTTAATTACACTAAATTTCGGATATTTTTGGTCAATTTACATGTAGAAGCCGATGACACTGTACTATTTAGAATTGATTTAAAATTATGACGTCACAAACATGCCGACCCATCGTGGCGCGTTTGTAATCGCGTGATTATTTTAAAAATTTTATCAATTTTAAATTGCTTGTAAGACAAAAAACATTTTTTTAAGAGTTTATGCATCGACTATTAAAGTAATTTATGGTAAAACTTTAAAATACATAAAAAAAAATGGATACATTTTTTTTGCAATAACCCAATTGTCATAATAATCAAAGCAAGATAAGTGATGCGGAGTGAAGCAATCTTTACATAAGGCCACGTTACAGACTTGACAAATTATATTGCTTCTAACTTGCTTATTTTTCAGCGAGCTACACCTTACGCATCTTCGACATGTTTAATTAAGCTCCTCTTCATCTAATCCTAGCTCGGCGTTATACTGTGTGGCATATAAGTTGGACTGATGTAGTGCATGTTGACAAATATTTTTGTCAAAGTAAACTCTGAAATAATCTATAGGCTTGCTAGAAGTGACTTCTACGTTTACTTTTGAGGATTCCGTAAAGTTGTATACCCAGGTATAGAGGTGAAGGAACTGCGATTGAATGATCTTGTAAAGAAGCTATTGGTTCTTCTGCATCCTCCTCTTCGTCATCTTCTTCTTCGTGCTGTAATATCCTTTTACAAATTCCAGGTAACCTTTTAGAAAAATTAATTGACGGACCTTCAAAATCTGGACCAAAGTCTGGATCTGCATCTGAATCGTCATGGTTAAATTTACCATCACTGTTATTGTCTTCCTATGAGATAGGCATAGACTTTTTTCTTAAATTCATAGATGAAGTTCCAGATTATTCACTTTCTAAAGACTGCGATGTTGATCTTTGTGATAAAGTGGAGGATTCACGAGGCAAATCATCTTCAGCTTCATCATCCCCATCAAACTCTGAATTACAATATTCAATGTCACTCAAATTACCTACAATTTGTTGAAGCTCTTCTTCGTTTAGCGGCTGCTTGTCTGACATACTGAAACAAGCAAATATAACCTACCTGTTTTATTGTTCTCATGGAGTAAATTAAAAATATTTTCCTAGCGCAATTACTACATGACAAAATTCTACTATTAGTAATTAATTTTTAATGTAAAACAGAAGGTTAATTTTAGGTTATGTCCCAACATAAAAATATATTTAGCTTTTATTCAATAATAAAATGTATAACTACAAAATTATTATAAATTCTCAACAGAAAACATTATAAATTATTTACCTTATCCTGTAGGATAATAATTTGCAGCTTTACTTAACTACAGGAATGGACACTGATAGCTAATGCTACCGTACGTTCTAAAACAAGCTTTTACGGGGAAATTATGCTATTGCAAGGTATCGACAGCTACCAAGGAGGTTCCTTGCATCAAACAAGTTCAATTAAAATTAAAATCGAGTGGCCGGTTATGAAATTATCGACTTTGTTAGCATATGGCAAATGTACCAGAGAACGTTAAAGGGTTAAAGGATTCTTTAGCTACATATTATACAAGATTGGAGATTCTCATTTCGGTCATTTTAAGTTTTTGAGTTTTTTTTTATTTCATGAATGGGGCAAAAATTTTTACACATTGTGTGTGCCATTAAAGTTAGCATTGTGAAAGCTTATTAATACCACCACTTATAATATTAATTTTGCTAAGATAAAGTTTTAATTTCAGGTGGAGATGGAATGTATCACTTTAAAGTACTGGTTCCCAGTGTGGCAGCTGGGGCCATTATTGGTAAAGGAGGAGAGACTATCGCCCAGTTACAAAAAGACACTGGAGCCAGAGTTAAAATGTCCAAATCACATGATTTTTATCCTGGTAAGTTGTAACATTTTGCTGATTTAAACGTAATGTAATTCTCTGATTTTAAAATGGGGTGGTTGTAATATGACAAAACTAAGAAAAACGGTCATAATTACTAAAAAAATTGTAATGTTTTCAAATATTACAAATACAACGTAACTATTATCACTATTATCGGTGTTTTTTCCGTCCACCCGTCGTTAGAATTACACTAGAACCGAATAAGATATCAAAATGAGTATTTTTACTTTCTTGCTAAACAAGAAAGTTTTGCGGTCGAAAAAAAATCGAAAGAAATAATTCGTTATTTTGATGTTTTACGACACCCTAAATCCGAAAAAAAAATTTTTTTTTAATTTTTCAAAATGTCTGTAATGTGTGTCGGTGTTCACTCGCTCGGTGTTCACTCGCCAGCCAACTATACGGACAATTTTATGAAATTTGGAATGAAGGCCTACGAGACAATTATGTCGGTAAAACAAGCTTTTAAACGCAATAGGTATACAGGGGGTGAAAATAAGGGTGTTATTTTGGGGGCAAATTTTAACATAGAAGATTGAAATTTAGGTCATCAATAACTCGCATGAAATGCAATTTTTTGTAATTTTTTAAAACTTTCAAAATTGAATGTGGTCGCAGTTATAGTCACATATACATTTTTTTTTGTAGAAATATATATTTCCGATGCCGTTCAAGATATAAAAGAATTGGAAATAGATATGCGGTACAAACTTGTTATTTTGGAAATAAACTTTGTCAGTTTGCGCTAATGAAATGATATTATTCTGATGAAAACACTACCTACGGTTTTCCGGAAATGGAAAATATTCCTCGTATTGCTCGTGTAACATACACATATTGTTACTTTATTTCAAAGGGAGCGAAATTTGCTTTAAAATGATATGAAATAGTCCATAGTTATCTTGAAAGATAAGCGAGATATCTATTTTTAATTTTCAACCTACATATACATATGTAGGTATAGAAGGTTATGTCTGAATGTCTCAGAGAGGGTATTAGGGTCAGTTTCTGGTTTTTATATTTCTAAAATAGCTGAATATTTCAAAGATATAAAAATACCCCATATATTTTATAGTATTTTGCAAGAAAGTCCTGTAATCCACTAGCAAGGACGATTACTACTCAAGACTATTTATACGTGAGGCTATTCATACCAGGATCATTTCATACCCACACCAACGCTTGTTATGTAGACAGTTCCTAGAGAACGAGAGACAAACAAGTCAAAGTCATTGTCTAATTTATCAGTGTTTAATACAATTAATTAATTGTTACTATGTGTTGGAAACACATTATGGTAATATCTTTTCCATCTGTCCCCCCGTGCATGGATTTTAAGCCGAACGGCTTGACATAGAATGATGCGGTTTTCTTTAAAATATTCCTTAGAACATTAGTAACTACGGCTACTAATATAGTTAACCTGTCAATGTCAAAATTTAAAAAAAACACGTTGACTTACGTTAAATTTTAAGTTCCGGATGAGGTTTGTAACACATTACTGCATCCGCTTTAGGGACGTTTATTCAATACCGTTGCGTGTTTACTTTACACGGTGTCTGAAGTGCTGTTGACGTATAAATTTCATTTCTAATCGAATTACATTTAAAAGCTGCAATTCCTGGTAGAGGTGACTGGTCCAATGACAGGAGGTCTAAAATAAATTCAAACATTGTTTGTCTCTTCAAAGAGGGATAAAGTGGCGAGTAACTGGAATGTTTGGTATCAGAACTATAAATTCTCTTTTGCGCTGGTGCCCCTTGAAGGGGAATATGAGGCTAGAAATGCATTAGTAATGGCGGTCCCATTTTTAGTTCACTAAAGAAGGATATAGATACATGCAGTTGCAAGGGTCTGGTGTCAAGATTTCAATCTCATTGTGAACTTTGAACTATTGGATGTTACAGTTTTACAACAAGGACGGAAAATCAAGGTGAATCAATTGAATCGTATAGCCCCACTACATGAACAGTCCGGGTTATGAGGGATGAATAGTGCTGAGTATGAATAGATATAAGTATGAATGGTATCGTCCTGGGTTTTAATTGCCCGGGTATGATTCACCCGGATATGAAACGTCCTTATCCCTCTATTACATCCCTTCTATAACAGTTCCTTGGTTCCCTCATTGATTAATGATTAAGTACACATGTGAAAAAACTGTTTAAAGAATATAGACCTAAGGTGAACAACGAACATTCACGGTTTAAAATTGTAACAATGGTTTCCATATTTATGTTTTCGTTTAAACTTGATGGTTTACTAGATATGTCATGTATTTTAATTTTCGGATCCGCCATATTAAAGATGTTTACAGACTAATTTTTTGAAAGAATAAACTGTCCTCTTGGTTGCGATGCTCAAAGACTAAATTTTATGGTAAGTATTCGACAAAATTTTGTGTCCGCAATACATTATCTAGATATTTCTGAACGCTCCTTTATGTTTTTACAGAAGTTGTGGTGTTGCAATACATTTTAATCTTATGCATAGACTTCACGACATTTTTTAATCTTAATGCAACAACAAAACATTAATATTCACAAGGTTAACAACACGTTGACCTTCCCACTTTTTTCTTTACATTTTCATGCTTCGAAAAGGTGGAAATTAAGTATGTCATAAAAGATATGATTTTGAAGTAAGTTAAATTTTAATAAATCTTATCATAGAAATTTCGCAAAATCTACCACAATATGTGTCGAGATAATTTCATGAATTTAATTAAATGAATATTTGGTATATACAGAGTGGTTCATAATGTGTGTTAAAAATTCTAAGTTCATATCAACATACACCTGAAAATGCGTAGTTTAGCGGTTACAGTTAGTTAAGAAATTAAGATATTTTACGAAAACAATAACTTAAAACGAAAATAACTTATAGCAACTGTTGGAAGTGACACTCGTTAACTACTGTCAGATGCTGTCAGGTACGAATACAGGTAGTAATTATTTCGATTCGTAGGTAATCAGTGTCATTTTACAAGAAAGTGAGTAACACCAACATTGAATTATGGTCTGGCTAATGGATACTAATTCAAAGCAAGACGTCTTTATGATTTCCTCATCGCGTAACTCCAAATTATAAGACATGTGCTCGTATTCGTCAACGGCTAAGTGAAAATGGTAGTTTTGTAAAACGGAGTTCTGTGATACCGACCGCCTGTAATATCAATATTATGCATTTCCAGATATATGAACTTTTCTTTTTATTTCTGTGTCAGGAACACTCGCTTAACATTTTTGCCACACATTATGAATCACCCTGTACTTAGTGATTTGTTACATTTATCTTTGCGGTATATTTAAGTACCTATAAAAGCTCAATTGCAATTTTGTTGCGTACTTTTTTATGCACCGCTTTAATCTGAAAATGATTAACAAACTGAAATACTGAATGTTTTACATGTAAACGGGATTGTTAATAGTAGTAGTGTCGCCATACTGTGTTAAAAATTTTACGAAATGAACCCGTTAGTTTGAGGTTCTCAGAATAATTTCAAAATTTTTGTTTGTCATTAAAAGAGTAAACTTTGGAATCATTTAAAAATTTTACGAAATCTTATTGTAAATTATATGAGTAGGTCTGTAATTATCGTATTCTGTTTAAATGACAAATTGATGATAGTACCGATTTGAAGAAAAATTTATTTATGGCAACGCAATGGTAACAACCTGATTTACTATTAACAAGCACTACCATAACGATCCACAATTTCTGGAGCAATTCTATCAATTCTCTTGATTGTTTTTAGAATCTTCCTAAACTGCGTAATCATTATGAAATCATGGCTAACTTAATTTTAGGATAGAGAAATTTGCCCTACGGAATTTTCTGAAACACACGGTATGTCTTTCCGTTACACATAATTGGAATCAGACCTTTACAACCTCGTCAAATTGTTAATTAACGAATACAATTTTAATGCCTATTAAATTAACATTGAGGTATGTAAATGGCATGCATAAACGAATAAAAAGATCAAGTTACTGAATGAGGACAAAATTGAATTAGTAAATAGTGGACTTGTGCAGTTTAAGCAATTAGCTTGTACTGTCAACAAATATGTGAATGAATTCTCAGTACAACTGCCCTCATGACGAAAATGAAGTCGTTTAACACACTTTTAATCTTTTTTTTCACGAACATTGCGATTCAAGGTTGCTTCGGTTTCCGTAACTAATTTAATTAATTTAATTTTGAAATCGGAATTTCAAAGTATTATCTGATTAAACGGATCTGTATAACACAGTAAAAACTTTATGTTTAATCCTGCAACACAGTACGGAATTTTATGCGAACAAATTGCTCTAAAAATTATCTCTGTAACACTGAACAATCACTGAATGTACAATTTTCATTGTCACAATCCAACATTTAATGTTTTAGTTATTAACATCATACAAACATACAGACATCTGGAGGCTATTTAAACCCTCCAGCTAGGAATCAAACACGGAACCGGTGGTACAGTTTTCTTCCCTCATATGCGACCCCCGCGCCTATCCGGAGCTCTATTATTACTATTTATTATATCTTGGAAACACATTATGGGGATTTCTTGCCGGTGCATGGTTTTTAATCTGAACGGTTTGACGTATGTGGTTCTCTTTAAAATATTCTTTAGGACACTAGCAATTACGGATACTAATACGGTTGACCTGGAGGTTTGCATCACATTACTACACCCGACATATTTATTATTATTATTTATTTTCTAAATGTGTGATTTGTTTAATGATTTTTTGTTAACACCCTGTCTAGTACAATTTTAAAAAATTGGTTAGCATATTTAAAAAGCGTGGAAAATTGGAATAAACCTATACACTTTTTGTTATCCCGTGTGTCATTCTTCTACTAAAATATTTGAGGAAGTCTAATTTTGTGAAATTCTATAACTTGAGAAAGCTAATCATTGACTTACGTAGGCGAATCGACAGAAAAAAAATACGGAGTTATTTAAATCCAGAGAATTGGGAAGCCATAATCCTTTGCAAATTAAACGACTATCATAAAATTGTTGCAAGTATAGGATTGTAGCATTTGTAGTAAGTTCTGTAGACCCATCCTCCTATAAAGATCCTTTTCTTATTTCATCATTATGAAGTTGATTTAAAATGGTTTTCAATATTCAATATTTCAATCTTTCTGCAGTAATGGTATCATATTCCCACCCAAATTACAACTTTTAAAGGATGCAAAGTCTCGTTAAAATTAAGTGGATCTTCAGTTGCCCACGTTCGGTAGTTTTGACTATTAATGTAACCAGACACACGCACACACGTACGCACGCCCCACTCCCTTTACACACACGTCCACACAATTTACGAATTGATTTTCTTAGGGTTCACTTTCATTAGTTGCTTTACATCATCTACCAATTCGTTTCTCATACGTAGTAAACATTATAAGGAATGTTAATATCAGGGTACTCTTTGACAAACTTGTTACGGTAGAACTGTAAATGGTAACGAAGTTCCAACTTCATGACGTGTAGCACTTCGAAAATGTGCCTTCAAAATAAACGCGTCTTGTTCTGATGTAACTCGCGATTTTATCTATAAATCACCAAATAATCTCTGAATCATTGAGTTAGTATAGGTAGGGATATATCATATCAAGAAAAAAAAACGTATGATCACCATATTAGTGTGAACATTCAGTCAAGTCGTGCCAGTAAACGTTAGTCGTTCTTTAACTCCGTTTTATTCCTTAAAATGCGTTGTATTTAAGTAATTACTGTATAAATTAAAAATTTCTACTCTATGTAGTAGTAGAAGCGGTGTGGGCAAAAATGTACAGGTGGAAAATTTCAAAGGTTGATTATTTGTATTGGCGTGTTATTTACAGGTATTCGTTGTGAGTATGTAATACTTAATACACCGTGTCTTCTGCCACGCGAAAATTATAACCTAAATCTGTCTAAAGATGGAAATAAAAAGGAAAATCAAAATCTATGGTAACCTAGTGAAAGAGCAGGTACGGATCTTATCCATGTCTGAACTCCGCCGTTTGGACATGCTAATGGAAAAAAAGTAAATTCTGTGTATTTACACTATGTCTAATAAAGTCAATTTATTATTATTATTATTATTATTATTATTATTATTGTTATTATTATCCCCTCATTGGATTGTAGAGCACCGTAGCTTGGATCCTAGGTTACCGTAGGTTTTAATTTTCCTCTTTATTTCCATTTTTTAGACACATTGAGGTTGTAATTCGCCAAATCTCGCGTGGTAGAAGACACGGTCTAATTAATAATAAAATTAATTTCTATGCAAGGGATCACTTGTATTTTAGAACTTTTTTTTCTAAATATATGTTTGTGAAATTAATTGAGCGCAGGTTTCATCATTCGCCCGAATAATCGAGAATACTGTTCATAAAATCTGTTATTTTAATGTATTCTAACAATAGGTTATATTTTTATATAAAACTAAATAAAATAAGGATAATAATCTGTCAGATTGACGTTTAAACCTTCATATCAGATAGAGGTCTATAATCATTTAGATGTTAACTTGAAAACAAAATCTCAAGTCGCCCGCTTCTCTAAAATATCAATAATACGGTTAAGCATTTTAAGTCTTATTTAGTTCATTCTTAAGGCTTGTTTGGCTTCCTATCAAGAAAGTTGTGTAAAAATTGAATTATCTTTAAAAAGTATGTGTGCACATTTTTCTATAAAGTTGATCGTTATTCAGATATTGAAAAAATTTAACCAACACTTTAATTCTACCCTTTGTGAATTTTTTTGGCACCAAAGTACGCATCGTATCAAAAACTTGCATAGAACATAATTAATCTTTAATTATAAAATTTATATGCTGGTATTTCTATATCTTTGAAATATGCAGCTGTTTCAGAAATATTTGATAGAAACTAAATACTGCGCCTAGTGACTCTCCCTCTGTCCGCCGTTGGATTTTTTCTAAAATCTAGTCAATCCCAAAAAATTAAAATCGAGCTCACACATGGTCTAAACTAATACATAACCTCATCACTCTTAACGAAAATTTTTGAATTCCGAGTAGTAGTTGCCACATTATATTTTAAAATTAAAAAAACAATTGGTTGCTTCAATTTAAAAATAAAAAGTGATTAGATAAATGTGTGTACAATAGAATATTGTACTATGAAAGGAAATAAGTGTTATTATTATTATTATTTCCGTGATTTTTTGGAAATATTAATCCAAATTAATTCTCTAATTTTTTTGCTATGGTGGTTTATCCTCTATTCTATCCAAATAAATACAAAAAAAACGTAAGTTTCTTAAATCATTAATGAATTAAGTATACATTAAGTATACATGTAGGTTATTAAAGCAAAGCGTACTATGCTTAAGGTTAAAGGCCACAGAAGTTATGATAGATTTCATGCATAATAAAGTAGGACATATTTTAATTACCAGTTTTTTTTTGTGCTATCTTATTATTAGAATTATTGACTGATAACCATGAGAGGTTTACTTGAAGGTTTTAATTAGGACGGCCAACTTTTACTATAGGTAACCAATTTTTCAAGCGAAAACTGAATGTCTAATTAAGCGACTTTCCTGACTTATCTAACTTCTGCATTAATTTTTGCACACAAACGTTACTTTTGAAATTACGCACAATTTAAAGTTCGAAATTCACGTGATCAGCTTTTTTATTACATTTGAGTAATCGGATAATAGTGTACGTTTATAACTCTGGCTTTGTGTTATAATTTCTGACTTCACTTTGAGCCAATGTGTATGTGATACGAAACGTAAATTTAACGTAAATATTCCAACTTCCAGATAGATTTGCGAGGTGACCTATATACCAAGAGCTAGCGTTAAAAATGACACATGATAAAGTATCAAAGGTTTTGATTTAAAAACTTAATGTATATACCAATTTAAGCCTGCCGCTTTAAAGTAACTTGCGAAGTTTGATTAAGATATTTTAAAAGGGACTAAGTTGCGTGCTTAGTACCACGATTATTTTGTTCACTTGTCAAAATTTGACGTGTGTGTAATTGAACGAATTGAACCAATCCCGGTATAGTGCTATTTTACTGCAATGAACATAGCCGACTTAATTATATTTTCCACATCAAGTTAAATTTTGAATATTAATATATCTGGTGTGAAACAACACACGACCTTCCTACCTACAAAGTGGACATTAAAAGAAATGGAATAATTTTAATTATAATTTTTTTGGGATAACTATGCAATCTATTTTTTATACGTTCATAACGAAAACAGGCAACATTGTAAAACAATAATCAATGTCAGACAGACGTTTAAAACTTCATGTCAGATAAAGGTTAATAACTCGCCCGCTTCTATAAAAATATCGATAATACAGCTTAATCATTTTCAATCATATTTATTTAATTTTTACATTTATTTCGCTTTACATTAAAAAACTTTATAAAGAACAGTTATGTAAAATTAAATTTTCTTTAAAAAATACGTTACACTTTTTCTTATAAAATTAATCGTTATCCAGATATTGAAAAAAATTGAACTAACACTTAAATTCTACCTTAGGAATTTTTTTGCTGCTAAATTATGCGTCGTATCAAAAAATTGCATAGAACATAATTAAATAGATATGCTTAAGGTCTATAGCTATTATCTAGTTATTTTTCTTTGATCTTTCTTATCTTTGAAATCTTTTAGAGATATTTGATATAAACCAAAAACTTAATCGCCCCCACCCCCGTTCGCGGCTGGATTTCTCCCAAAATCTAATCAGCTCCAAGCGAAATGAAAACAAGCTTAAATACAAAATTTTATGTACGTATGTGTTTTCGTTGTGGAGGTATCGTGGATACTAACATACATCCACACACACATCCAGACATCATGGCCGGTCTTGGCGAAACTTCACCAAACGTTGTGGAGCTAATAAGTCGATTTAACGATAGTGAAAAAAAAATGGATTGCATAACCTTCTATACCTACATATGTATATGTAGGTTGGAATATAATATATCTGTTGTGGAACACCACAAGACCTTCCAACCTACAAAATGAAAATTAAAAAAATGTAATAATTCTAATAACGTTTTTTTTTAAGGATAATTATGCAACCTCTTTTATAATAAGTGAATTACGAAAATGGGCAACATTGTAAAAATAGACAATAATCTATGTCAAACAGACGTTTAAAACTTCATGTCTGACAAAGGTTAATAGACATCTAGATGCTAATTTAATAAATTAAAAGAAATGAAATAGTTTTAATTATAATTTTGTTAAGGGGAACGACGCAACCTTTTTTTTATACGTTCATAATGAAAACAGGCAACATTCTAAAAACAAAAACAATAATCTATTCCAGAATGATGTTCAAAACTTCATGTCAGATAGAGACTAATAGACATAAATATATGTTAACTTAAAAAAAATTCCAAAACGTATCAATAATACAGTTTAATCGTCTTCATTCGATATTAAATTAATTTTTAAACTTAACTTGCGTTATATCAAGAAACTTTATAAAGAAAAGCTAGCTGTTTTTATATCTTTGAAACATGCAGCTGTTTTAGAAATATTTGATAAAAAAAAAAACTGCTCCTAATAAACACCTGTTCTCCTCCGCAGTGGGATTTCTCCCAAAATCTAATCAGCTCTAAGCGAGATGAAAACAAGCTTAAATACAAAATTTTAAGAGGATACTAACATACATCCACACAGACACCACACGCGCACGCACACATACACGCGCACACACAAATAGAAGTGAAATAGAAGTCGATTGCATAACCTTCTATACCTACATATGTATATGTAGGTTGGAAGGTAAAATGGAATAACACATTTTTGTTCTGAGCATCTAGTCTGTTTAAGTACATTAGCATTCTCAAAATAATCTTTTGAATTACCACTCTTGCTCAAAAACTTCATCGATTTTTCACTAGAACTTTTTATTTATTAAAACCACTCAAAGAACCCGTATTAGATAAAATCACCCTTTCTTATCATTCGTGTTGTTTTCGTGGTTTTGCACAAATAAAAATTATCGGTAAAACGATTTTAAAATTACAGCCGTGAACATGTGATACAGTACCAACTTCAAATTTGGACTGAATTTTTGTTATCACATTCTCGCTAATGCACTCAGAATTTTTTCAGATATTATTTAAATCAGTGATTTAAACCGCGATTTAAATCAAGTCATTTGATGTATACCGGGTGTAAATCATATAGGGACCACCCCTGTAACTTTTGAACGGGTCGTCAGATTTTGTTCAAGTTTTGATGGGTTATACTAGAGCCAGTTTGGGATTTTTTTTATATAAAAAAACAATATGACCGACTGAAAATTTAAATGGAACCTGTACATGTTTGGATTCTACGGCTTCAAATACATACAGTTCATCTGCCAAATGTCAACTCAAACGCCATTTTACTTTGACAGGGTCGGCTTCAGGAGCATGTTGTGTTAATAAAAATTAGAAAATTAAAAATTACTGCTTTATTTAGGAACTTAGGAAATTACTATGCATATCGTTTTACTAGTACTTGAAAGAGCTATTTAACATACGTGACCCATGTATGTTTCTATTGGGAACAGTAAATTTTAGTTAAAAACCCGTAATTTTTAAATTTGATCGTTAACAAACTTTACAAAAATTTATTATTAGGAAAAATAATATTGTGGGGGTAATTGTACGTCAATTATCTATAATTTAGGTGACGTCATAATGATCTAAAATTAAAAAAATATTTAAAAAATTAAATTAAAATGGCGTCTGAGTTGACGTTTGACAGATGAACTGTATGTATTTGAAGCCCTAGAATCCAAATATGTAAAAATATACAGGGTGTTCCATTTAAATTTTCAACTTTTTTGTGTTTTTGTGTCATTTTCGGTGAAACCGGAAGTCGACCATATTGTTTTTTTATGTAAAAAAATCCCAAACCAATATAACCCACCTAAATTTGAACAAAATCTAACGACCCGTTCAAAAGTTACAGTGGTGACCCCTATTTGATTTACACCTGGTATGTTATACGCATAACTGCTTCAGAATAGGTAAATATGTAACGAAAAAGAGGAAGCGCTACTGTTTTTGCAAAATCATTATGAAAATAGCAGTGAGTCCTCAAATAAATACAATTATTACATTAAAGACCAGCGCATCACTTTTTACAGGGGCCACGGTTTCAGACGAAATTGTATACGAAAATTATCCACTTTATTGGTAGCTAGCAACTACTTACTGCAACTGTTTCTTTTGCAGGAGTGGAAAGACTATTTTCTTCATATACTTAGTATATTTAAATTAATTAAACAAAATTTGTGTTGTATATTCCTCATAGATCATATCGGTTTCGCCTTTTTACTGATTTATATTATAATTGTTTATAATTATATTACGAATACCTTAATTGTAAATGTGTCTCATTTTTGTTTTCTTTATTTAAGCGACAAAAAAAAAATTAAATGTTGCTTTTTCTCCAATCACGTTAATATGACGCTTTATTGTTACAGTATTTCGTACCAAAAATGGCTGATTTTGGGATTCTTCCGTGTCTCGATGGCAACAAAAAATAATTGACTTTTTGTCCTTGGTGTGAATAACGTTCATGGGATGTCATTACCTCAATAAATACAATTTTAAATTTTCGCATGTTCATCACAAACAACGTTTTCGATCATAAATAAGTATTGATATTCAATATAATTTTGACATTGCGCCATACCCGGTGGCACCATCTATCTTCACGTTATTTCACTTCAAATTTGAATCAAATTTATAGCGGCAAAGTCCAATGAATATGAATTAAAAATTACGCGGTAACTTTTTTTATTTCACTAAAAAGTAGAATAATACTCATTTTTGTATAAATTGGAAATGTCTGATACTGATAGCGACATAAATCAGGGGTTCTCAAACAAGTAATGAATATAAAGGTAAAAGTGGCTGGGGAAAAAGCAATTTTAGTTTTATTCGTACAAAAAAATGCAATTTCGGGACTCGGTAGATTGCTGGACTCCGCTTCACGTCGTCCAGCAACTTTCTTCCTCGTCCCGAATGTTGACATTTTTGTACTAGTGAAACTAATAACTATTTCGTGAAAAAGTCCGATTAAATCTAATTTAAAAAATATGACTCGATTTTTTAAAATAAATCACGATTTAGCAATCCTTCCGATGACACATTTCAAAAATATTAACTTCACCTTTTACCAACACATTAAAAGGACGAACAAGATAATATAGTCGCAACGCGTATCCGCAAATATCTCCTGCGGCAAACAGAAGAATAAAATTTATTACAGAAGTGATAATACATACACTTTAAACAAGGTTGATAAAAATCGTGGTTAAAAAAAAACAAAAATCGATGCTTTTTTAAAAAGTCATGCTTTTTATTTATTTTTTTTTTATTTGACTAGTTTTTATTAATATATTATTTTCAAATAATTCTAACTGTTCGTGTTTTGTTTTGTTAAGCACACAAATATTTGCAGGCATTAGGGTTGCAACGATTAAACGTTTACAGTTACACGTTTAACGTTTTTGCATAGGTAAAATGTTGTAAGTTCGCGTTTAACCGTCAAAACCTTTTATTGTCAGAAATTTTTCGAGCCATACAATGGTAGTATTAAACCCACTATAAAACTACTATAACTGCAACAAACAAGATAAGGTAAACAAACAGCATTCATTTATTCTGTTGATGCATTTTTATTCAAAATTTAAATTATTAAATCAAAATAATCTTTATTCTTTACTCTTGAAATTGTGATGATTCAAATAGTTATATTTAATTTAGCTATTTAGCAGAAGTTTTTTTCTATACCCACCTTACAAATTTAGGTCAGCTTTTTTATTTACTGCATACTGCATGTGGGGTCCTAAATCTTATTTCTATAGAGTATGCAACAATGAAAATAAGTTTTTATTTTGAATCATGTAGTAGTTTATGATAGAGTTTCACTTGTAATAAAAACTATCATTTACGTAACTTTATACATCACGATTTTTTACGCGGGTAACATGTTATTATAAGTTTCTACAAGTTTAATGAATTCTGCTTATTAAACTTTGCAACCCTAGCAGGCAGGAATAGTACAGTCTTAACGTCAAAATTTACATATCGTTGTTCGGCGCACTTGCTTAGTTTGCTCTCCAAAGATTTAGAAGCATCGCAGATAAGGAACATAGTATAAATTGTGAAATACTTCAGCAATACCCATTTGCCAAATGCTTGGTATGGAAAAATGCGCAAGAAATTGGTCTTACCTCAAGATGTTCGATGGAATACACTTTCAGATTGTCTTCAAATCTATGTAAATGAATGGCGAAATTGTTATTAATATGTGAAGAGCATAAAGAAGAAATTGATCCAGTGATTTTTAAAAAAGTTTCAGATATCTATATTAAAAGGATGGCTGAAGATTTTGTATAGTTGCTAAAACCAGTTTCTATAGCACTTGACGTAATACAAGAAAAAGGTGCATTTTTATCTCGAGCAGTTTCCACATGGAAAAACTTAATGACTATTTTTGACACTGACAGTTTTGTAGAAGAAAGAAGCTTGCGTCAGTATCAAATATTTAATAAAAGATATGTTCAAGCACTTACCCCCCTTTCACTTTTTGGCATATATGTTATGTTGGATCCTACAATAAATATAAACAAAGAATATCCATTACTAGCTGAAGAAAAGAGAGATGCTTTAGATATTGTTTCCCAATATTTTGCAGACACAGGATTATTACCATTACTAATTACGTTGGAAGCCAAGTCTGGCACGTTTCACAAAGCTATGTTTTCGGATGAAATAGTGAAAAATGTAACAGCAGTACAGTGGTGGAGATCACAAGATGTTCCAGAAATTAACCCATTAGTGAATGAATTTTTTGAATCACAAATTTAAAGTCGATTTATTAATTTTATGTTTAATAGGGTATTAAAACAACGTATTTTTTCATTTTTACATATTTTGATTGTTTAGAAAAAAAAGACATGGGCTGTGCCATATATGGCACGCTAGTACTCTGGGTTACTAAAATATAAAGGAATAGAAATTTGTCGATCGTAAAACCAGTTTCTATAGCACTTGACGTAATACAAGAAAAAGGTGCATTTTTATCTCGAGCAGTTTCCACATGGAAAAACTTAATGACTATTTTTGACACTCTGACAGTTTTGTAGAAGAAAGAAGCTTGCGTCAGTATCAAATATTTAATAAAAGATATGTTCAAGCACTTACCCCCCTTTCACTTTTTGGCATATATGTTATGTTGGATCCTACAATAAATATAAACAAAGAATATCCATTACTAGCTGAAGAAAAGAGAGATGCTTTAGATATTGTTTCCCAATATTTTGCAGACACAGGATTATTACCATTACTAATTACGTTGGAAGCCAAGTCTGGCACGTTTCACAAAGCTATGTTTTCGGATGAAATAGTGAAAAATGTAACAGCAGTACAGTGGTGGAGATCACAAGATGTTCCAGAAATTAACCCATTAGTGAATGAATTTTTTGAATCACAAATTTAAAGTCGATTTATTAATTTTATGTTTAATAGGGCATTAAAACAACGTATTTTTTCATTTGTACATATTTTGATTGTTTAAAAAAAAAGACATGGGCTGTGCCATATATGGCACGCTAGTACTCTGGGTTACTAAAATATAAAGGAATAGAAATTTGTCGATCGAATGTTTTATTAAATACTATTACACTTAAGTAAATTGGTGGAATGTCGCAAAGCATTCAATGCATAATCCAACGTTGCATTTGCGGCATTGAGTTCGAACTGCACTTGCTTGTGTGAGATTACCAGCGCATCTTCTTTGCTTGTTATTAGGTTCATATTCGACAAAATGATCCATACGATCGTATGTTACGTCAGGAGAAATTCTACTGTAGAGTGTGTTATGGGTCGTCCAGCAGATCTCGGTAAATTCTCGTAGCTTTTCAAATAGACCTGAGCTATTTGTTGGCGAAACTCTAACTGGGAGACGGAAGGGTTATATTTTCTGTATACACAGCAGATGCCACTGTGACTACAGAATTATCCATCCAGCGTGCAGCTACGACATTTTTGTCTTCAATCAGGGCATAGTCACAAGTACCTCGTTTAGTCTTCTTCATTTCTTTGATAGGACGGAGGGGACAATTTTTAGGCAATCGGTTCTCCCTGAGCGTACCCGTTGCTTTATATCCTTTGCCTTTTAGATGCTGAAGCGCGCCCACTGACGTAAATAAATTATCAAAGTAAAAGTGAAACGGCAATGATTAGATTTGTTGTGGCATCTCTTCAATAAGCTGCAAAAGAGGAGCAGTCGCTTTACCAAATCGTTTTTGGTATTCCTCGTTAGAATTTGGGATGCAGCCTTGGTAAATTTCGAAATTTATGAGATGACCATTCTTTGAGTTTAGGCACCAACCATTGTACCCAAAGCGAATGGGTTTTCCTCGAACGTACTGCTTTCACCCGTGTCTATCATGCTTTCATCATAAGCAATCTCTCCGTCGGGTACAAAGTTTTCCATAAAATTAAATTTTAATTTATTTATAAGGAGTTTTAACTTTGTCATCTTGCCCTTTGGGCCAAACTTGGTGTTATCGGCACAATGTGTAAACCTCATGATCTGAACAAATCGGTCACGACGCATTGACTTGTAAACAGCCATATTGCAAAGATCTTCCCAGAATTCCAATAACTCTTTTTAGATGGTTTGATGTCATAGCCGGATACAATCAAAATAGCTAGAAAACACTTGAATTCCTCGATGGTTATTTTAGGATCTGGACAGTTTATAAACAGAGCATATCGATTACTTTCCGTAACAAGTAGTTGTAGGACATGATTTGTCAAAAAAACCTCAAATATTTCCAGTGGCGACATATTCTTGTATTTCGAAAACTATGCTGGAGAAAAATTTCTTTGCACAGTTGATTCTGGTAAATCAACGCCTCTCAACCAATCAACAGAATTTGGTTTCATTTTCTTTACGAAATGGCTAAGGGGCAAATCATCTGACCAGCATTCAGTAATATTTTTCATCGCTGCTGACTTTTTACAGCCTATCCGTTGTCCGCTATTTAGAACCACTTCCGCTGATGCTTGTAGCTGTCTTTCTGTGAGCTTGTCTAAAAATCCACCATATTCATTTCCCGAGTCTTCGTCGGATTTTTCTTTGTGTTCAGGAGGCTCTATATAAACACGGCCAATACCAGCATTATCGACATTCTCCCAAAACTCCTCAGTCTCGAATATATCAGCAATATCCCGCACAGTCAAACTGGAATGAATATTATATATGTATATCTATAATATCTATATGTATGTATATATATATATATATATATATATATATATATATATATATATATATACATAAATATATAATTAAAAATTATTATTAATTTTATTAATAGTAATCTTTGAACTTATTCGTTCATCACAAAAACTTATAATAATTTAATATTAGTCAAGTTGCTTTGGTATGTGTGACCCTTGCGATATTGCAGGCTCACATTCTATTAATATAAGTAATTTGACTGTAATCTCATTATATTTAGAATTTACATCAGTTCTACATACATAAAGACAAAATTTACATCGATTGGGGCTTGAACCTTGGTGGCGCAGTTGGTTAGCGCGGTACTCTAGCAAAGTACAGGTCGTAGGTTCGAATCCTACTCAAGGTAAACTTTTTATTTATGTATTTAATAAAATTAATAATAATTTTTAATTACATATTTATCTTTGAACTTATTCGTTCATCACAAAAACTTATAATAATTACATAAATATATGTACAAATGTATATTATAATCATATTATATACAAAATATTTGGTAGTGTAAAAGACTAGCGTGCCATTTAAGACACATCAACATATGTCTAACATTTACAAGAAACTTGCATTTATTTTTTTTAACAAATTTATTTAAAAATGCTTATGGCACTCTACCAAAAAGGGAACATGCGATAATTTGATATATTTCGCTAAATTATTGTCAGAAAGACAGCTTACCTTTTATTAGAATCCATTTTTATCCACATAAATCATGTAAACAACTTGCACGTACAACCACAAAACAACTAACCCGGAAGATCACTTCCCGCTACTACCATCAATAAACCAGTATATTACTCGACGTAAAAACGTTAATGACACCCTTTGTATAAATTTGTGAAAAAGCTATGCGGACTTTAGTGAAGGCTTCAAGTGCGTGCCATATAAGGCACGATAGTACCTAATGGGTTAAGCACGTGCTGCCTATAGTGATTTCTGTTAATGGCCATTTTTGACACTGACAGTTTTGTAGAAGAAAGAAGCTTGCGTCAGTATCAAATATTTAATAAAAGATATGTTCAAGCTCTAACCCCCTTTCATTTTTTATCATATATGTTGGATCCTACAATAAATA
Source organism: Vesta saturnalis (assembly GCA_036346205.1). Taxonomy (NCBI): domain Eukaryota; kingdom Metazoa; phylum Arthropoda; class Insecta; order Coleoptera; family Lampyridae; genus Vesta; species Vesta saturnalis. Next base: position 1,538,231 of record JARFJB010001412.1, read on the forward strand.
TAAACAAAGCATATCCATTACTAGCTGAAGAAAAGAGAGATGCTTTAAGATATTGGTAACAGCAGTACAGTGGTGGAGATTCCAAGAAGATGTTCCCGAAATTAAGCATGTGCTACTTATAGTGATTTCTGTTTTGTGTGCCGGTGCATCCTCTGCTGATATCGAGAGGATGTTTTCTACATATGGATTCATTCATTCAGATATAAGAAACAGACATGACGGTGACAAAGCAGCCAATCTAGTATTTTATTTAAGCATTCTAACACTTAAGTTATAGACGTTCAGCTATATTTAATTTTTTTTTTTAAATATAATTCTCTTTTTTGTATTGAAAACATTTTTTATTAGTTTTTTTTTAAAAAGTAGCTGAATGCTGAATTTGTTTTGATTATTATAATAAATAATAAATATTACCACATAAAAATGCATCAAGGTTTTATTTTTTTATGAACAAATACATTTTTAAGTGTTAAAATTGGAGCCCTCTTTTCTAAACTAAATTAATCATTATTTTTATTTCAAAAAATCATTCTGATTAAAATCATGATTTTAATCAACTGCTTTAAAATTATCTCAACCTGACTTTAAATCTTGGTCTCTTGTGAACGTAATCTAAAAGTTTTGTTGAAATCGGTTGAGATATGTCAGTTTTATGACATTTCGTTCATCAGTACAATCACACTTGGCACAACAGTTCTAGAAACGCTTCAAAGTGATGCAAAAAGTGTCAATTCCTCTTTTAGGAGGAAATAAGAAAATTAAAATACTTAATTATGTTAAAACCCTAACTGAAGAGTAAAAAAAAACTGTAAAACCACTGTAGTGCAAGATAACTCGTCTTTAAGTTTCTTTCAAGTGGCCATGCAATGAACATATGAAAAACGTAGTTAATTCTTTAGCTAAAATAACCACTTTCGCAATCACTATTATAACCAAAAAATGTAATTACAAATATTTCCACTACCCTTCAAATTGGTTCTATTGAACTAAATTACTGAGAATAAAAGTTCACTTTGTACATTTAGTAAACAACAGAATTGAGTGTTACATAAATATTCACACCTTCCCTCCGTAGGTGGTATCTTATCACTACCTTATTACCTCTGATCTACTTCCTACCTAAATGACAATACATTGACAATTGGGTGCCAAACCCCTTAATATGTCATTAGTAAACAAATATTAAAAACAATGAGTGAGTTTGGCTGTCCAACTGCGGCCGTTTGAAAAAAATTACTACCGCCTGGAAAATAATTCTCTCTTGTTCTGTATAATGGTTATTTGTATCACATTATGTTTCGAGTATGAGCAGAATTCTGGCTAAGGCGTTAGCTGATGTCTGCTACCGCAAATATCAGCAAAAGTAGTTTATGCACGTATGATACACAATTTTTGTTATTAATTCATTAAAAATAACTACAAACATTTATTTCGTGATGCCATCATATTTTAAGTTGTTGGCAGCATTCAAGATCAAACGGGTCTAATATGCATGACAGCCGTCGGCAAATATTCAGGTATGAAAAAGCAGAGGTGCTAACATAAAAATCTAAACATTTTGCCGGCCTGGGCCAGAAGAAACGAGTTTGAAGCTTAAAATGTCAGTGTTCATACGACTTATTTCCTTTGATTTTTTGTTTTTTAAGATCGGATAATAAATAGCGGTGCTGAGAGCTGTAGTTATTTTTTTATATCGCAACCGGTATAAATGTAACAAAAGAAGAATGTATCTTAGTTTACTATTTTCAACTATTTTGAACTTAATCTTGATTATGCAGTATTCAAGAGAAATAGGAATTTTACTTGTTTGTTATACTTAAAAAAAATGAGAAAAATGTAAAAATCATGTTTTTTTAATTACGACATTGATTTTATTACGTAATATCAAAAGCGCAAGTTTGCAAAGTTCTTATAGAAGGAAAAAACCATACAACTTCGTCAGCATGTTAATCGATTTCATTTTATACACTCTTTGTGATGTATTACGATTTTTTTTATTTTTGTGTATAAATTATGGTATGAAAAAAAAATTACCCGGTAACCTAGTTTGTATTCATTTTTTAATTTTTATAATCATTGATTTAGGAAGTGCAACTGATTTTAAAACAGAATAGATGGTTGTATTTAATTTTCGTTGCAAATATTTGGATTTAATCATGCATGCCTATTTTCGGTCAGCCATATTGAATTTTCGTTTTTTTTGGAAAAAAAATTGCGTAACTTAAAAACCATCACATATCGAAAAAAAATAAGAGAATAAAATTAAAGATGAATAAAAAATACATACAGTACTGTAAGATCTAGCTCAAAAATATTTATTTGTAATTAGCAGTATCGTTTACAAAATAATCAGTTATTGATTTTTGCTTGAAATACGTACATAATAAAAAATTGGTTTACGTCCATGTAAAATATACCCTACGTTTCAAATGAAATGCACCACTTAGAAATAATAATGCTATGATCTTGAAATAAATGTAAAATAATGCTTTATTAACATGTATAAGATGATGAAATTTTGAAGGCAAAATATTAACAGTTAACAAGAAAATGTTAATAGTGTGTAGCATCGCCACGCACAGCAATACTCTCCGAGGCATGCTTTCTATGAGATGGTCTATATCCTCCTGAGGCATTTCATTCCAGGCTACCTGGAGATGGTGTCGTAATTCATCCAAGTTGTTTGGGGGCCTTGGTAGCTGCCTTAGTCTTCGACCATCATGTCCCATACATGTTCAATAGGCGAAAGATCTGGCGATAGCGCAGGCCACAGCAATACTGGTAGCCGCACTTGATCTTGTAACATGTGCGGTATGTGGTCTAGCATTATCTTATTGCAAAATACCATTTGGCAACGTCTGCATTAACGGTACTACCACTGGCTCCTAAACATTATCAATGTAACGCTGAGCACTTAATTGTGCCTAGAACGAACACAAGAGGAGATCTTTCGCCTGTGAGTCGTCTTTCAACAAACTCTAAATTTCGACGTTCTCCTCAAAACCGCTGCACGACCATCGTTTCGCCACAAACAAAAACGCGATTCATCGCTGAAGACGATGTTATTCCATTGAAAGCTCCAGTCCCGCCGCTCTTGACACCATGCCAATCTAGCAGTCTTATGCTCTTGAGTTAACTGGGGTCGTCGGTACGGACTATACGAATGTAAGCCAAAAGACTTAATTCTACTATAGATTGTTGACATTGATAGGTGACGACCAGTAGCTCCTATTCAGTTCACCGCAACAGACCTTGTTGACTGAAACCAATCTCTTGTGGCCATCCGCCTAAGAAGTCGTTCTTCACGATCAGTGGTGCTGCGTGGTGGTCTTCCACTGGGACCAGATCGTTGAATGCCTTCTTCAGACCAAGAAGACCAAATGCGGGCCACCGTGGTGTGGTCTCGATTAAGTCTTCTGCAGATTTTTCGAAGTGACAAATCTGCTTCTTTCATGCCGATAATTCTACCCCTGTCAAAATCTGAAACTTGGGCAAAGGTTCGTCGTTGTGTTACTGGGGGCATTTTTTCAGAATAAATGTGTCAGTTAAACAACAAAAAATTGACACTAAGCGACTAGATTTCTTAAAATGTATAAATAAAAATTGTTAATAATTTATGTTAACAGTGGTGCAAAGTACATAATGATTTGTTTTTTTTCATTGAAACTTCCATCGTTTTCTATATCATACTGAAACATTATTTTGCCAAAATTTCAAAATCATAGCTCATTATTATTTCTAAGTGGTGCATTTCATTTGAAACGCAGTGTAATTAAAAACAATGCAAATCTCTAAACTTATAACAAAATTTATACAATTAGATCTAAATATAGACAGTTATTCATAATCTGAGTCTTCTTCTTCCAACATCAGGAATGTTATTGCATCCGTTTCCATTACATTGACCACATAAATTAGAACAGAAACCACAGACTTTTTGCAACTGCAAAATTTTATACGATCTGCGTTGCAATTACAGTAAATCATTTTAAAATAAAATCCGGGGCTATTGGATTAATTGTAGTTTATGGCAACAAAACATCTTCCTTTTTAATCCACCCCCATTCTTCTGAATTTAAAATGTTTCCCAACATTTCCTGAACTTGGAGATAAACCCTTTGCAAATGATATTTTGATGAATCATCTCAAAATTAGTATTAAGACATTGACGGGCTGTTAACATATTGCATTTTGAAAATCTTAAATGATTTAGTGATTTGGTAGTTTTGTTTCTTCCATACAATTAATTCCATCAAAAACTTTTCCCCGTACTTCAAAATATTATTTTTAAGGGCTTCTGGTTCCTTAAATATTGATACTAAACTTGAAATGCTATTTCTATTTTTAATTATTTTGATGGCTTTTAATGTTCCCTGTTTATATAAGCATGATGTTGTATCAGACCCAGTGACTGCGTGTAGAAACAATATGTTATTCGTTAAATCACCTAATTCCTGCTGTAACCTGTGTATATTTGTTACTTTATCAGGTTTACCTCCTTTTCCTGGACGTATCATAAAACTCCATCACTGGTAACAAAATGTATTAATAATACCATCAAATCTGTATCATCTCCTACTAATGTGATTTTAGTATCCGCATCTCCTTTAATTTACATTACTGCTATCTTTTCATTATGAAGTTTTGATATTAATGCCCTAATAAACTGTTGTTTATTGTGGAAATTACTTAAAAACTTCTCTTGGCCTATTGTGGGGATTATTGAATCTTCAACCGTAACATCAACACACTAAGTTTGTTTTCGTGTTAATTGTTCCTGAGTCTTAGTCGTAATTGTGTTGTAGTCACCAAAAATAATAGTGAGATTTTTACCAGAATAATATTGAACATATTTAACATACTGTGAAAGAATTTCTCCAAAATTGGATGGAAACTGCCACACAACTTTATGAAGTAGAAGCCATCCATCTACCACAAATATGGTATCATTTGGAATTGATCTTGAAGGAGGGCATACTTTATCAAAATAGGAAAATAATGCGGATGTTTTTGTCTTCCTTATCGAACCGTTTTCAAAAAGAGATAGCGGATACGGTGACAATTCATATTTAAAACAGTCTCTTAAACTTTCTTGCGACTTACAGACATGTACAATTCGATTAAAAAGTTGGTTTAGGTATTTAACCCGTTCGTGAACCTTTTTTGCTGTCTTTCCACAAAATGCCAATGACCTAATTAACTCTATAATTTCTTTTAAGTTTTAAGCTGGGCATAACTAATCCCACACGTTTCCTCTATTATCGTCTCTCCAATTTCCTTAGCATTATCGCAGTTTATGTCTCTAGTTGCCATAATTCCGGTGGATAAGGAAGTAAGGGAATATATTTATAAAAATAAATGATTTATCTCATTTTATATAATAAATTACAAAAATAACACAAAATTTTGAAATAAAAGTATCTATTTTATTTGGTATATCTTTTTATCTAATTAACTTGAAAAAAATCTAATTACAGTTTATGCTGCAGAATTTAATTCAGAACAAATAAGTATTCTTCATATTTTTACTTTCTTGCTAAGCAAGAAAGTATTGCGGCCGGAAAAAAATCGAAAAAAATAAGTTGCGTTATTTCGATGTTTTAAGACTCCCTGAACGCGAAAAAAAATTTTACAAAATTTTCCAAAATGTCTGTTGGAATGAAGATCTACGAGACAATTATGTGGACAAAACAAGCTTTTAAACGCAATAAGTATACAGGGGGTGAAAATAAGGGTATTATTTTGGGGCAAATTTTAACATAGAAGATTGAAATTCAGGTCATCAATAAGTAGCATGAAGTGCAATTTTTTGCAATTTTTTAAAACTTTCAAAATTGAATGTGGCCGCAGTTACAGTCACATATACATTTTTTTTTGGTAAAAATATATATTTCCGATACCGTTCCAAATATAAAAGAATTGGAAATAGATATGCGTAGTTAAATAAAAGTTCTTTAAAGAGATTTCTTTACGTAATAAATTATGGTATAAATTTGTCTACATTTAAGGGGTCAAACTTAAGCAATTATTCCAAATTAATTTATTCTAAATTATCTCCAAGCATTTTTTTTTTTTTTTTATATTTTCTAGCCAACCATCCACTCTTATGAATGCAACTAACCTGCTTCTTCGAAAGCTACTAGTATAGGAGATATGAATTTTCAAATATTTAATATTGATATTGTTATCACTTTCGAACTATTTTGGTTACAAACTTGGGATTTTGGAAATAAACTTTGTTCATTTGCGCTAATGAAATGATATTATCCTGATTAAAACACTACTTCCGGTTTTTCCGGAAATTGAAAATATTCCTCGTATTGTTGGTATAAGATACACATATTCTTACTTTATTTGAAAGGGAGCGAAATTTGCTTTAAAATTATATGAAACAGTCCATAGTTATCGTGAAAGATAAGCGAGATATCTATTTTTAACTTTCAACCTACATAATTATACATATGTAGGTATAAAAGGTTATGCAATCGACTTTTTTTTCACTCGCTAAATCGACTTATTAGTTTATTTTACAACTTTTGGCCAAATTTCGTCAAAATCGGCTTCTTAGGGCCAGTTTTTGGTTTCTAAAACAGCCGAATATTTCAACGATATAAAAATACTCCATATATATTTTTTAGTATTTTGCAAGAAAGTCCTGTAATGCACTAGCATTCACCTAATTTTATAAAATTATTATTTTCTGATATTCTTAAATAAGTAAAAAAAGTACCCAAAATTAAGATGGCGGCTCAATTTTCAAAGTGTTATGCAAGACGGAAACATCGGAACTTTTTACATGTTAAACCTAACCTAAATTACTATTTTTTAAAATAAGACGCACCTTTAAAATATTTTGTTTGGGGTTAACCATATAAAAAATTCTAGGTGTATCGGCCTATGATCAAAATATCTTTAAGCAGCAGTCCTTACCTTTTTAGTAATTTTTTCAAAGAACCATTCACTATTATGCGCGTTTTTTTCATAAACTTTGATACACATTAGAAAAACGAATATAAAATTGTACATCTTGTAGCGTCCCCCAGGTACCCTATCTTGAAAATTGTAATTTGAACTTATTCGCAATAATGGAAATTCACGAACAAAACAATCGCTAAGTGATTTATCTTAACTTTATGGATAACAATGCTACTATTACTCAAATTAATTGCATGCCTTACATAGCCTTTCCTGGCAATAATTAAAACATTACAATTTATTTACAAGTCTGATATTTAATTACTCGCAAACCTCACATATGATTAAAAGAATTGGCTGTCTAGTGGTAAGTACGCTGTATTATTTGAATTAGATGGGCTTGATGAGGTTAAGTGTTGTATCATGTGGGACAGGTAAACCATGAAACTACTTAAATTAAAATTAACGATCTTTGCGCTATGATGGTTCAACTCGTGAATGCGCTATTTTGGGAAAGAAGCACCAAGAAAACCGAATTTATTCATAAATTAGTAATTGCACAAGTACATTAATAAATCAAATAACACAAAAAAAATGAAAGGGTTCAATATATAACAAAACACCATTAAATCAGGTTAAAGTGCGTACAAAATTATAACATTAAGAAAAAAATAAATAAAAAGTAGTTTAGCTACACATAAACACAACAAAAAAAAACAATTTAATCACATCCACAATTGTGTCATAAATAAATCAAAACAAAAATTGTAATATCAAACGTGTAGCCCTTTAAAACCAATCATGCCGGTCTTTAAGTATATAAGCAAATAAAACAATAAGGCAGATTACGGTACATATGAAATATAACAACAGTAAAATTACACAGGTGATAATAAGGTAACTGCAAGAACAAAAAAAAGGCAAGAAATTTACACTTACACAATTGCGTACAATTACAATAAATTACATATAAAGAGAAATTAGTTAGCAGGTAAACAATTCTACTTAAACAAACTGGATCAAAGACACAAAAAAGAACTCATTAAAACCAAGCCTAACAAGAGTAAGTGCAAACAAATAACAACGTGAGCTATACACAAGCTTGAGGAACTGCGTTAAAAAAATACAGCGTCCTTTCTCTGGTTACACACAATATAAACAGCAAAAATATAATTTGAAAAGCCTTTTATGGTGATCTGGACCCGGGAGTGTATAAATCAATCGATATTGCCTATATACAATCATAACCGTGATTTATCCATTACGCGTTTATCGACGCCAGTTCTCTTTATACAAATATAGTCAAACAGACAATAATGATAATTCGCCCAAGTGATGAAGGAGGGAGCCCTATACTGCCTGACGCTAGCCCTTTTATTTTAACAGATTTCAACTTCATGATTAATTAGATCATTTTTGCAAGACAATGCTGACTTTTAATACATTACATAGGCTTGTAGAATTATTTGCTGCGAGCTTTAATTTACATTAAAATACCTACTTATACTTGAATATATTCCCTTTTGTTAAACACTTTACCACAACACGACGAATTTTTGGATAAACTTACATTAAAACCTACACAAAAAGAAAAGAACGAATTAGCGTTTTAGTTTTCCTAAAAGGTACACGACAAAATATTTATAGTCCGAACGGTTTACAATGGGAGTTTGTAATTAGAAGGATCGAATCAATCCGGCTCAATCAAAACTTCAACCGCAACTGCCTCTCCTCCGACATCAACTACCTATATTGAAATTAACCCCCGTTTTTCAAAAGTAATAAAAAACAAGAAATATTACGTGGGAACATTTTTCCATATTCATTATTGAACGAAATCTTAATTTTAAAAACGTGCATTCGTCTGTAATAAACCCTACATTTAGGTCTCGAGTTTCAAAGTACCAAACAGAGATGTCTTGATCGCGGCGTGTACCGACGTAATTAATTATTAAACTAGTGACATTTTTACATCAAGAATATGCGTGTACAAATATTCAGCAAATCGTTACACTCCTTCAATAAAAACAGTTCGAGCAGACATCTGTTTCTATCCTAACATGTGTTTTTATTTTTTCTTTTTCAACTTTTACTTAAATATCAATTACGTAAAATATCCAGAAAACATTATCAAATTACTACTTATTATCAAGATTTTTGAACACATTCATTATCTTTTCGCGGTAACCATTGCGATTTAAAGCTGTTTATTACAATAATAAAATTTTCGAGGTTCACTATCTACAATCTTCGCACACTTTATCAGAAAATCAAATTATACGTTCAATTATGTTAGAAAATTAGAGCATGTTAATGATATTGATACCCTATTACGTCGCTTCTATAAAAGTAATGGATAATTTCTTCACTTTGTACTAAAACATTGGCCATGAGGTACGTGCACTTTTGTGTACGTTACGGAAAACTGCAAGTGTCTTACCTTGCTTCCCTACTATGTCGTTTTCTAAAACACTTACCCAATATTCCTTAGTTATTTCTAACCCAGACTATCTACCAAACCATTTTGTAAAAAAAAAAAACTGGTAAAACAATTTAAACCAAAGACCGTATGGTGCGCACACGTTATCGAAAGAGTCGTATGTCTGTCTGTACACAATATAACTCGGCCCCTAGGCGACCTATTCTGTACTTCATTTTGGTCTTTCTTCTACTTTTTTTATTTCGAAAGATTTATTTGGATATGTTTTATTAATTATTTAGCTAATGTTTGGTAAATTATCAATATAGTTATCAGTGTCGTCTTTGCTGTAATCATATTTGTCAATAAATAGACTAGAATCAAATTACAAGGACGGTTTCCACTTTCTCTCGGCACTCTAATCGTTTTGAGGCAAAAGAGTTTAGGAGATTCAAACAACTTCAAAAGCCATTGAAAGGTAATACTGTCCGATTGAAAAAAAGAACAGAAAATAGAAGGTAGAAACGTGTAAATGTTTATTTACAGTCAGACTAATTTCATTCGCTAGGGTGTTAAACCACATTAACAAACAGTTTCACACTCTAGCTTTATGTTATGTATTATGGAAAGTAAACATCTGTCAACCCTCTGTATATGTACGACCTAAAGTGTTGTAATCGGCTTGAAAGCACATTAACAGTTACTTTTTTCTTACCTGTCAAAAAGTTTGAAAGATTTTATCTATTTTAACCTCATTTAAGTTACTATAAGATTTATACTACATAAAGCCGTATGTATGTTGAGTGCATTAATCTTTACTTTAATAAAAATGTTGTAATGTCAATATAGTGCAGAACTATAATACATTATAGATATTGTGAATATAAAAGTAGTTGATACAAAACCTTTCTACGAGTATTATTCTGAACAGATAAAGAAACTGTTATCATATATCTACTTTGGCATTTACCTACATCGACTTTGTTCAAACTGCATTGATATTTAAATTCGTTGTATTACACATACGAATAATTTCACATCTAATAACCTAAAAAAATGTGTTGGTCAACAACTGGCTTTAAAGGTTAGATGCTCTACACTGAATTAATTTGCAATTACTTAAATTTATTAATATACATTGCAATAAATTTGGGCGTAGCAACAAAAATGTTGCTAGCTTTATGTACTTGCAACATTCATTTCTACATTACCTGAATACCAAAAAATACTTGCAACTTTTATTGTAAGATATATTGGCATTATGCACTAAGCAATAAAAACATTTTATTACATTTGCAAATCGTAATTTTGTGTATACGCTCCCACAAGTGGGTATAAATTTGCCTTTATGGCACAAATCAATAAAAAATGCTAAGCAACGATTGGATTAAATTATTCAAACGAATTATAAAATCTATACACATTATAAAAATAGCCACTATCACAGATGTAAATATACTATTTACGTCCGTACTGTCTACATGATACATACAAACGACTCTGAAAGGCTACCTTGAAGGAATTTTTGCACTTTTTAGGAAGTAAATATGATAAACCGTTGTATGTACCATGGACATAATTGTCGATTATGGTCCCCCTTCGTTCCATAATCTACTATTCCCTTAATACACAAATAACTATTATTTTTAAATGCACATTTTTAAAATTTATTATTACCTATATTCTAGAGTTTGTTTTATAAGTTCTTTGTAGAGTTTTATGTACGTGAATTATAGAAGAACTTAGTGAAATTTGATCTGCAAGTCCATAGCATGGGTTATAAACTATATTTTGTGAAATACGATAAACGGGTGTGCGCATAACTCATCAATATCTTATCGGTTTATGAAAGCAACACTCAATTTATATCTTATCTAATGTTAATATAAGTAGTGTAAGTGTATAGAGTGTTAATTGCTTCATGTAGTCTGTTACTTGGGATAATAGAAATTAATTATGGCATGGATTTTGCTTTTGCATTTATATACAGGGTCCGCCTTTGGGAGCTGATCCTTTGAGTATCTGCTAAACCAAACTTACTATAATTTTGAAAATTTGGTGATAGGGTAATGATGTTAGGGCTAACTCATCTAAACTATTTTCACGTTCGTACCACTTCCGGTTATACCAGAAGTCGGTACTTAGGTCGCTTATTGTAAATGGAACACCCCGTATATTAATACATTTTTGGATTCTATGTCGAATTTTAAGGTAAGTTTGCTAAATGAACTAGATACGAAATTTCAGTCGTTTTAAAAAAAAAACATTTTTCTAAAAAAATTGATTCGGTCTTAGTAATAACTCGTTAATTGTTCTGTTCCTGTCGAACACTTTGAATAAAACTTTGAGGTGTTGTAGGCAAAGGTTTATTGCAATAGTCTGCAAAAAATGACATTTGTATTTTTCATAAAAATAAAATTATGAATGTCTAAACTTTACTATCAAAAAATGCAAGTTACTCAAAAAAATCAAATAGAAACCCCTATTTTTTATTACTCAGATCGATTCAACGTCAAAAATTAAGGTAAGTTTGTTTAAAACTTTATTTGCCTAAACGTAACAATTTCATACTTATTATCAAAAAAGTCCCAATTTTAAAATTTGTGATAAAAATGAGCTACATACTTAAATCTAGTATTCCTTGTTCGTGGTCACCATGGAAACCAAATAATTGAGAATTGAAATGAAAAATATTTGAATAATTTACTGCAAAAAATTATAAAAATTGATAATTTTGTGATTCAAAACTCATTTTTGCCAAATAGAAATTTTCTACGTCATTTTTTTCAAATTCGATATACAACATAAATGTAAAAATTTTAATACTTTATGAGTAAATCGAAAAAAACTACTTTTTACTGCGCAGGTAATACATACTTATCAGCGCATCATTACACGATAAAGATGCTTATTTATTTTGTTTTTCTTTTGTAGTCAATAATTGAATAAAATTGTTGACAGTTTGTGTTTTTCTTGATGAAATGGCTCGACTTGAACATTCTAATACAGATTATTTGAATTTAATTTTAATGCTCGGAGAATGTCATAGAGTTGTAAAACGAACAGTAAGAACATTTATCGAACGCTATCCTGAGCGCCCCCGACCATCAGCAGATACAATAAGACGTGTGGTTCAAAATTTGGAACACTCTGCGCCTCGAAAAAAAACTGCTATTGATAACGAACAGAATGAAGTTATAACTTTAGGATATTTCCGTGCCTATCCTTGTAATTCCATAAACGACGCGAAAACAGATATTGGCTTAACACCAACAACTATCAGAAGAATTCTTAAGAAACATAAGTTTAGACCATACTGTTTACAAAACATTTGAAAGAAGCGGATTTCTTGAAACTTATCGAATTTTGTGAAACAATTTTGCTCAAAATACAAGAAATTCCTAATTTTTTTACTAATATCATATAGACGGACGAATCTAAATTTACGAAAAATGGCATATTTAATCGCCGAAACTCGCATTACTGGAATAACGAAAATAGCAATCCAATTCGCAAATGCCATTTTCAGGAAATTTGGAATTTTAACGTATTTTGTGCCATTCGGAATAACGAACTCTTTGACGTGTATTTTTACAACGAAAATTTGAGAGGTTTAAAATAGTTGATTGTTGCGATTTATGATTACAAATTTAATTTATAGGAGTAAATTATCTTGAGATATTAAACACTCGAATTCAACCCCGATTAAATCTAGAAAGGGAAACTTTATGGTACGAACAAGACGGTGCGCCCTCTCACAACACCAACGCTGTTTCCATGAAACTTTATGAAATTTTTGAAGATCGTTGGTTTGCCAATAATGGTCCCTTTCCATGGCCACCTAGGTCACCTGATCTTACGCCAATGGGTCGAATTAAAAATATTGTTTATGCTACACCACTAACGACTAAAGAAGATTGCATTGCAAGAGTGCAAAATGCCTTCAATTCTCTTTCTCGACAAGAAATTCAAAGGGCTACAATTGAAGCCGTTATAAGACTGGTTTAACAATGTCTTGCGTCTAACGGGCAACATTTTGAACATTTATTGTAAATTAATTTACATTTGATCACGAGCAAGAAATACTAAATAAGCGACTTTATCGTGTAAGAATGCACTGATAAGTATGTAATTACTACCTCCGCAGTAAAAAGTAGTTTTTTCGATTTACTCATAAAGTATTAAATTTTTACACTTATGTTGTATATCGAATTTGAAAAAAATGACGTAGAAAATTTCTATTTGGCAAAAATGACTTTTCAATCATAAAATTATCAATTTTTATAATTTTTTGCAGTAACTTTTTCAAATATTTTTCTTTATTTCAATTCTCAATTATTTGGTTTCCATGGTGACCACGAACAAGGAATACTAGATTTAAGGTATGTAGCTCATTTTTATCACAAATTTTAAAATTGGGACTTTTTTGATAATAAGTATGAAACTGTTACGTTTAGGCAAATAAAGTTTTAAACAAACTTACCTTAATTTTTGACGTTAAATCGATCTAAGTAATAAAAAATAGGGATTTCGATTTAATTTTTTTTGAGTAACTTGCATTTTTTGATAGTCAAGTTTAGACATTCATAATTTTATTTTTATGAAAACTACAAATGTCATTTTTTGCAGACTGTTGCAATAAACCTTTGCCTACAACACCTCAAAGTTTTATTCAAATTGTTTGACAGGAACAGAACAATTAACGAGTTATTTCTAAGACCGCATCTGTCAGTTTTTTTTTAGAAAAATGGTTTTTTTAAACGACTGAAATTTCGTATCTAGTTTATTTAACAAACTTACCTTAAAATTCGACATAGAATCCAAAAATGTATTAATATACGGAGTGTTCCATTTAAAATAAGCGACTAAATACCGACTTCCGGTATAACCGGAAGTGGTACGAACGTGAAAATATTTTAGATGAGTTAGGCCTAACATCATTACCCTGTGACCAAATTTTCAAAATTATAGTAAGTTTGGTTTAGCAGATACTCATAGGATCAGCTCCCAAAGGCGGACCCGTATAGCCATAGGTACTATACTATCCTCGCCAGAAGTGTTTTCCGCTACGTCATCACATACAATCATGTGGTATAATATGCAAAACATGAGTCACAATTATTTTCAGTAGTAATATCACAAGAGAGTGAGAATAAATTGAAAATAATTTGACAGATTTTCGAAAACATATTGCCAAATGGCAACAAGGTAGAGAAAATATGGAAAATTATTTTCTAATTTATCGAACTCTCGTGTGGTATTCGTTGGATTATTTTTGATGTTACAATAGAAACGTTTTCAATATTATATTTTTATTTTAACAAATTCTGAACTTTCAAATTGATGACAGTAGTCAAATCAGAAAATACGTTGTCATTCAATCAAAACAAAATACTTAAAAAATTATTCTCGCGGTAATAATGTAGGTAGATTATTCCCACTATAATAATATTTTGATTGGCTAAAACTTATGCACATGACTTAAATTGACAGTTTCTATTGGTTCTCAGAAACGTTAAAAAATATTCATTATAATAATTTCTTCGTAGAAAATATACCCCGAGATGGCAGCATTTAAAGCTGCAGAATTCCAAAATACAATTATTTATTTATTGTGACTTATTAAAAGAAGTAAATGTAGGAAATGAGGAAACAGTCAAAGGATAAATAAACAAAAAACAAGTTGATTTCGAGTTTATGGGTTTACTCTTTTTACTATATTTGCTTATTCAATACCGTATGTCGATTTTGTCAAATGCACTACGAATGTTCACCCTCCTTATTTAATTCACTGTTTTGTATAAGCAGTATAAGCAAATTGGATTCACAAATTAATGACGTAGCGGTAAACACTCCTGGCGAGAATTCCGATATCGGATTAGCGCTTTTATCCAAGCACTACGGTCAAACCTGCAACTTTGTCGTTTTTACACATGTTATATGACGAAGACGGAAAGACATTTGTTGTGTATAACCCCGCGGGGGGTGAACTAAAACCTACACTGTACGTTAAAAGGTAGGTTCAATTTAGGTACATGCGTTAGAAGAAGGTGGAAATGTGCATCGGCATGTCTTTACATAAATGGCAAATATCGACTTAAAATCATTTACACAGCAGTACTTCAAATTTTTTTTTACTTATATTGTTTTTAAAATGTTACAAACTTAACTAAACTAAATTGAATAAATAAATTCATTATGACGATATAAACAATTATGTTCCTAAAAGTACCTAAGCAATCAAAAAACAATTTCTGATGAGCCCGAATACCTACATAAAATATTAATATGCAATTTATATATAATCGTTTTACTATCTAATTGCTTACGCTTTATTCCTTAATTCGGAACCTTCAACAAGCCGCTTAAATTTTAAATTATATTTTCTACAAATTGACAATTATTATTTTCCGTTATTTTTGTAACTTTTAACTATAATTGTACACAAAAGAAGAACTCCAGTTAAGAAAATTGAAATTCGAAGGTTTTTTTGGTTTGGAAAAGCGTTATAAATTTCATTTTTACACAAAAAAAGACAAACTTTACTTCACAAAATTCAAAAATTGAAATTAAAATTTACAAAGAAGTTTTTGATCTTATACAGGAACCACTAATTTCATTAATAAACTTAATTTTCACTACTGGGGTCTTTCCAAAGCACGGTAAAGTTGCGAAAATAAAGCCTTTACATAAATCCAAATCAAAAAAGGAGATCCAGAACTATAGACCTATGTCAATTTTGAACTCTTTTTCAAAAATAGTTGAATCGGTTTTAAAAAACAGGTTGATGTCTTTCTTCGAATCCCATAATCTTTTCAATAAGTCACAACACGGTTTTAGATCAAATAAGTCAACAGCAACAGCTTTGCAAACTTTGTTAAGTTATATCCACGATGCACATAATAAAGGTATGGTGCTGGCATCCATAAACTGCGATCTATCCAAGGCCTTTGACATGGTTGACCACGGTTTGTTGATGTCTAAACTCGACCACTATGGAATTAGAGGGGTTGCCTTAAAATTGATAAAATCATTTATAAGTGAACGGTATCAATATGTTGCAAGTGAAAAAATTCTGAGTTCGGGAGAAATAATAGAGGCCACGTCAGAGTTAAGGTTAGTAGAATATGGGGTGCCCCAAGGCTCTATCCTTGGTCCCATACTTTTTATAATATTTACTAATGACCTACCAATTACTTTTACATCTCCGTGCAACGTCTTAATTTATGCAGACGACACTAACGTAACTGTTGCTTGTAGAAATAATGAACTAGAAAATTATCTAAATAACATAATGAAAACGCTTGTCAACTGGTTTAATGCAAATAAACTTTTAATGATCATAGACAAAACAAGAATTTTAATATATAGTAAAAACTCAACAGTTAGTATTAGAGGCCTAAAGTTTGAATCCAAAAACATCGAAACGTGTGAATCCTGTGGTTTATTGGGGGTTACTTTAGATCGAAATCTTAATTGGCGGCATCACATAGAAAACTTAAAATTATGTTGAACAAATCTATCTTTGCTCTGTCACGATGTAAAAATTTTTGAGACCAAAAAACGTTACTTCAAGTGTATTACTCACTGTTCGAAGCAAAGGTGAGGTACGGCGTGTTATCTTGTGGGGAAACGCAAACAACAAATTAATTAATGACATATTTAAGATACAAAAAAAACACTCCATTAAAACTATCTATGCCCTATATATTCTGGAATGTCTGTGTTTTGTTTTCAAAAATAAATCGCAATTCTCTCTAAATTCCGATCATCACTCGTATAACACGAGATTCAAAACAACTTTACTTTAGCCGCATCAAACAATAGAGCACATGACACCTCATATTTACAAAAGGGTCTAGGATTCTACAACGCTCTTCCACAACATATAAAGTGTATTTTGATATATAAACATTTCAAACAAGAAGTTTCAAAAGTCCTCAATAAAAAGGCATTGTATTCATTGGATGATCCTTTTGTCAATGTTGCAGCTTAGGTAATAGTATGTTCAGAGTTTTGTTAAAGAATTTAAATACCATTATGTGATATCTATGTTTTATATACCCATGCATTTCTATTATTGTAAGTATTGTGTATATTTTACGCCAAACGGCAAACAAATAAACAAACAACAACAACAACAAATTTAATTTTAAAATATGCATAAATAAATACTTTCGTTATGACGATATTACAATTAAAAGCCAATTAAATTTCTAGGGCAATTAAAATTTATGGAATATACCTATAGGTATACGATTTGCATTACATCTTTATCTTTCTTTAAATTCGTGCAATTAGTAATTAGGAATAGTATAAATTAAACAAGGAAAATAAATTTTCTAAGTTATAATTCGTTTAGGTAATTTTTGTGCTTGAATAAAATTTTAAATGCCCGAAAGTTTTTAAACGAACGATATCAGTAGTTAATTTTTAATGTTTACGAATACTTCTGCCGAGAAAGAGATAACTTTAGCATTTTGGGCAATGTGGAGGTAGTGTTCCAAACAACATCCAGTGCATTAAAAGTGTGTGAAAAACAATTAGAAAGATTGTTTTGAGCTAACGGACGGGTAATCCGTTACCAACAACAATTAAGAGAACCCGTAAAAAACTCGAAAGTGCAGATATATGCCTGAAGGATTAAAACATACAATAAGAGATATCGTATATGGCATGTATGCCAGAAAATAACATCTCACAATGCAAGCAGTTAAAAATATATTACCTAATAAAGGATTATTGGAAGCATCATGTACAATTATATGTAATACTAGGTGACCCGGCCAACTTCATACCGCCTTAAAAATAAATAATTTGTCAAAGTTCGTAACTGTCAAAAAGGGAAATTAATTTTGCGACTAAAATTATAAAGAGAAAACATTTTTTATTTATTTTGAACGCACCCTGTTCGACAGGTATTTTTTTTTATAATATTTTCCTTGCAATTTCTTTATATTTCCTAACCTTTTAAACCTTCCTTAGACTTCTACAAATATTTCAAAACCAAAATTAGCCAAATCTGTCCAGCCGTTCTCGAGTTTTAGTGAGACTAACAAACGTCAGTTCATTTATATACACACACACACACACACACACACACACACACACACACACACACACACACACATATATATATATATATATATATATATATATATATATATATATATATATATATAGATTGTTACATAGCATCGGGTTTAAATATAAAAAGGGTTGCAACCGCAGAGCACTTTGCGAAAAGAGAGATGTATTTACACGAGTACAATTTTTAAAAAAAATGTCCAAAATATGCAAAAATAATCACCTCTTACCGTCGTGTTTTTAGATGAAACTTGGGTATTTAGTAAGGGTCAATTAAACGGCCTTTAATTCAAATGGTTTCATTGAGGATGCAAGTTTAATATTCCCTCCAAAATTAAAGTCAGTCGATTATCATGACAGTATGGATGAGTCTTCGAGAAGTGGTTAAAGGAGAACCTATTAGCAAAGTTAAACGAACCGTCTATAATCGTCATGGATAATACATCATATCATTCCCGTCTTGTGGAACGGCCATCTTCTAGTTGGAAAAAAGTTGACTGGCTAAAAAATAAAAATATACCTTTTTGTGAAAGTGACCTAAAGGTAGCTCTGTTGACTCTTGCCAAGTAACATAAATGTGAAAAGTGCTGCGTAGTTGATAGCATTATTTTAGAAAATGGCCATTCTATTCTCAGATTACCTCTATACCATTGTCAATTCAATGCCATTGAAAACATTTGGGGAATTTGCAAATCATTTTGTGATAAAAACGTTGGTAGAGATAGACATTCTGATGATAATGTACTGCAAATGTGGGAATAGTCTTTGCAACAATGTGATGCTGATATTTGGAAAAAAAAACAATTTTGCATACTTTAAAAAACTATTTTGAATGGGTCACGTGAAAAACTGTTAGATGTAATGGTGAAATCGTTGACAATTTCTTTCAGTGGGAGTGATACAGAAGACAGTGATTGGAATTATGATGACAGATATTAGGGAATATGCTAATTGTGTTATGTACAATTATAGTTAAAAAGCTTTTTTGAAAGACAAAAGACTATAACATTTCAGGTTTTGAATTGTGTGAATTAAAGTTCGTCTTTTTTGTGTAAAATTGAAATTTAAAACGCTTTTCGAAACCTTTCAAATTTCAATTTTCTTAACTGGAATTCTTTTCTTTTGTGTACAATTATAGTTAAAAGTTACAAAAATAACTGAAAATAATAAGACACCTACTTTGCTAGAGTATCTATCGAGATACAATGGAATGTGAGCCTACAATATCGCAAGGATTCACACATACCACGGCAACTTGACTAATGTTAAATTATTATAATAACTGAAAATAATAACTGTTAATGTGTAAAAAATATCATAATTTAAGCGTTATAGAATAATCCGTAAGCAATTAGATAGTAAAACTGTATATTAATATTTTATGTAGGTATTCGGGTTCATCAGAAAGTGTTTTTCAATTGTTTAGGTACTTTCAGGAACTTTATTGTTTATATCGTCATAATGAATTTATTTATGCATATTTTAAATAAATGAGAATTATTCAATTTAGCTTAGTTAAGTTTGTAACATTTTAAAAACGATATAAGTAATAAATAAATTTGAAGTACCGCTGTGTAAATGGTTTTAAGTCGATATTTCCAATTTATGTAAAGACATGCCGATGCACACTTGCATCTTCGTCTAACGCATGTACTTAAATTGAACCTACGTTTTAACGCACAGTGTATGTTTTAGTTACCCGCGGAGTTATATACAACAAATTTCTGTCAGTATCCGTCATATAACATATGTAAAAACGACAAACTTCCATGTTCCACCGTATCGCTTGAATAAAAGGGCTAATCCGATATCGGAATTCTCTCATAATTTCAACTATATTAGTAAGTATCTGGTCTGGAACACAACACGACCTTCCAACCTACAAAATGGAAATTAAATGAAATAATTTTAATAACAATTTTTTTAGGATAATTATGCAACCTCTTTTATAATAATATAAGTTCATTACGAAAATAGTAAATTGTAAAAACAAAAACAATAATCTATGTCAAACAGACGTTTAAAACTTCATGGAAGACAGAGGTTAATAGACATCTAGATCCTAACTTAAAAGAAATTAAATAATTTTAATTATAATTTTTCTAGGATAACTATGCCACCTCTTTTTTATATGTTCATAACGAAAACGGGCAACATGGTAGAAACAAAAACAGTAATCTGTCAGAATGACGTTTAAAACTTCATGTCTGATAGACATAATTAGACACAAATACATGTTGACTTACCTTGCGTTATATTAAGAAACTTTATAAAGAAAAGTTATGTAAAATTAAATTTTCTTTAAAAAATATGTCTACACTATTTCGTATAAAATTAATCATTATTCTGATATTAAAAAAATTTGAACTAACACTTTCTACCTTATGAATTGTTTTTCTGCTAAATTACGCGTCGTATCAAAAAATTCCATAGGGCATAATTAATCGATATGTTTAGGATCTATATCTAGGTATTTTTATATCTTTAAAATATGCAGGTGTTTTGGAATTATTTGTTAAAAACCAAAAACTGCCCTCAATAAACCCCGCTCCCCGCCGCTTGATTTGTCTCAAATATCTAGGTAATTTTTAATTTTAATATGCAGGTGTTTGGATTTGGTAAACTCAAAACGCCCTCAATAACCCCCTCCTCCGCCGCTTGATTTGTCTCAAAATCTATAATCATAATTTTAAGTATCTAGGTGTTTCGGTTCTGGAGTAATCGTGCATAACACACACACGCACCTTCGCACGCACGTACACACATCACTACACTCACTCACTACCACCTCACTCACGCACACTCACTCACGCACTACCTCACTCACTCCCACTCACTCACTCCACCTCATCACACTCACACTCACTCACCTCATCACTCACTGCACTCACTCACTCACTCACTCACCTCACTCACTCACTCACTCACTCACTCACTCACTCACTCACTCACTCACCTCACTCACTCACTCACTCACTCACTCACTCACTCACACTCACTCACACTCACACTCACTCACACTCACTCACACTCACTCACTCACACTCACTCACTCACTCATCACACACTCACTCACTCATTCACACTCACTCTCACTCCACTCACTCCACTCACCCACTCACACTCACTCACCCACACTCACTCACACTCACTCACACACTCACTCACTCCACTCACACTCACTCACTCACTCTCACTCACTCACACTCACTCACCTCACTCACTACACTCACTCACCTCACACTCACCTCACTCACTCACACTCACTCACACTCACACACTCACCACTCACTCACACTCCTACTCACTCACTCACTCACTCACTCACACTCACTCTCACTCACTCACATCACTCACTCACCACCATCACACCACTCACACTCACCACACTCTCTACACTCAGTCACACTCACTCACACTCATTCATACTCACATCACTCACTCACTCACTCACACTCACACACACACACTCACTCACTCACACCCACACTCACTCACACTCACTCACTCACACTCACTCACTCACACTCACTCACACTCACTCACTCACTCGCTCACACTCACTCACTCGCTCATCACTCACACTCACGCACTCACACTCACTCCCACTCACACTCACTCACACTCACTCACACTCACTCACACTCACTCACTCAGACTCACTCACTCGCACTCACTCACGCACACACACACGCACGCACACACGCACGCATGCACACACACACACACACACACACACACATACACACAACACACGCACGCACGCACGCGCGCGCGCGAACACGCACACACGCGCGTGCACACACACACACACGCACGGATACACAGAGCGATAGTTCTATACCTACATACCTATATGTAGATTCGAACTGGTTTTTTTAAGAATTACACATAATATTCAAATATACCCCGAAGTTTTTTTATCTTATGATTTTTATTTACATATTAAAGAATATGTTGATAATAAAATAAAAGATAATACAAATGTAGTTAATAAGTAAATTTAGTGAAATACATGCTTGTAATTAATGGATTATAAAATCACAATTTTTATTAATTCCGTTTTCATTCCCAACAGTGTAACGTTGTATATAAGTAAATTAAGAGGATTTTCATCAAACTAGAATAGGACACTTATTTGAATAAATAAATTGGCATTTCAAACTCGGTTTCAAGGAAACCGAATCATGGTCCTTAATTAAACAGTAAACTTATTTTTATCAATGCTACCGGAACTGTATGTATCGACACATTGTAACTACCCCTCAGCGAGTGTTGTAATTAAAGACAGTTCCGATGGTTATCATTAGATATAATTTAACACCATTACAGAAACAAAATTTTCTAATGAATGACTTTTTTTCTCATCTTAAAAGGACATCTGATCAAATACAACGTCTGACATTAGAAATAGTTCACAAACAAAACTGATATGAAGAAAAGTATAAATGTCAAATGGGTCAGATTCAGTGTTGTAAAAGCAACTGATCTAAGAGCGCAATCTTTTTAGACATCTCGTTAATAATTCGAATTTACACCCGCATGCTTTACCTATAGTTTATGATTATGATATTACTATTTATAATGACTACATGTGACCTAAATTTGGAATAAGTTGGTTAAACACACAATAACAATTAATATCTACAAACCAGCAGTACTCTGACACTGCTTCACAATAATTTAATGACCAATTGTAAATATCTCACATTCCCAAACAATATATCCTATAACACTTTAAGAAAATATTTACTTCTAATAAAGTATGTACGGGATTCATAATTTTATTCACCATCAGAACGTGAGTCTTCATTGTTTACATTAACCTGTTGTGGCTTGAATTAATTTCAATTTTGTATCTCGTCATTTTTTACCATTTTTTCAGTTTTGTAATAATATTTCACGTACAATTGAAACAACAGCAATATTTTTTTTATATTTTATTTTCAAAAATCCAAGAAAAAATGTGGTTCCACAAACATACCACAAGGCCACTTGGAACTACTTTTTATGGAATTTAAAAAAACAATTGGATTTTTCGTTAAGGCACAATCCAACATTGCAGGTGGTGCAGTGTCACCTAGCACGGTAAGGAACTGCTCATGTACTACAGCGTGTACAGCGCACCTTGTTTCCGTGCACAAGTAAATGCGCAACTTTATCAAATCATCGCTTAGTACTGTAGTTTTATGTGTATTTGTAGATATAAAAGTCACAGTTGTCGCTTCTTCTTCCTCTTTTTCATACTTACGGGTCTGCTCCTATCAGTCCACAAGCTACTGCCAATCTCAAGTCTTTCAGACTTGGCACTTTACACTCCGTACTGCGAGTTTTGAATATAATGTAGGAATTTACAACAGTGAGCTCAAGAAAATTCCAGAATAGTCTTTGCTATCACTTTTTCGACTTTCGGTATATTCTATAATTTGATAAGTGCATATCGGACTTGTCTACATAAGTCATGTAGGTATTCCATTGATAATCCCATTTCTCTTTCTTCTATATATGGTTATAATATCTTCAAGATCATGAAAATGGGTAATAAATTGAACGGCTTTTGTATCCATCCATTTGAGATAAACCTTTTTGTAGCCAAACCCCATTGAAAAAGTTGTCAAAGTAAACTGTGGTATTTCCCAACCATTGACCGCGAAAGATCTTTTACGACTCTGGACCCCAAATTGTGTTCAGTTTTGTCGACTTTTCCTGTGAAAACTTGAAACTGCGCTGCGTAGCCTGTTTGATCAGCTCTAATCCATATTTTGTAACATCGCTTTATCGGGTTTAAAGGTAGGTATTGGCGAAAACTAATTAATTCTACATTTAAATTTCACCATTGATCAATAGGATTAATTACACCTAAAATGCACCGCAGCGGCAGTTGGAATAAATCCTGGTCTCTTATTTTGAGTGGCATACCAATTAGTTTCAAAAACAAGTTCTTAAATCCGTGGCATTAGTCAATAAACACAAAAATACTTCAGTCGTAGTTTCAACGTCTTCAGGGATGTTTGGACCGCACGTATCGTTGAAGGCGCGTATTGCGTTCTTGGTCCACTTTTGAAAATTGACAAAGGTATATCATCTTCGCTGTTCCAGTAGGACTCTGGTTAGGTTGGTATTTCAGAAGAATCACATAAGGATTCAATGTCTTTTACTGCAAAATCAGCATCAGGAAAATTTATTTCATCTTCTGATGGCGTTTCAGAAGTAATTGAAGCAGAATCTGGTGAAATTTCGCTCAGTAACGCGTCCGCATTATCAGAGGTCAATTTCACAATTTCAAGTCTATTGTGACCCAAACCAAAAAAATATTTACTGGTACCGACCTGGTCGGACCAAACAGAACCACGTAAAGTACTAAAAAGTCGAGTATATATTTTGATAATTTTATTGTCATTTGTACGTAGACTACTTTCTAAGAGTAAACAGTAAGTTTGATACGACGAATAAAAACTGCATAAAATTTTATTATCACTTCATGAAACGCGCGCCTCGAATGTCTACAGTTAGTGCGCATCTGCTTTAACTCATTGGCGAGATCCCCTCCAATAAGGATTTGATGGTGTGGTAGGTACCAGTCAGCGCTTTCTAGGCCTCCGTTTCAAAGGGTTAATTTTCATTTCATTGGGGCAGTCACATCTAATGCTTGGTATGTTTATTCCACCGTTTAATAATTTTTTCTGCGTGACGAACACAATTGGTCCAAACTTTTTCACTACACTGTGATAAAGTTTCCTTCCACATTGGTGTTACATACTCATCCTTGTATCCGTCTCTATTGTATTGAACTTACAATGATATGGTGGTAATCTCAACACTTCGTCACTTCAACTTCTTATCGGTTGATCTATCGCGTATCGTTATTCCTTTTCCAAACATTTTTCAGTAATGTTTTCTTAATAATGTAGGATAGAAAACAGTATTATTATTTGTTAACCGTGTTAGTTGATGGGTGGGCACATTCTGGATTAATTTTGAGAGATGAAGAGCATTGTCTAGTTAAATGCGGTTCTAAGTTAGACAAGCATTGCTTAATAAGCCACTTTTTAAATAATCTGATTTTATTTCCCCATGGTAATATTCTTTTGATGATTTAGGTACAAACAGTAATGAAGTATTATGTACAAATTCACCACTAGAACTAGCATGCATAACAATAAAACGTTTGAGAATTTGAAACCCCTTTCATGTAATACACAATTTAAACTGCTATTGTTCAACAGTATATGTTTGTTTGGAATTTTAGAATTGCCAGCTAGATCACTGGTTTTGCTTTAGAACGTATCTTCTTTACCTGTACTCGTTAAAACGGGATTTTTGGTTGCTGGGCACTAACATTTTTCAGTGATCAATGATACGCCTAACGCATTAACTACTCACTATAAAATTATATGTGCAGAAAAGCTTATGAATTATTACAGTAAAATATTAGCTCTTAAACACATGAAAGTGGTAGTAAAAAAACCTCCATTTTCTTTCCTCCTTCAAAATATTAAAAACAAAAATTTGTGACGTTTATAAGCATATCTCTCTATTTTTCTTTTTTACTTATGGAATGTAACGAATAACGTACGTCGATACTTTCAAAAAAATATTCTTCATTCCTTTATCTCTCTGAATTGTGATGACACAATTCAGAGAGATAAAGGAATGAAGGTATGTATAGAGAAGTGCACAATTCGACAATTAATGACACATTCGTGACCTCAATAGTAGATTAATTTGATAAAAAAAAATAATTTTTTGCACTTTCTTCCGGCAATAAACCTTAAAATTTTTAGTTTGGCATCTCTAATTTTTTATACATAGAGACATTTGCTTATAGTTAGCATATAGAGTCGTTTGAAACGTTCATATTCCGATTTAAAATAAGAAGGTGTCACCAAAAAAATTTTAAAATTACTTAATAGTGTCAGTACAGAAATGTTGTGTAGCAGACGTCTACAAAGTATTTTTGATAGTGCTTGCTTGCAGTTCTGCTCGTACTCACAAAACTATCGTTTCTGTGCAAATAACTAATTTTAATGACAAAAGAAATAAAAATTTGCTTAACTAGTCCTTGGGTTTTTATGATTTTTTTAAATTTATTTATGTAAAAATTTATTGCAACGTTATAAATGATACTTTTAGGCCGTATATCTTTAGGTTCATGATATTTATTTAGACCAGAATTCTTTTAAAAGTTATATAGATTATTACTGACATATTTTTCATATAACTGAGGGTTATTTCACATCACGTTAGAAGGTGAATGCTTAATAAAACTAATTTTCTCGAGTATGCGACGATAATTAAAAACATTTTTAACAAAATAACTTAATTTTTGTGTTATACACAATCAAGTTTTTGTTGCACTCTATGAAAATTTGCAGTGTTCCCTCAAGGGTGACTAGCAACAAAGAATCTTTGGACGAGGTCTAGTTATTCTTTAAGCATCAGCTCTGTAATTTAGTAAACTTTCGCATTGTTGCCCTGTTTTGCATTCGATCAGACCAGTTTACGTGATTTAGTTTGAAACAAGGTATTCAAATTGTTTTCATACTTAATCGGATATCGTTGGTCAATAGCAGTAGTCGTTCAAACACATTACATTCCAAGTTCGCCTTCTATGTAATGGTTTTTTCATCACACCCATATTAGCTACATGATTACTGTATATGTCATTATTATCTAGTCTATATTCAATCCATAATTGTGATAAGACTTCAATCAGCGTTACACCATATAAAACGAGTTAATTAAAAGTGTTACATGCCAATGGTACAAATAGCACCGAACATTTGATTTATATTTTAAACATAATGTTAATACTAAGCACTTTGATATAATGTTAATGTATTATAAATTATTTTAGTTATACCATATAAATTACACCACCACAAACTATTTTAATTATTGTGTTGACGAATTGTTTGTTTGGTAAAATTAATTTTAGTTTGTTTCGAAATGCTAAATTGCAGAATACTGTAAACACTCTGAGTTTCAAACTATTTGTTGGTTAAAGGTTAATATGGGAACTATTTATTTCGTTACATTATAATCACATTCTTCCATTAGTTTTAAATCATTTTATTTTATTTAGGTACTATATATTTCTTGGATAATTTAATGAAAACACAATCATAATTATTTAGCACTGTAAAATTGAAGATTTTATATGCATAAAAAGGTTCTCCCGAATCGAATTTATAATTACTGTAGCTCAGTTGGTAGAGCGCCCATATAGTCAATGAAATAAGATGGGTTCGAATCTCAGTCGGGAGAACCCTTTTATGTATATAAAATTTTCAATTTTATAGACATGTTAAATGAGAACACATTTCGTTCTTTTAGTTTTCATAAATATTTGTAATTGTTCTTCAAACAGAGAAAACAAAAAGGAGAAAAACTAACAGTTTTCTCCACTTCTTAGTAATGCTTATATTAGATTTTGTATGCTTTGTGTTTACGTTATTTCAACAAACTAACAATGGTAACACAAACAGTTGTACTATGGCATTGTATTTATAGCATTAGTTTTACATACCTGATTTATAGTTTGTGACCAGTGCGAATTAAAATTAATATTTTATAAACTTTCTTCATAGGACTCCATGTTAAAAAGCAAAAGCTATTTTTCACCGGTCATTCGGTATATGAATTCGATATGTAAGTAAGATGACTAGACATTGCCAATGAAAATTTTTTGATCCGACAATTTAATTTTGAAAGTAGATTCATATAAATCATTTAAAATTATTATGTTGGTTTAATTTTCTTGATAATTCCACGCGAGGAAGGAAGAGAGAATTACAGCGATAATTTTTTTCAATAATTTTTTTGTTTACCTTTTGATTGATGTGTGGCATGCATACTAGTTAGTTACCTCTGAAATTGAAACGTCAGAACTTCTAACAGTTGTTGTCAAACTACTGAAAGTCGTGACATATTTTCAAGACTATGGCAAATAACGAGAGATAAATGAATAAATGTTTAGTTTCTTTTGGAATTACATATCTTAGTGAATACCACACGAGATTTTACCTACAGTCGATAATTTTTCTCTTTTTCTTTTCACCCTTCCTTTTTTTTTAGATAATTTGACTCTGAGGTTGAATTGAGAAAAAATCACTCGAGCTGCGCTCGCATGATTTTTTTAATTCAATCTTTGAGTCGAATTATCAAAAAAGAAGTGTTCAAAGATAAATAGAAAAATTATCGCCCAGGTAAAACCTCTTGTGGTAATATACTCGATAACTTAAACCTCGTTCGGGACAGTTTGATGGGAATTTAGTTTTCTCAGCATCAGTTAAAAAGCACGTTGCACATGTATACGAACTCTGAGTTGAATGTGAAGTCGAAGATATTGGACACCCTAGACCACACAATCCGGTTCAGCACGTATACGCAATATGCACTTTCTGCCAGTCAGCGGACTTTTATCAATTAGTTAATATTGAATGAAATAACAAAAAACATGAATGTTACAAACATTCTTCTATAGTCGCCAATTAATAGTATATTTATACAGGGTGGTCCTTAAGTACGTTCTGATATTGAAAGTGGTCATTCAATGGGCAATTCTAAGAAAAAAAGTTTTTGTGAACATAGGTGCGACAATGCTTCAAGATACAGGGTGTTAAGAATTTGCAAAAAATCAACTTTTATTTCATGTACCAATAACCGTTTAACCTAATTTATTCAAACTTGGCACAAGGTAGATAATATTGCCTCATGCTCCATTGGCGTAGATAAATGAACTCGGCCAAGATCTTGTTATTGAATCGATGATTCCCCACTGACTTTTTCAAATTGTGTCGATTTTTTTAATGTCTCAACTCAAAATATACAAAAAAACGTCTCTTCATTTTTTTTGATAAAAACAGAATTATATACTTACCCTTATAATAGTGCGTTTATTTAGGATGACTAAAAATTCAAAACAAATTAAATGCAAAAGATTATTACTGAGTTTTTTTATTGTAAGACCACTTATGACTATATACAAATAAAGCAATATCTCAATAACTTTGGTAACATATGTATTAGGAACAAAAACAGTTTTGGCACTTTTATAAGAGTAACTAAATAAATTAAGAAACGCAGTTATTTTAGTTTTTTTTTTTTGCTCAAAAACGGCTCGTAGAATTAAAAAAATGTGACTTTTTTGTGTATTTTTAATTAGGACATTGAAAAAGTCGACACAATTTGAAAAAGTCGGTGGCGTAACATCGATTCCATGAAAAGACCTGACCGACTTCTTTTGTTTACGTCAATGGTGAGTCGTATAAAATTGTAATATCTGCAAAATAAGGAGCATAAGGCACTAGTATCATGTACTAAGTTTGAATAAATTAGGTTAAGATGTTTCTGGTACATGAACAAAAATCATTGTGTTCATATTATAAATCTGTCTGACAGTAACACTTATTTATGTCATTATCATTCATATTATAAAAAAGATATGTCACAGGAAACATTGTTTTTCCCATTTGTTAGATTAAGCTCGTGTACCATCAAAATCCACTAAATCTCGAGTTTCGCCTGTTTATGCAGCATTTGACCTTTGTGCTTGAGAATGAGAATTATTTGAATGCTATGAAACAAATTTGAATTTTTAACGTAAATACATGTTGAAAAATTTTAGAATTATAATGACAACAATTTAAAATAAATAAAAAAAATCTTATTGTAGCTTTCGATTGCCGCGATTTACTTTTAATGAATGAGCATAGAAATTTAATTTTATTTCAATGTAGTATAAGAGATTTATTACTCTCCAGTACCTTGTATAAATGCCTTTCTGAAAATTTACTTTTATGTTATAGTTATATTGTAGTTTAAGTTGAGTGTGCACGGAAAAGGAGACGCTAGCAAAGGCGCGAAAGTAAAGGGAGTCGGTGATTGACAGCGTAAGAATGAATGCTGGTCAATTTTTAAACGCACAAGTAATCGGTAAACAATTATTAATTACGGCTATTAAAGTGTTACAGTAAACTAAAACGCTGTAAAATATTAAAGTTATAAAAATTCGTAAGTGCAATATTTATGTTGGTGAATACTGTTTTTCTTGGAGATGTAAACTGCAATCTACATTTGCTACAAGAAGCTTTTGTCGTTAACTCGCCTAGGTTTTGTAGTATAAGTTGGCTTTTGTTGTTGGAAGCGGAAATTGCATCGAGGCAACGATACACACCTTTATAGGACGGATTTGACGTTTGAACGTTTAGACAGGTTTTGGCATGTATTTTGGTTAATGCTTAATTAATAATAATCTAATCAACGCGCCCCACTATTGAATTGAATTGATATCTAGAGTATTATTACGTCACTTTTCGATTGCATGTTTAGTAGTATCTTTAAACCGGCGTGCCCTTGTTACACGCACTTCGGTTTCCTTTGTAATGGCTAATTAAAATTGTTTTGTCTGTTATTTAGAATAAATGTATCAACAAAGTGTTATTGTTACCATGCATTAAAAACACCCCAGAAGTCCTGTAGAGAAAAAAGTTTTCTCGTTGCGCTGAGTTATAGTCGAGGCGTATAAAGAATTAATTAACATTCATTTCGATTAGAAAATTAAAAAGATCAATTTAGCAATAAAAAGGAAACGGATCGGTTACAGTAACCCGGCACAAACAGATAGCGATTACATGATTATCGATTATAAAGAAAATTTTCTTTACAAACAAAAATGTATTCATTACTTAGAAGTGATGTTTCGTTTTCTTTAAACTTAGGAAACTTAGGACACATGCTTATAGGAGTGGGCTGGGTTGAGTTGTACATTATTTGAGAGATAATTTCGACACCTCGAGGTTTCAGTTCTGTTGCATTTTAAGAATCAATTAAACTGGATAGTACAAAATAATATTGAGTTATGAACTAATAAAATTAAACCTTAAAAAACCTTTTCTTTATAAATTAAATGCACCAATTATGGGCCGCTTAAGGAGGTTAACGCATGTTTCTCTGAAAATAGAAGAATGGTATTGACTATAAGCCGGCTTCTAATTTTATAAACCTTTGTTTATAATAAACAACGGTTTTAACGTTAAAATTTCCCTTCTAAAGTACCAGTAGCTAGTTGCAAACACTCTCGGGAACAGGTACCAATAATGAACACCCCTTATATGTGGATGATCCAACAATGGAGCCCCAACATTGAGCCAGCATTGTATTGGTATTATATATTATTTAAACTTATTTATTATTTAAAATTTTACAAAAAAACACGCACTCATGCAAAAAGTATTATAATACATAAACCAAAAACATAAAAACATTACATTTCATTGACGGCAACTTTTTTTTCTGAAAACATACGACAATCTTCTATCACGTATTGAAACTTCGGGTTGGCTGATTACACCTACGACTTGATTAATGATTATAAAAGAAATGTCATTTTCAACTAACAAATTTCATCTTTTCCATATCTAGTGATTTCAGGCCTTGTACTTGGCGGTTCCAAATCACTAGAAGACGATTCTGATTCATCAAGTAATCGTTTTTTTTCTGCCGCGATTCTTTTTCTTCTTTTTTTGCTTCACTTCTTCTTTCTTCTGATAATAAGTGAGCATACTTGGAGACGCATACACAGCGGGAATTTTTCCTTCACTCTCTTTTTAGCAGCCAGCCAGTCTGACATAGACTCAGGTGCCCCCGTATATCAACATATAAATATAAACCTCTATCTTCTATTGGCCCTTTCCACTCTCCCTGGCATATTTTAAACGTGTTCAATTTTTCTTCGCCTATTTTGTTGTTTTGTGTTTGAATAAAATCTAACTTTAATTTAATTAATTAAAGAAGCATGTTGAACATTTTTTAAATAGTAATATAACAAGATACTCATTACTTTTAGATTATTTTAAATTGTGGCGTTACTTATGCCACCACTCTTACTGATACAGGTTGTGATCTGATGCCTTTTAAAGCACATGGAAGCCATCCCGCGTAGCAGAAACTTATGTTGACTATTCTGTGTTTAATAAATCCTCAACTACAGTTACAATAGTAAGTATATATAATCTATTGAAAGCATTCAACTTCAACCTATCATTTATGATTAACGGGCTTCGTAAACCCGCTTATGGATCTATGCCGTTTACTTCAGCGTTAAAAGGTATTGTCTATTATCGTAAACTGCAAAAAACCTTTTAATAAATTTCAATAGTTCTAAATACAAAAATATATTAGTAACGTATTTAGCTCACAGTTTTAGTGCTTTTATTTAAATTTAAAATTGCTTTAGAACAATAATTTCTGTTAATAAAAGTTTCGTATCATCATCAACCATAAATAAAGTGTGGTTAAATTGTCTAGTTTCATGGTATCCAACAACACCCGTGGCGCCACTAGTTCTAATTGTTCTTATTCGAATCGTAGCTATAACTTTTAATGTGGGAATTGAAATCAACCATAAACTCCGTAATACAGTAATTTATTTCTTATAGGATGGCTCATTACGTTTTATCACGTACCCAGCGTATAAAACGTTAAATGGTCATAAAAATGTTACTAAATGATAGTTACGTATAACTCATACGTCACTCCTCTTATACTCTATATAACAAAACGCCATAGTACACAACTCGGGTAGAAATGCTTCGCTCAATCGAGATAGTAATAATGCACTCGTGCGTAATAGGCTACTTACTACCCTTATTATGTAATATGCTATTAATACTGTTTAAATCTATAATAGACACACACTTTTAATTATACTCAGTGACATGGAAATTGCTTCACCAAGAAGGGGTAGGAATTTTTTGACCAAACTTGACAGAAATGTTTAACTACTGAAAGGTAGCAATTGATTAAAATTTCATTCATATGGATCAAGTGGTAATGGCTTATCTGGCAGTTTTTTCGAACAATTTTGTCAGGTGTATATTGTGCGAGATTGTATTCAGTTCTTTATAGTTTTCGTTTGTACTTTGAGGGTATGATCATGCCTAGAGTGCACCAACGTGGAAATTACCGCCAATTAAGCGAATTCGACAAAGGTCGTATTGTTCGTATTGTTGGTTTGTGCGAAGGTGGTTGTTCGTTCAGAGAAATCGCAAATCGCCTTAACCGGAACCAAACCACCATCATGCGCTACTATCAGGCATGGACTAGGGAGAGTCAGGAACGCCGCTGAAGAGGAACCGAGGGGCGAATAAGAACAAATGAGGTGCAGGACCGCCATCTCCAACTTATGGCAACAAGAGACCGATTCTCAAGTACCAGATCAATTGCCGATTAATGGTTAACTAACGTAACTATGAGCGTCATACGAAGACGCGCGGAACGTCGAAATGTTGAAGTTTCTGTTGCGAGGCATGTGCACCAAACTGTAGGGATTATGGTGTGGGGTGTTATAACTTATGGGAGTAGGTCTGATTTGGTATTCATCCGAGGTAATATGAACGCCCAACGATGTGTGGATGAAGTGGTAGAACCCCATATTCTTCCCTTTCTTCAGCAGTTGGAAGACCCAGCAGGGTAATGCCCGTCCCGATATTGCAATACGTTTCTTGGGCCGATTTGTAGAGGATAATGTTAATCTCTTGCCATTTCCACCCAGATCTCCCGACCTTTCGCCCATCGAGCATATTTGGGACATTATGGGGAGAAGGCTGAGAATCTTGCAGCATCCTCTGCAGACGCTGCAAGCTCTACAGCACAAATTACAGGTTACTTAGGAAACAATACCTGAAGAGGACACCGAACATCTGCTAGAATCGATGCCACGATGAGTGGAGGAGTGTATAACCAGCAGTTTATATTTTGTTCTTTTTCTTTGACATTTTAATCAATTGCTACCTTTTAGTAGTGAAACGTTTCTTCCAAGTTTGGTCAAAAAATTCCTACCCCTCCTTGGTGTTCTAATTTCCATGTCACTGAGTATATCATGACAAAGCGTTTTACTAATGAGTGATGGATATAATTAATTATAGATAAATAATATAAATATTCATAGAAATTTATTTAATATAATAATAACAAAATTTGAAATCATTTATGTTACGTAATTGTTTATTTTTCCGATAATTTGATATTGTATTAAAATATAATTAC
The DNA here is from genome assembly GCA_036346205.1 of Vesta saturnalis. Lineage (NCBI taxonomy): Eukaryota > Metazoa > Arthropoda > Insecta > Coleoptera > Lampyridae > Vesta > Vesta saturnalis. The sequence goes on from JARFJB010001412.1 coordinate 1,572,702, forward strand.
CGGGCAAGTGCAAGCAGGAGCATGGCAATACACATTATGAAACGTGTGTTTTATACAATTTTTTTTAATCCTGATTGCTATAAAACAGTTTTAGAAATTATAATTTACTAATTTGCATTATAATAATACAGGGTAGCCAATGTCATAAAACGAAATGCGCCAAAAACTGTAAGTTTGCGTTTTGCATTATTATCGTTCTGTTTTCACTTCAAAACAGAACGATAATGTAAACTTTATGACACAGAATTAGAATAGTATATTATGAAATTAGTTTATAACGCAAGGGATTATGGCAGTAGTTTCCATTACTGCTTGAGCGGAACGAAAACAATAATGGAACGAAATTTTGCAAAAATGGATTCAGACGTGGATGAAGAAATCCTTAAAAAACCAGAAGAAGATGAGTTGAGTCTTATACCTAAAAAGTCCAAAATTTATTTGTTGATGTCTGAAGTATTGACCTAACCACACTCTAACGTAGCCCCTAGGGGCATGTTTATAAATTTAAACGCCTCTTTCATGGTCGAGGTATTTTCTCCTAAGACGGCCGTCTTAGATAAAGATAATAAGGTTTGTTTGTATATTTTACACTCTAATTGTATGGGGAAATCAATAGGTAGTTTTACACAACCTAGAAAGTTTAATTACACAAGCAACACAAAGCGGTGACTATCACTCGTGAAGTAGTGTCTCAAAACGTTCTTTAAGTACAGAGTTGGTAAGTGTGGTGTTAACCTTTTATTTATTTACAGATTTTTACTTACAGTTATAAAACACATCTAAGCATTAAGTTTCTTTAAAAAATATTAAGGCGTACAACATTTTAACGGACGGATGGATATTAAACATATTTCAATGCAGGTAAACTATGTTTTTAATATGCGTTTTAGAAGACAATATTGCTGTTATGTAATTAACTAACTTAATAAAAATTTGTTTCGTTAGGAATGTCAGTAATTTTTTATAGTTCACTGAGGATTTTTAATTATGAAATTTACAATAAAAATAAGTGTTCTATAATTAAATTTTACTGTCATTCAAATTCCCCCACGCAAGATCAATCCTTAACACAGCTGCTATTTTACATCATTATTAGAAAATGCGTTTTCTCGTATAGGTGAAAGATCATCCAATAGCATTTGACCATTTTAAAGCAATAGGACCGATAATTTTAATAATAATATCTTATTAATTATGCAATTTCCAACATTGTATGCGTGTGCATTTGCCTAACCTCCAGGGGCACTGCTATTAATATAGTCAGAAGGACCTTAATACCATCAAAAATAACCCTAAGATCAACCCCAAGTCCAAGACCTAGGTCCAGATCCAGCCCCCAGCACCAAGACCAGTCCCAGCCCCTCACGTTAGCATGTGCAAAAAGGCTCTAATTAGGGTTGACCTCGAAAAGAAACCATAAGGGTTGAAAATACGCGTCCTATACGTGAGCTGTCATAAAATAGGGATGAAAAACACGTCCTACACGTGGATGTGTAAAAAATAGGTGTGAAAATACACATCCTATACGTAAGCGAGTAAAAATAATTAGGGTTGAAAAAGGGCCTTCGAAAAGAAAGGGTTGAAACCACGGTCTCACACGTGGGTGTGTAAAAAAAAGGGGTGAAAAAATACGTCTTACACGTAAGCGAGTAAAAATAAGGGTGGAAAATGCGGTCTCCCACGTGGGCGTGTAAAAAGTGGGTTTTCCCCAGAAAATCCAAGATGTCGGCCAAAGGTGCCGGTGTACTACTGATGTTATTGAAACTAACATGTAAATACACATTTCTCATTAAATTCGGATCCAATTCTACTGTTTGATCTAAAAGGTTGTGCTCGGCTCGAAGAGAAAAGTTCTATTTTTCTGGAAAAACAGAAAAAATCTTGGTCGAGAGAACAAGATATCACTAACCACTTAGTTTTTTCGGTTCAAGAAAATGCAGTAGGTACTTCAAAAGAACTTTAAGAAATTGAATTATTTTTTCATCAAATTCGATCGCAGGGTAGAATCAAATTTCAACCGAATCACGTTTTGGTGTTTTTAAAATAAAGTTTTGACTTATTTTGACACTGTTTAAAACGAATTATGCATATAATCGATGCATGTGCAATTTTAATCTAGCATGCTCACAAAGAAGTTACAGAAAGACAAACAAATTAATTTATAAACAAAAGTTTTAATAAAGTATAATACTCATTGCTCACATTAGTGGATACAAAATAGTTCAAATTGATGTGTACTAAGACGGGAAGAAGACAGGCTATCCAAGAAAACTATGGAAACGAACAGATTAAGGAAAATAAGGAGGTGGAGATCACGGAAAACTTTCCTAAATAATGATTACCAAGGGGCTGTAAACAAGGTTGCACAGCTGAAAAACGAAAGCAAGTTTGTCACTTCGAATAGGCAAAACGAGTTTTTTCCAGAATACCATGAACTACTTTTAGTGGTTAGATATTTACGTCTAATTGAATACCGTTTAAAGCGGTTAATGTATGAAAAGGGATGCAATAAAATGAAGTGAAATTATTTTTTATTTTTGTCATGAATAAAGAGAAGTGTAACATGGTTTTCCAGGAGTAGCGTTTATTAAAAGTTTATGGAGTCTTTAGTCAACCAGATATTCTGGTGTGAGCTATTAACAACAACGATCTATTTCCTTAAAGACTTCAATCGTCACGCGACTTCCGCTTATATCGGCGATATTTGTCAAGTTCTATACACAAAAGTAGGTCATATATTTTTTGGGCTAAAATAATGGCACTTTCCTTATATTACTTTCCATTTGAACCCTTTTTTTCAAGATACAGGATGTCAAAATTAACCTCTTAAGATGTGTATTAATATGTCCGGTTTGTATTGAGGTATCTATCTGAAATTTCAGATATTAGTATTATCTAAGCAAATCTGTTGAATGGTTTTATGCAAATAACATTTTCTTGAATCAGGGCCAAGAACACTCTCATTCAAGTAACCTTTCAAACAAAAAAATCAAATCCTTAATAAAAAGTAAAAATAATACTTCAACTAGAGAAGAGCTGATCTTCAAACGGCTGAATATATTTTCTCGAATCAGCTCATAACACTCCATAAACTCACCTTTCTAACAAAAAAAGACTAAATTAAAATCGGTTCCTCCGTTTGGACGCCACGATGCCACAGATACACACATTAAACACCCCTCTTTTTTCGTCGGGGATTACAAACTGGAAGAAGTTAAAGAAGAAAAGGGGGTGTGTGGTATCGTTAACCCACCGTTTTATTCTGACAAACACCTTTGTACGTGACACCCATTTTTCGCAATAAGCAGATGGTTTAACTAACTCTCTTGTAAGATTTTGATTTGATTTGATGGTACCCTTTGACTCTTCATTTTTTTTCTGACGGAACACCCATGGACTTGACCATTTTTGGTAATAAGCTTACGCTATAACTAACCTTTTTGGCCCTTGTAAAATTTTCACTTGATATTAATATGGAAGGTCAAAGGGGTACCACACACACAAATAATGCAAATTTTTTCGTATTTCATTGTAATTTTGTTGTGAAGCTAAAATATAGGGTGTTCTCTTAAAAAAATATACTCTTTGCTAAAACTGGTTTAGAAGCTTGTATTTTCGTCAGTGGTACAATCGTGTTGTTTAATTTCAGCATTAGTGAATAAATTGCAACTTTCTTCACTCATTATTGAGAAAAAATACAAGATTCGAAAGTGTTTTAGAAAAACCGTATATTCTTTAAACAGAACACCTTTTATAAATAGTTATCTTTTTTGGTTTTTTTTTAATGGTGTATTTTAAATTATAATCTAAACTTTAATTAGTTATCTTCGTCAGTAGTAATATCTATTAAAATTGTTAAAGGTGTTGTAAACAACTTTGTCAAAGTTGAAAAATTAATTATGTTTTAATTTTTCAACTTTGACAAAATTGTTTACATCTTTAACAATTTTCGTCAGCTGACATTTATGTTTAATTTTTCAACTTTGACAAAATTGTTTACATCTTTAACAATTTTTAACAGATATTACTACTGACGAAGATAACTGTAAGTGTTATCGAAACGTTTATATTGTATAATTTAAAATACACCATTAAAAAAACCCAAAAAAGATAAGTATTTTATTATGTGTGATAATGGTGAAAGTTTACATTTTCATAGAACACCCTTTGTTTTAGCTTAGCATCAAAAAAATATAGTGCGCCGACAAAATAGCTCACTGACAAAATGTCTCACGCCTAATACGGCATGGCCGGAAGATTAATTATATAGAAAAATTCCCGTGTTAAACACTTACACTTGTAGTATCCTGAGGTACCCTATCCTTAAAAGTGCAATTCGAAATTACTCTTTATAATTAACTTACATACTAACTTACTTCCTCTTCTCCTATTACATCTCACGGTGTTGGAGATTTGAGCCATAGTTTGAACGATTGTCTATCCTTTGGAAGGGTTCGGATCTGTCCTCTTTCTCTAGCTGCTTCGTAGATCTTGTCTTCTCATTTTCGCCTTGGCCTTCCTCTATCTCTCCTTCCATCACACCTCATTTCAAATATCTTTTTCGGAGAGGGTTCATTGCTCATTCGGACTATTGTAGTTGTTTTATTTTTATATCTTCTACCAGCGGTGTAAGTTCTAATTCGTCACGTATACTTCTGTTGCGTACCCGGTCTCTTATTGTTTTGCCTACTATTCGCCTTAAGTATCTCATCTCTGCAGCTGCTATTTTGGATTTTTGTTTATCTGTTAGATCTTGCCTTCTCATTTTCGCTTGGGTCTTCCTCTATCCCTCCTTCCACCACACCTCATTTCAAATATTTTTTCGGATTGCGTTCATTACTCATTCGGATCATTGTAGTTGTTTTATTTTTATATCTTCTACCAGCGGTGTAAGTCCTAATTCGTCACGTATACTTCTGTTGCGGACCCGGTCTCTTATTGTTTTGCCTACTATTCACCTTAAGTATCTCATCTCTGCAGCTGTTATTTTTATCCCTAATTAAGGACCTTTGACAGCAATTTTTTAACCCTAATTATTATTGGTAGTATTAAGGACCTTTAACTTTTTTATATGCTCACGTGTGAGACCGCATTTTCCACCCTTATTTTTTACTCGCTTACGTGTAGGACGTATTTTTTCACCCCTACTTTTTTACATACACCCACGCGTGAGACCGTATTTTCAACCCTTTCTTTTCGAAGGCCCTTTTTCAACCCTAATTATTTTTACTCGCTTACGTATAGGATGCGTATTTTCACCCCTATTATTTACACATCCACGTGTAGGACGTATTTTTCATCCCTATTTTATGACAGCTCACGTATAGGATGCGTATTTTCAACCTTATGGTTTCTTTTCGAGGTCAACCCTAATTAGAGCCTTTTGCACATGCTAACGTGAGGGCTGGGACTGGTCTTGGTGCTGGGGCTGGATCTGGACCTAGGTCTTGGACTTGGGTTGATCTTAGGGTTATTTTGATGGTATTAAGGTCCTTCTGACTATATTAATAGCAGTGCCCTGGAGGTTAGGCAAATGCACACGCATACAATGTTGGAAATTGCATAATTAATAAGATATTATTATTAAAATTATCGATCCTATTGCTTTAAAATGGTCAGATGCTATTGGATGATCTTTCACCTATACGAGAAAACGTATTTTCTAATAATGATGTAAAATAGCAGCTGTGTTAAGGATTGATCTTGCGTGGGGGAATTTGAATGACAGTAAAATTTAATTACATAACACTTATTTTTATTGTAAATTTCATAATTAAAAATCCTCAGTGAACTATAAAAATTACTGACGTTCCTAATGAAACAAATTTTTATTAAGTTAGTTAATTACATAACAGCAATATTGTCTTCTAAAACGCATATTAAAACATAGTTTACCTGCATTGAAATATGTTTAATATCCATCCGTCCGTTAAAATGTTGTACGCCTTAATATTTTTAAAGAAACTTAATGCTTAGATGTGTTTTATAACTGTAATTAAAAATCTGTAAATAAATAAAGGTTAACACCACGCTTACCAACTCTGTACTTATAGAACGTTTTGAGGCACTACTTCACGAGTGATAGTCACCGCTTTGTGTTGCTTGTGTAATTAAACTTTCTAGGTTGTGTAAAACTACCTATTGATTTCCCCATACAATTAGAGTGTAAAATATACAAACAAACCTTATTATCTTTATCTAAGACGGCCGTCTTAGGAGAAAATACCTCGACCATGAAAGAGGCGTTTAGATTTATAAACATGCCCCTAGGGGCTACGTTAGAGTGTGGTTAGGTCAATACTTCAGACATCCCCCGAAGATAACCGATTCTACCCGAACATTGACGAGCACGCTTGCGCACAAGACCCAAGGCTAGCTGCGTTCTCGTTTCTCGTGTGTTTCGCTCTTTAAAGTGTAACTGTCACCGAATGAGCATTACTATAATGTATTCTCCTGTTTATGAGCCAACATCAGGGGACATTAGAGATTTTACTGACTTGTTAATAAACTATTACAACATAACCGTTCAAGATAATGATGAAAGCGATGACGTAATTGAGCTGAATGTATCTCACATTCAAGATGATGGTGATGGTTCACAGAAGAGAAAGAAGAGCGATGACATAGGGGTGAAGGGCAAATCTCAAAATCATGATGATGATGACGACGAATCACGGTTCAAGAAGAAGAAGAAAACCGATAAAGCATGTTATTAAATAATAATGATATATTGTTGTTTATAATAATAATAATAATATATTTTCAAACGTTAAGCTTTCTTCAATTTTGTTAATAAACCTGTTTTTTCCTAACGGTGCTCCACCGTCTTGATTCATGTTTGCAAGTTTACAAGTTTTTTCGCTTTAGCGTGTTTTCGTTTTGCGTGTTTTTGTGTGGCGTGTTTTCGTTTGTGTGTTTTCGTATTTGCGTATTTTCGTTTTACGTATTTTCGCATTTGGATGTCTGTGTGTTTGCGTATTTTTGTATTAGCGTGTTTTCGTGGTAGCGTTTTTCGTTTGTGTGTTTTATGTTGGCGTGTTTGCGTGTTTTTGTGTTAGTGTTTTCGCGTTTGCGTGTTTTCGCGCCTCGCACGGTGTGTGTGTGTGTGTGTGTGTGCTCGTGCGTGCGTGCAAGCGTACGTAGCGTGCGAGCGTGCGTACGTGCGAGCGTGCGTGCGTACGTGCGAGCATGCGAGCGTGCGTGCGTACGTGCGAGCATGCGTGCGAGCGTACGTGCGTGCTGATGCGTACGTCGAGTGTCGCGCGCGTGCGTGCGTGCGTTCGTGCGAGCGTGCGTGCTTATGTGCGAGCGTGCGTACGTGCGTGCGTGCTATGGCGTCGTGCGAGCGTGCGTGCGTACGTGCAGGCGTGCTATGTGCGTACGTGCGAGCTTGCGTGCGCGTGTACGTGCGAGCATGCGAGCTTGTGTGCGTGTGTACGTGCGAGCGTGCGAGCTTGTGTGCGTGTGTACGTGCGTGCGTGCATGCGTGTTTTTCGTTTGATCCTCGTTCTAAAGCAGTGCTAGTCGATTGTATGTAGTTGTAGGCACCATTGTGTTGACTAAAAGCTATAATTGGAAACGTTGCTTGCTATACCCAGTCCATGAAGTTATGTTTAATTAGCTTTTTGACAGATGTATTTATTTATGATAAGATCAGGCATGCATGTAAAGTAATATAGAGGTGAAACTAACTAGCTAATGTGTTTTGCTGCTACACGTATCACAGTATTAAGATTCTGTTTATGTATTAGAAAACGTACTACAGTCTCGAAACAGAATGCAGATAAAATTGAAGGAAGTGAATACGGTACAACTTCTGCGAACGAGCTGAAAGATTTGAAGCGTTTGCAGCATTTCCAGAGCCGTGTTGAAACCAGTTAATTTAGGGCTAACCTCATGTCCATGTAATAATAGTGCTGTTAAAAGCTGTCAGGTTATTAGCTGCTTTATAGTTTGTTACAATATAATCGTTCAACGTGAAGACGATGAGGTGTTTGTATCTCGATGATGATAATACTCTCCATGAAATTTCAAATAAAAATTAGATTACTTCACTCTATTTCAGATTAGAAATTTTTAAAAACGTTTAGTTGACATTTTAGTATATGTTTAAATATAAATGATGAGATAATCAGGTTATTGTTTAACGCCTGTTACCCAACCATTCTATTCTGATAAATAAAAAAAAGATTTTTAGTGCTTTAATTGTTTTAATCAAGAGCCCTGTAATAACAAAAATAACCCCATTGTTTTTCTTTTAATTCAGCATGTGTGTTTTTAAAAATCGTGTTATAAATTTATGATTTAGTGTTTTTTAAAAAGAAATTATGTTAACCATTTATATTGGTAATCAATTTTTAGACCATTAAATTAAACAAAGTTATATAATTACACGGTAATTAGCTAAAGTAAAACATGAACAGTGATTTCTTACTACGTATTGTTGTGGAATTTAAGACATGTAACTTTCTAAAACTCTTAATATGGTTTTTATAAAACAATTTGTGTATCCGTATGTACTATAGAATATTTTTCAAACCGATTTATTTTAAGAGAAAGGTAAATACGATTTGCAGTAAGTTCGATAAAGATAATAAGGTTTGTTCGTATATTTTACACTCTAATTATATGGGAAATCAATAGGTAGTTTTACACAACCTAGAAAGTTTAATTACACAAGCAACACAAAGCTGTGACTATCACTCGTGAAGTAGTGTCTCAAAACGTTCTTTAAGTACAGAGTTGGTAAGTGTGGTGTTAACCTTTTATTTATTTACAGATTTTTACTTACAGTTATAAAACACATCTAAGCATTAAGTTTCTTTAAAAAATATTAAGGCGTACAACATTTTAACGGACGGATGGATATTAAACATATTTCAATGCAGATAAACTATGTTTTTAATATGCGTTTTAGAAGACAATATTGCTGTTATGTAATTAACTAACTTAATAAAAATTTGTTTCATTAGGAATGTCAGTAATTTTTTATAGTTCACTGAGGATTTTTAATTATGAAATTTACAATAAAAATAAGTGTTCTATAATTAAATTTTACTGTCATTCAAATTCCCCCACGCAAGATCAATCCTTAACACAGCTGCTATTTTACATCATTATTAGAAAATACGTTTTCTCGTATAGGTGAAAGATCATCCAATAGCATTTGACCATTTTAAAGCAATAGGATCGATAATTTTAATAATAATATCTTATTAATTATGCAATTTCCAACATTGTATGCGTGTGCATTTGCCTAACCTCCAGGGGCACTGCTATTAATATAGTCAGAAGGACCTTAATACCATCAAAATAACCCTAAGATCAACCCCAAGTCCAAGACCTAGGTCCAGATCCAGCCCCAGCACCAAGACCAGTCCCAGCCCCTCACGTTAGCATGTGCAAAAGGCTCTAATTAGGTTGACCTCGAAAAGAAACCATAAGGGTTGAAAATACGCGTCCTATACGTGAGCTGTCATAAAATAGGGATGAAAACACGTCCTACACGTGGATGTGTAAAAAATAGGTGAAAATACACATCCTATACGTAAGCGAGTAAAAATAATTAGGGTTGAAAAGGGCCTTCGAAAAGAAAGGGTTGAAACCACGGTCTCACACGTGGGTGTGTAAAAAGGGTGAAAAATACGTCCTACACGTAAGCGAGTAAAAATAAGGGTGGAAAATGCGGTCTCCACGTGGGCGTGTAAAAGTGGGTTTTCCCAGAAAATCCAAGATGGCGGCCAAAGGTGCCGGTGTACTACTGATGTTATTGAAACTAACATGTAAATACACATTTCTCATTAAATTCGGATCCAATTCTACTGTTTGATCTAAAAGGTTATGCTCGACTCGAAGAGAAAAGTTCTATTTTTCTGGAAAAACAGAAAAAATCTTGGTCGAGACAACAAGATATCACTAACCACTTAGTTTTTTCGGTTCAAGAAAATGCAGTAGGTACTTCAAAAGAACTTTAAGAAATTGAATTATTTTTTCATCAAATTCGATCGCGGGGTAGAATCAAATTTCAATCGAATCACGTTTTGGTGTTTTTAAAATAAAGTTTTGACTTATTTTGACACTGTTTAAACGAATTATGCATATAATCGATGCATGTGCAATTTTAATCTAGCATGCTCACAAAGAAGTTACAGAAAGACAAACAAATTAATTTATAAACAAAAGTTTTAATAAAGTATAATACTCATTGCTCACATTAGTGGATACAAAATAGTTCAAATTGATGTGTACTAAGACGGAAGAAGACAGGCTATCCAAGAAAACTATGGAAACGAACAGATTAAGGAAAATAAGGAGGTGGAGATCACGGAAAACTTTCCTAAATAATGATTACCAAGGGCTGTAAACAAGGTTGCACAGCTGAAAAACGAAAGCAAGTTTGTCACTTCGAATAGGCAAAACGAGTTTTTTTCAGAATACCATGAACTACTTTTAGTGGTTAGATATTTACGTCTAATTGAATACCGTTTAAAGCGGTTAATGTATGAAAAGGGATGCAATAAAATGAAGTGAAATTATTTTTATTTTTGTCAGAATAAAGAGAAGTGTAACATGGTTTTCCAGGAGTAGCGTTTATTAAAGTTTATGGAGTCTTTAGTCAACCAGATATTCTGGTGTGAGCTATTAACAACAACGATCTATTTCCTTAAAGACTTCAATCGTCACGCGACTTCCGCTTATATCGGCGATATTTGTCAAGTTCTATACACAAAAGTAGGTCATATATTTTTTGGGCTAAAATAATGGCACTTTCCTTATATTACTTTCCATTTGAACCCTTTTTTTCAAGATACAGGATGTCAAAATTAACCTCTTAAGATGTGTATTAATATGTCCGGTTTGTATTGAGGTATCTATCTGAAATTTCAGATATTAGTATTATCTAAGCAAATCTGTTGAATGGTTTTATGCAATAACATTTTCTTGAATCAGAGCCAAGAACACTCTCATTCAAGTAACCTTTCAAACAAAAAATCAAATCCTTAATAAAAAGTAAAATAATACTTCAACTAGAGAAGAGCTGATCTTCAAACGGCTGAATATATTTTCTCGAATCAGCTCATAACACTCCATAAACTCACCTTTCTAACAAAAAGACTAAATTAAAATCGGTTCCTCCGTTTGACGCCACGATGCCACAGATACACACATTAAACACCCTCTTTTTCGTCGGGGATTACAAACTGGAAGAAGTTAAAGAAGAAAATGTGTGTATCGTTAACCCACCGTTTTATTCTGACAAACACCTTTGTACGTGACACCCATTTTTCGCAATAAGCAGATGGTTTAACTAACTCTCTTGTAAGATTTTGATTTGATTTGATGGTACCCTTTGACTCTTCATTTTTTCTGACGGAACACCCATGGACTTGACCATTTTTGGTAATAAGCTTACGCTATAACTAACCTTTTGGCCCTTGTAAAATTTTCACTTGATATTAATATGAAGGTCAAAGGTACCACACACAAATAATGCAAATTTTTCGTATTTCATTGTAATTTTTGATGAAGTTAAAATATAGGGTGCTCTTAAAAAATATACTCTTTGCTAAAACTGGTTTAGAAGCTTGTATTTTCGTCAGTGGTACAATCGTGTTGTTTAATTTCAGCATTAGTGAATAAATTGCAACTTTCTTCACTCATTATTGAGAAAAATACAAGATTCGAAAGTGTTTTAGAAAACCGTATATTCTTTAAACAGAACACCTTTTATAATAGTTATCTTTTTTTTAATGGTGTATTTTAAATTAATCTAAATAGTTATTTCGTCGTAGTAATATCTATTAAAATTGTTAAAGGTGTTAAAACTTTGTCAAAGTTGAAAATTAATTATGTTTTAATTTTCAACTTTGACAAATTGTTTACATCTTTAACAATTTTCGTCAGCTGACATTTATGTTTAATTTTTCAACTTTGACAAAATTGTTTACATCTTTAACAATTTTTAACAGATATTACTACTGACGAAGATAACTGTAAGTGTTATCGAAACGTTTATATTGTATAATTTAAAATACACCATTAAAAAAACCCAAAAAAGATAAGTATTTTATTATGTGTGATAATGGTGAAAGTTTACATTTTCATAGAACACCCTTTGTTTTAGCTTAGCATCAAAAAAATATAGTGCGCCGACAAAATAGCTCGCTGACAAAATGTCTCACGCCTAATACGGCATGGCCGGAAGATTAATTATACAGAAAATTCCGTGTTAAACACTTACACTTGTAGTATCCTGAGGTACCCTATCCTTAAAAGTGCAATTCGAAATTACTCTTTATAATTAACTTACATACTAACTTACTTCCTCTTCTCCTATTACATCTCACGGTGTTGGAGATTTGAGCCATAGTTTGAACGATTGTCTATCCTTTGGAAGGGTTCGGATCTGTCCTCTTTCTCTAGCTGCTTCGTAGATCTTGTCTTCTCATTTTCGCCTTGGCCTTCCTCTATCTCTCCTTCCATCACACCTCATTTCAAATATCTTTTCGGAGAGGGTTCATTGCTCATTCGGACTATTGTAGTTGTTTTATTTTTATCTTCTACCAGCGGTGTAAGTTCTAATTCGTCACGTATACTTCTGTTGCGTACCCGGTCTCTTATTGTTTTGCCTACTATTCGCCTTAAGTATCTCATCTCGGCAGCTGCTATTTTGGATTTTTGTTTATCTGTTAGATCTTGTCTTCTCATTTTCGCTTGGGTCTTCCTCTATCCCTCCTTCCATCACACCTCACTTCAGATATTTTTTCGGATAGCGTTCATTACTCATTCGGATCACTGTAGATGTTTTATTTTTATATCTTCTACCAGCGGTGTAAGTTCTAATTCGTCACGTATACTTCTTTTGCGGACCCGGTCTCTTATTGTTTTGCCTACTATTCACCTTAAGTATCTCATCTCTGCAGCTGTTATTTTGTATTTTTGTTTTATCTGCTATCGCCCATGTCTCGGATGCGTATAGAAGTGTAGGAGTGTATATTGTCTTATATAAATACATTTTTGCTTTTACACTAATTTCTCTTTTCGCTGTCAGAGTGCTATTTACTTCATAATATACTCTGTTTCTTTTGTTTATTCTGTGTTTTATTTCTTGGTCTATTCTTACATCCTTATTGATTAGCCCTCCAAGATATTCATATGATGTATTGTTTGAATTTGTTTCCCGTCTATTTGTATATCTACTTCTTCTTCATTTTCCTGTTTTGTGACCTGGATTACTTTTGTTTTTTCTGTATTAATAGTCATTCCACTTTCTTCCAGATGTTTCTTCCATATGTTTATGTTTCTCTGTAATTGATTTTTATTTCGTGCCATGAATAATATGCCATCGGCGTATATTAGGTCTTGGGTCACTACTCGGTTTAAGTATTGCTTTACATTTTTTTGTTTATGTACTCCATGTATGTCACAAACAGGAGCGGGCTTAGGCAGTCTCCTTGTTTGATACCCCTTTCCACTTGAAATTCTTCCGATGTTTGGTTATTTAATCTTACCTCTCCGATTACGTTGTTGTTCATGTTCCTAATAGTCTCCATAGTTTTGGGCCTACTTCTAATTCTTCTTACGCTTTCCAGATATATTTGTGTGGTACCTGGTCAAAAGCTCCTTTTTGGTCTAGAAATAGCAGGTAAATGTCTTTTTTCTAGCAGCTTTTCGATTATGGCCCTTACCGTATATACAGGGTGTCCAGTTTAAGATGAAATGCATGAGGATATTGGAAACCGTTAGAGATACGAAGATGGTTAAATGGAGAAAAAGTTGCGTCATTATATGCCCAAGAAGTAACCATGGCTACATGTCAAAAAATCCCTTCCATTTACTAGATACAGGGTGATAACTGAAAATATGCGTTTTCTAAAAATCGCTATATCTTGTTTCTTGCAAGAGATACATCCACGATTTTTGCAGGATGGGGGTAACAGGTAGCGAGGATTTCAAAAATGATTTTGAAAAATTAATCAAATGCTCGAATAAACCTTCATTCTCCTGCAAACACCATCTGCATCGAGTTAGCACTGCATCACAAGAGTTCCTTATCATCTCGCATTTTTGAATTCTTCATAAAAAATGCTTTTCAACCATATATCAGATGTTTATAATCTGCCAATGAGAAAGTGTCAAATTACACAATTAAATTTATATCAAACTAGGCCTATGCCAATCAACCATCTATTCAATTATTGCAAGAGAATGGAGGTTTATTCGAGCATTTGATTAATTAATAGTAAAATTCAGTATAAAATTAAATTTTATTTTTGTTGTTTTTGTCACTTTTATTATTATGATTTATGTTAATAATCAATAATATTGTTCTCAATAGTTAGTTTAATTTGTAGATTAATTTTCATTTAATTAAAATACATAATATGTCAAGGTTGCTTTGATATAAATTTAATTGTGTAATTTGACACTTTCTCATTGGCAGATTATAAACATATGATATATGGTTGAAAAGCATTTTTATGAAGAATTCAAAATGCAAAATCCAATATGGCGTCCATAAGAAAATCGAAAGTTGCGTGCATTATCTCAAAATCTAGTAGGCCTAGATTTTTTCAAAATCATTTTGAAATCCTCGCTACCTGTTACCCCATCCTGCAAAAATCGTGGATGTATCTCTTGCAAGAAACAAGATATAGCGATTTTTAGAAAACGCATATTTTCAGTTATCACCCTGTGTCTAGTAAATGGAACGGATTTTTTGACATGTAACCATGGTTACTTCTTGGGCATATAATGACGCAACTTTTTCTCCATTTAACCATCTTCGTATCTCTAACGGTTTCCAATATCCCCATGCATTTCATCTTAAACTGGACACCCTGTATATATATATATATATATATATATATATATATATATAGTCTTGCGTTTGTCTTCCTGGTCTAAACTCCGTTTGTTATTCTTCTAATTTATTTTGAGTTTCAATCCTTAATCTTTTTTCAACTATTCTTGTGTATATTTTTGGCGCCACTGATGATAAGCATATAGCTCTATAGTTGTCTCTGTTTATGGTATCTCCCTTTTTATGCATGGATTTGGATAATATGATGTTCTTTTCCCAGTCTTTCGGAATCTGTTCTGTATTCCATGCTTGTATTATCTGTTTCATCCATTTATTTACGATCGGGTCTCCTTTTTTTAATAATTAAAAGATTAGAAAATCTTTAAGAGCGTAATATTTAACTTATTTGCAATGATAAATTAAGAAAAAATAGTTAATAGATGTATCTTGACTTTACTGAAAATAATGCTACTCTTACTCAAATTATTTACTTGCAACACATTGACTGTTTTCGCAATAATTAAAACAATAAAATTTATTTTCAAGTCTAATATTGAATTACTCGCAAAACTCAAATTTAATAAAAACAATTAGCCGTCTAGAGGTAGGCTCCGCTGTTTTAATTGAATGGGGTTAAGCGTAACATCATAGAGGGGCAGATAAACAATAACATTATTTAAAATTAGAATTAACGAGCTTTGCACAAAGATGGTTCAACCCGTTAATTTGCAAACTGGGAAGTAACCACCAAGAAAACCCAGTTTATTAATTAATAATCAATTTTATATTAATAAATTACACAACAAAAAAGAACAAAGCAAAGAAAAGGTTAAATATGCAGATATAACAAAATACCATTAAATCAGATTATAGTGCGTACAAAATTATTATTATATATTATATTATTATTTCTAGTTGCGAAACTGACGTAAAGGTGAAATAGAGGCTTTTTTAATAACATCTAACACGTTTCTGTAAACCGCGGTATCGTTAATAATAACAATTAAACTGAGGTTTATCAAGCATTAGGTTCTCTTCGCGGGCGAAAATATTAGTAAACAATCAACAATGCCAAATCATACCAGCAATGAGGGGATCCTTTACGGTCTGACGCGGTTATTTAAGCAGATTTCAACTTAATAAGCGTGTTTGCTAGATGGAATATAGGCAATTAAATTACTACCGCATTACTACTCTTTGTTACCAAGAGACAATTCTGTACGATTCAATATCTCGTGATAATTAAATAGTAAATTTTTGCAATGCAATGACTGATTTTCAATAGTGGTCACCAGCTTGTTGAATTGCTTGTTACGAGCTTTAATCTACATTTAAATATCTACTTATTCTTGAATATCATCCTTTCATGAATCACTTAATCACCAACACGTAACGGGTTAAGGTACGCGGTTTAAACTCAAGGCGGTGGCGATTCTTTATCTGTGGAAGTTGTTTACACGCTCGCTTCGCTGATTAAAACCAGAACTATGTGATTATTTATCGAAATGTTTGTTTACACATCCACTTCGCGGATTAAAATGAAAACGGGGTGATTATTTATCGATCTAAGTTTTTTTATACGACCACTTTTAAGAAATATTACGTGAGAATATTACTATATTATTAAAAGAAGTATTAATTTTTAAAATATTCACTCGTCCGCAACAAACCCCATAGGTCTCGAATTTCAACGTTCTCAAACAGAGCCGTATTTTATTTTCCCGTGTGTGTCTATGTAATTAATTACCGGCGACATTTTACCCAATTCCGTGCGTATAAAAATCCTAAACGATTTGTCACGATCGTTTCGAATAAGGCAGTTTGGAGTCACATAGGACACCTGTTTTTCTACCCCAACATGTTTCTTCTCCTTTTCAACCCTTAATTACATACATGTTAATCTTAGTTTCATAAATTACATTTAATCATGTCCCGAAAAACACTATAACATTACGGCTTATTAACAGTTACAACGCATTAGTTATATTCTTTTGCGGTAACAATTGCGATTTTCTACTTTTATTGCAATAATGAAATTTTCTCGGTCCGGCAACTATTATTTCAGAAAGTCTATTGTTAGTGAAGGTGAAGTTTTACGTTGGAGGTTTTGTCGGGAAGTTCATGTTGGGGTTCTTATGTCTGGGCCTTTTGTTACGAGCCATTTAGACGCGTTACGTTAACCATTCAAGTTTGTCAAAATGATAACAAATAAAATTTGACGCCGTCCTGCCAATAGAAATTGTGCCATGTTGTCTACTTAAGTAACGCATATTGTTTACTTGGTTAAGTCTCATTTTTAGTAATAATAATTTGATGACAAAAACAAAATGCAAAAGTTATTAGTAAAAGCTTAACATTGCAAATGTTAAGCTGCTATAAACTCCTTACAAATACTATCACTCGAGAAAATAACGGGGAACTCGTGATGGTGTCGGATATATTACAGCTAAGGAATTAAATCACTTTTTTTTTTGAAAAATGAATATTTTGCTTTTAAAAAACTGTATAATTACGTATAATATTTGAATTATTTTGAAGGCGGTTTCTTACTTAACACCTGGTATTCTTGAAAATAAAATTCAATTATCGGCATACCTTATCACGTAATATAGTTACGAGTTGTCATAAATGCCACTTTCATACTTTTCTAAATAGTGCAAAAATATTCATCTTTCGATGCTTGGGTCGAAGTATTCAATATTGAAGGCAATATTAATAATATTATTGATATTAATCATGTCCCAACGTTAACATCAGTAAATTTAATATCATTTCCATAAATAAATAAATGACTATAAGCTGATACAATCTAAAATATGTTTATTTGAAAAACCCATCCATCCAGTGATTTATTTTATATTCTTTAGGTTGTACTTGTATTAGGAGTAGCTGGTACATGTAATTTTTATAGCAATTAGCGATTAATGGAGTAAGGTTCTCGGAGAGGTAGTAGTACTGCGTCTTACCACATAAATGTTAAATTGTTGCTTAACTTTAAAGTACATTATTTTAATAGTGGATAATTTGCAAAAAAAGTGGTTTTAGTGAACCAATTTGAGTTTCTTTTACTTCAAATTTTTCAACATTAAGGTGACATAATTACACTAGTGCACTAGCACTTTGTTTGGTTATGCAGACTAAGTTATATAAAAAGGGCGTTCCACATCACCCTAGAGCTACACTTCACTATGAATTGCATAAACCCATCGCTTTTCATTTCATCATCTTTTGGAAAGAAAAATACTGAAAAACAGTCTCCATTTATAGTCACTTGAACAATTGGGAACACAGCACTTATAGGACATGTAATAATTTTACGCCATTATCAATGTTAGACACTTTCTCCAGAAAATATTAGTCTACTTACTTATAAAAATGTTCTTCATATGTAACCACTAGTTCTAGAAATTGGCGGTTTCACTGAGAAGAACAAAATTCAAATTCAGAAGCATAAATGATAAATAATAAACGCCATTACCAGCACTAATTATTATTGGAATGAATTGATAATTACTGAAACAACTTTCAAAGATTTTCACGTTGTTTAATATTACTATTGTAGTTATTTTAACCTAATATTCAACCGTTTTATATAATAATTATACGTATAAAAATACGACAATCAGATTATAGGAGACACGATCCGTCAAACTATCAATTTAGTCGCTCTACAGGGTGAGCTTGGGAAGCCTCATACAGGGTAAAGACCATTATCGTGACGTCGCATTAGTTGTATGTAGGTCTTTATCCTACCATATCATATACCAAAGAAATACAACTCATAAAAGGTACTTTAGTCGTGTGGTATCAACACTATTCTATGCACAGAAGAAATTAAAACTTAGTAATTTGTACAAAATTATATACGTAATGACATCTAACGTTACGTTCCACTATAATCTAGTTTATTTAATGTCATGTCATATTAGTAGTACATGACACTTCCAACTTCAATTTTTTCGACTCGGTGTTGCAAACCTATTTTGTAACGTTGTATCGATAGGTTAAAGTAAATTTGTTTTCTTATTTTTTAAATGAAGGGTTTTCTGCATTTTTTTAAATCGTTTAGCTTGTCACCAGCCTAAAGTTTAATTTTTCACTTGCAAAATTTATTTAGTTGGTTCAAAGTTCAAGAACACGGCAGTTACTATGTAATTGTATGTGATTAGATAGAAACTGTTTTGTTTAAAGTGAATGTAGTTTGTTTGTGTCAATTCTCTTTAATAGTTTAATTTATAGGAGCTACACTTTAAATTTATTTTTATTAAGGATCTCGCTTTGAAACTTGCTCAATTTAAAACAGAATATTCTAAATTTGTTTATATAAATAAAAGTAATAACAATAAAATAAAAATAATAATCTAATACCGGAAACACAATTTATGTACATTTTATCTATATATAAAAAAAATTTTATCCATATTTAGTTAAAAAATATTTCTTTTAAACACAGCGCCGGTTAACATATCTTAGGCAAAATTAAACTGCACCAAATGGTTACAATTATCACGTATAATAATAGTCAATTGTTAATCATATACAGGGTGTTTACATTTGTCATACCTTTTGACTATGACAATGAACCAGCGAAAATTAACGACCAAAACACTCGTCCGTGTGTGCGAGCTAGCGACCGTGCGTGTGTGCATGCGCATTGCGTGCTTACACGGGTGTTCGTGTGTGATGTGTGTGGGTGCGTGCGCGTGTTTGTGTATGTATTTGTGTCCCCCTTCATACTCATTTATTGATATAAATGCTCCAATTGAGAATTAATTACACTTCATGAGCAATTTTGTGCACTGAAGCCTTAAAGAAACTGTTAAATTTAGAATTTGGAAAAAGAGTTTTACGGGAATATTTGAAGTACACTAAGTTCAAGTACCCAAGTATATCGTCATGATTGAAATTATTCCATACAGTAACAACTTTTTTGCTTTATGTTCTCATTTCATGCAAGAACCGGACACCCTGTATTTAAAGATGTTGCTACGATTCTATGGTTTGAAAATTACAATAAATCTCGTAACTGCACAAAACTGGTAAAGTAAGTTACGCAGTTGAATCCTGCATCCACTATGGTTAAATTAATTATTCTTGAATCTGAAATTGTGACAGAGAAACATTGAGATAAAATTATTTTATAAACCTATAGAAATGGAAGAAAATAATGTATCACATGATAGCTTGAGAAACAGGACGAGGACAAACCGCCCGTAAACATCTTAGTTTTGATATGGTTATAAAACTCAAGGATAATGTATTCTTACGTAAAAATAAAAATAAGTGAAAACAATAAATGTAACTTTAACAAAAGTGAAGAAATATTTATTCATAAACTGGAAACTAAAATAGGAATTAATATATACATTTCGCATCAAATATTAATTTTAGTTCATCATTAATCAGGTTCATTTTAGAGTAACATAGACAAAGGAATGTTTTGAAATGTTCATTATTTTCACTTTCTTGGGGAAGCGTGTTTGTCAGCTGTATTGATTATCTCCATTGGAGGCCATCCCACAACCTCGTTTCTGTTCCGAAATATAAACTTTTCTGTTTTTTTCCTTTTTCGTTATTTCTAAGACGAATTCGTTTTACAATTTTAAATTATATTGTACTGCAAAATGAAAAAAATAATTTACATTGTTAACTTGATTATTAATCTACAATTCTGGTCACTGATTTGTTTGTTGCATTCATAATTAAACGTTGGTTTAATCTTTGAAATCGTTCCGAAAATACTACTATAAACGTTTAAAATGTTTTCTATCTTAATTGAACGAATGCAAGGCGCTATTCCTCGCAACAATATTTCTTGAGTTTTGCTTATTCTTAAAGTTTCGTAATTGTTTTACGTTACTGTAGTCGGTTTTCCAGTGTGCATCATTAAAAAAATACATAGCTATTGATTTAAATGTACATTACTTTGGATCTGCAACTAAAAGTTAAAACTGAGGGTAAAAATTTTATCTCACATGCAAACAAAACTGGAAAATGTAAATCAGTTTAGAATATGCATTTTATTTTTAACTTTCCAACCTAAAGGGAGTGATTGTAATCGATCAAAAAATTAACTGAACGGAAACAAAATATTCGTTTCGAGGCATTTTGAATCCAAAAAAGAAAGAAAATGATGTTCAAAATTGTGTGCGCATGCGTGTGTACGTGCGTGCACGCCTACATGCGCACGAATGCGTGTCTGTGCGTGCATGCGTGTGCGCGCGCGTGTGTGCGTGAATGTGCGTGGGTGCGCACCCATCCACTCTCAGACAGCCACCCATCCTCCCGCCGCCCCCAAATACCCAACGAAGCGCACACACGTTTTGTACCAGTTAGTACAGTGTAAAAATGACCACACTGCTTATGTTTGGTTCGATTAATGAATGTTTCCGAATGAGTAATAAGTAAAAATGTTATCATGTGACATTAATGGTACTTTTCTAACTAATAATAACAAAAAGCAATTACTAAAATCATGTACGCATCATTCTTAATGAGGGTGTATGATCGATGTGTTGTCTATTTTATTTTACATGTTTAATATTTGTCTCTATTAATCGTCTGAAGGTGAACTTCTGTCAATATTTACTTGTTACTGCTACAAACAAAAACATTTGTGTCACAAAAAACTTTTTTTTAATTTGTATATGCGTAGTCACTGTTATGATAGAAGCTGCGAATAAAGAGTTGTGACAATGTTCCCAACTCTTTATTAGGTTATACTGACTTACGGCGTAATTTGAACATAATGGATGGGTATAAAGCTAACGTTGTTTGAAGAAAAGTGTAATATATTCGAAATTCTCTATGAACTGTCTGAACCCATCATTATTTGAGGAGAAAAATGTTCGCCGTTATGATTTGTGTACAAAACACTTGCTAGACGAATTTAAGAGGAGTAACTTATCTTTAAATATATTTATCTACTTACAGAAACAAAATTGAAACAGACAATTAAATTTAAAAACATGACTTGTGAATAAACTCATACATTACACTAATTATTAATAAAATTATTTAAATGTTACTGAAACAAGGAACTTTCAAAGATTTTCACGTCGTTTAATAATACTACTGTAGTTATTTTAACATAATATTCAACCGTTTTATACAATAATTATACGTATAAAAACACGAAAAGTGGATTATACAATTCACGCACGTCAAACTAACAATCATAAACTAAACAAAAACCAAGATGAATTTAACCTCTCTAAAGGGTGAGTTGGCGAAGTCTCATCAACGATAAAGCCTACTATCGTGACGTCACACTAGTTTCATAATACTTGTATAAGGTCTCAATATGTATACAATGCTACTAGCGAAATGCTAAATCTTTTCCCCCAACTATATTTTATTTGGAACGTTGGGTGCCATGTTCACAGAGATATTTTATTATATCTATTTTCTATCTATTTTTTTTTATTTGCAGGAACAACAGAACGCGTCTGTCTCATAACTGGCAGTATGGATGCGATTATGGCAGTATTGGAATTTATAATGGAAAAAATAAAAGAAAAACCAGACTTAACAAAACCATTGGTAGATGGTATAGATAGTAAACTAATGCTGGATAGAGATAAGCAAGTTAAAATACTTGTACCTAATTCAACAGCTGGCATGATAATAGGAAAGGCTGGTAATTATATTAAACAAATTAAAGAGACGAGCGGTTCTTATGTGCAAATCTCTCAAAAGGCCAAAGACATGTCTCTCCAAGAGAGATGTATTACTGTGATAGGTATGTGTTTCTTTAATTTAATCAGTAATCTTGTATTTTTTAATTAATTTTGTAGTAATAAATCTTTTACGCGTAATTTGTGTGCCAAATCGCACAATACTTTATTTTCGTTACATACATTCTTTTTAATATTTTAATTAGGTCATTGCTTATATATCTTTTTTCTAGGACCTTTTTTTTTGCAAAAACTTTCGGTACAAAATATTAATTTAGGGTGTGTATAATATAAACACAAAATTGCATGTCAAAAGTCAAATACACAAAAATAAGTTGAGAATGTCAGACCGAACAAAATTTCAGTGCAAATACAAACTAATAATTTTAAACTTTATTCTTAAAAAAACCATAATCTATGTCAAACATACGTTTAAAACTTCATGTCAGAAAGAGGTTAATAGACAACTAGATGCCAACTTAAAAAAAATTCCAAAGCCGCTCGCTCCTATAAAAATATCGAACATTATATCTTGTATATAGTATAAAAATGAATGCCTATTTTCCTTGGTCGCGCCATAACAACTTTACAGATTTCATTGATTTTTTTTAAGTTTTATAATACTTTGTAGTAGGTTCTTACGGAAAGAAAAATTAAGAAAATTGCGTAGAAAATAGGAAAATTTAAGAAAACTTAACGACTATTTAAACTTCGCGCGTTTGACAGTTCGCGCGCTGCAAACGTAATTTAACAGCTGCATCGGACGGGATTTATCGATCGAGGGTGTGTTCTTTGTGAAGTGTAGGTATCCATCAAGAAAGGGTTTTTCGAAATTCCACTCCTAAGAAGGTGAAATGTGGGGGTTGAATTTTTTTGTGAAACTCTTTATTCTATGGATGGATTGACTGGAAACATATTCTTCAATTAAAATTATGAGACCCGTGTATGACATTTAATATCCCCCACCCCCTCCCCATTCAGAGATCGCAGCAGCGCGCGACGGATACGGCTAGTATCATTAATAATTTTCTGATCACAGAAATTAAGCAACGTCGGGCGCGGTCAATACTTGGATGTGTGAGAGCTTGTTATATTTTGACCCCCGATTTAACCATGTTTCCGATCAGATACAAAGTTGGTACAAATGGCGACCCTATTACTTTTTGATCATCTTTCAGAATCTGAAGTTCAATATTCCTTGACACAAAAAAGCTACACACGCATCCACACACACCCACTCACACACACGCGCGCGCACACACACAGATGCACGCACGCATGCACGCACACACACGCACATAAGCATACACGCGCACACGTCGCACACACCTCACACCCCCCTCACACCGCACACATACCACACACCATGTTTCCGATCAGATACAAAGTTGGTACAAATGGTGACCCTATTACTTTTTGATCCTCTTTCAGAATCTGAAGTCCAATATTCCTTAACACAAAAAAGCTACACACGCATCCACACACACCCACTCACACGCGCGCACGCACGCACGCACACACACACACACACACACACACACACACACACACATACACATGCACGCATGCACTCACACACACACACGCGCATACGCATACACGCGCACACGTCGCACACACCTCACATCCCCTCACACCGGTACACACACACCACACACCATATTTCCGATCAGATACAAAGTTGGTGCAAATGGTGACCCTATTACTTTTTGATCCTCTTTCAGAATCTGAAGCCCAATATTCCTTAACACAAAAAGCTATACACGCGTCCACATACGTACACTTACACACACACGCGCGCGCATGCACGCACATACACACGCGCACGTACGCACACACGCGCACACACGCACACGCGCGCGCGCCGCGCACGCCTCACACACGGAACACACTCCCTCACACCGCACACACCACAACACCACAACACCACACACCACACACCACAACACCACAACACCACACACCACAACACCACACACCACACACCACAACACCACACACCACAACACCACACACCACAACACCACACACCACAACACCACACACGCACCGCACGCACTCACCACACGCACTCACCACACGCACGCACACGCGCACACAGACTTAACGAATCATGTACCAAACTTTTGTTCGGTGAAAAACATTTTATGCTTTTTTACTCATGACTTGGTTTTCTGCAAAGTACTACGGAGACGCGATAATTTGCATTTGTTTTATTCGAGTAATTATTTACATCAATCAATACTAGCATCTCGTATGATTGTCACAGCACTATTCTGATGTTAGTTATCACTCTACAAGAACGTGGCAGCTGGATTTCATATTTCATTACATTATACAATGGACGCTAATTTATGCAGAAGATTTTTGTCCATGTGGTACTTTCTCGTAACTAAATACCAAATACTTGCTCGATCTTTATATTTAATACATTGAGTCATGCACGAATGAATCCGAGAATTTTGTTTCACTGGCCAAATACATACTCAAGTTTTTGACCTCGGATGACTCGTATTTTTATCTTAGATTTGTTACCTGACCGTATTATGCGATCACAAAAGTTTTTATGTAGAAAAAATTAAATTAGTCTGACTGACAACAACCGTTTACGGTAGAACCAATTATACGCGTGACTGTGTTATATGACTTTATATTGGTATGTGATTCATTGCAAATGTTTTGTGAATTTATTTTAGGAAGTACCTATATGTATTCTATAATAATTGTTAAGATATAGATTAATTTCACATGTAATTATGTGATATTATACAAATATGGCGTTACAAAAAATGGATCATACCAAAGTCATTCCGGATTACAACAGTTCTATTATTACGTTATTTCATAATCTATATTTAATGTAACCGTAATCATAAAATTCATCTAAATTATGTAATTCCATTTGAAACTATAAAAAGTGGAAATTTTGTTTTATATGGTCAGTGATCATGTAGAAGTAAATCATTTATGGATTTATTTGAGTTTAAATTTTAAGCGAGAATGTTTGTTAAACATTATGCAATATTGTACACTGAGTAGAAATAAAACACTTTTCTTTTTGCATTCATGTTGCATTTGTAATTTTATGTCATTGAATTTACAGACTTAAACATTTAAGGATCAATCGCAGCCATGATAATTAGTAACAATCTAACGAGTTTCTAGATTGTATTATCAACCGTTAGCCTTCTTTAGACAATGCAAATCCTTTAGAGTGGGCTGGATACGTTATCTTTTCTGACAATTGTAGAATTATCAATTATTTTTACCTAATAATTTTAATAATCGCACATTAAATAAATCACGATAGCAAGCTTAACTTTTACATTTTGTAATTTTTTTAAACTCATTTAATTATAACTGAGTATGATATTTATTATATGATATTTTTAACATGTAACGGCTGCTGTAATGCTAAAAAAAATGGTAATGCTAAAAAGACAGTTTAATTAAAAACTTACTTGTCCCATAAACGCAATGCCTATTGATTGTTTAGCAAACAAAATGAATCCTCATGATGACCAGCACTAAATTTAATATTTCAACGAATTTTGAGTATAAACAAAGAGTTTGGACATCTATTATCTATGAAATTAGTATATAAATTTGTTGGGTATCTTTGCATTTAAATAATGATTAACGCCGTATAACCATAACATTTAATTCTTAACCATCGAGGCAATGCGTTTAGGCGTTTTGCAATGAAATTGGTGTATAAATTCAATAGGCACCTTTGGTCCCATATGATTAAATAACACTGCAAAATCACCTTGGGTTCCATACGATGCATACATAACACCGTAATTCGTACTATTTAGTTCTAGACTATCGAGAAAATCTGTTTTACCAATGAAACTGTTGAATAAACATAGTTTTTGGACATATTGGACCCTAAATAATGATCAACACCGTAAAACTTGAACATTTAGATCTTAACCAAGTTTTTTCGACGAAATTGGTGGATATATAAGTTTTTGGGCATTTTTAACTCTAAATGATTACCAACGCCGAAAAACCGTAAATCGAAATACACCGTCTAAAATGCAATAAAACAAAATATTTGTGTTTTTCAAAAATTCGGGCTTCTTACAGTTTGAGCTTGATCTAGCCTTAGAGATAATATGGTACTACATAGTTATATATGAATATATGAAGACATTGACTTCGCCAAATAAAAATTTGGATGAAGGCAGTTATGTGTTTACTATGAAAGCTCCGAACTTTGAGAAACTTTTTTTTTGTTATGGTGTTTTAAGTATTGGAAATAGAATAAAATATTTAAAAGAAATATTGTAGCTCATGATTTTGTCTACGAAATTCGTCGTAATGATTTTTCGGTATATAAATTCGCTAGCGAGATAAAACTATTATTCTCACTCTGGCAGCACTATTCACAAATGCGCTGGCCACCATATAAAACTAATTTTTGACGCCATTGGTTCATTAATCAATAATTTGAATTATTTATGTAACGTTAAAATAAAACTGACCCAAGTTTTGGAACAATACATTAGAACAATCCGGTGAAAGTTTGTCATAAGTGCTTACTTGCCAAACTCACCTCGTTTGGGTTAAATAATGCGCTCATCAAATGGGTTTCTAGTTTCCATAATAAAAGACGAATACGTGTCGTTGTTGAAGAATTTTTTTCAAAAGAAGTTATCATTAACGCGGGCGTGCCACAGGGATCGTTATAGCGCCTACTATTTTTCTGCTGTATATAAAAATAAGACGTAGAAAAAAAATTCAATTTTCATAGGAATATATAAACCTTGCACATTAAAAAATGTATCTTTTAGAGAAATGTATTTAAGTGCATAAATTTTTTTAGAGTAAGTATTTACGTTCTTCAATAGAATAATTATGTTGAAAAATAAATAGATTTACTTTTAAGGGAAAAAGAAATATTTTATGGGAAAGTCTGATTTTTGTTGTTATTTTCAAGTAAGTTTTTCGGTTTTATTCATAATATGAATTAAATGTTTTCTATTAATTTTCATTCATAAATAAATGAATGTGCTCATAACAGACTTGAAAATATGCAGTTTCGCATGGATTAAACGGTTTTCTGAATAATTAATACCATTTAGATAATACTAAATAATACACGGGTCCAAAAAGTAAACATATTTTAGTAAAATCAATACTACTTTTTTCAAAATAAACAGTTGTGTGATATTAGAAGAGTATTCTAAATGATACTAAGTGAAGACTAGTTCCACGCTCGTACACATTGATTAATGAAGCTAAACACACATAATGCAAAATCATTTTTCTAAGCTACTAACTTGTAAAAATAGTCAGCTATCATTAATAGTGAGTGTATGTGTGACAGCAAATTGATAATTAGTAATACTTTCAAGCACGGCTGACGAGATGTTTAGAAATGTTATTAGAAAATAGGTTTCTATCATAAAGTCATATTTGTAGGGTAATTTACGAATGAATAATAAGTAAAAATATTACATTGTGTGCGACGTAACCATGCCTACATTCGGTCGGTAGATAGCTATGATTGTTAACCCTTTAACGCGCAGAAGGTCTTTTTATAAAATGCATTCATTTTAATGTATACAAAACAACTTTTATGAATAAATTTATTTAATCAAACTTCACATTAGGGCTCTAGATGGTGGTTTCCGTTTAAGCCACTGCCCTTTCGGTATGTGATGGGTGGAGGTTTCATAAATAACCACTTAAGGGAAATACGACATTATTGCTTACCCTGCTACACAAATATGTATGATTGCATACAAACGTACATGACTTCATACAATAAAATAAGCAAGTATAGAACAGTCAATAAAAAACGCAAAACTACATTTATTACATTCAAAAATACGTAATTATATTATAGGAAAATACATTAATGCTTATAAAGTACATGAACGATGTAAAAAAAGAAAAAAGAAATTTTTTTTTTAATTATGTTAAAAGGTTTAAAACATTTTAAACATAATGTTACATTACAGGTCACACAAAATTTTAGAACGAACTGACTCCTTCCTAGTACTGCATTTAGCACAACGTCTG
Source organism: Vesta saturnalis (assembly GCA_036346205.1). Classification (NCBI taxonomy): domain Eukaryota; kingdom Metazoa; phylum Arthropoda; class Insecta; order Coleoptera; family Lampyridae; genus Vesta; species Vesta saturnalis. The sequence goes on from JARFJB010001412.1 coordinate 1,601,214, forward strand.
TAGGTTCCTTGTGTGAGTAAATGAATACCTACACCTATTTTTGCATGGACAATTACAGATTTTTTCTGGCAATTATGGAATCATTTGACTCGGAAGAAATGTCAGCTACATCAGTTTTATAGTTACGATTTGCCACCGAATCATCTGAGTCATAAGTATCAGTTGGTACAGGGTTACATTGCACAGACTTAGATAAAGGCGCAGTTGCTTTTGCTTTGAACAATGGTATCTACCAACGAAATTTGGCAACAGCCGCTTAACAAACAGTGGTCAAACTAAAAACACGAGTGTCTCGCGACAGTAAAATTGTTGGCTGTATTCGTGATAATGGAAAATTAAAAAGGAAAACTAAAATCTATAGTAACCTAGGATCCTCTCAATGGTTTGTAGAGTACTGTAGCTTGGATCCTAGGTTACAGTAGATTTTAGTTTTTTTTTATCTCGATGACAGCCAAAAAGTTGTCTAAAAACCACAAGCATTTCAAAATGTGGTAATTTTAGTCGCCTCTACGTATTTATTTATTGCTAAATTGTACATAAGGTTCAATTTCGTATTGATATTAATACTTAGTTGCTCCGAATGGAGTGTGGTTAATATAGCGATCTCTGCTCTATAAAGGGTTAAAACAAACATGATGGTTAAGTGAGTACTTACCGTTTTGTATAACAAAAAAAAAACTACATTTTATTCAGAGCAAAACTACTTTTCTGGCTTATCTGCAGTCTCAGGCTCACTATCCGACAAGTAGTGCAGATGCTCTATAAATAGTGCACCGTACCTCCTAATAAAACAAAAGTAGATATAGAAATAAATGATTAAACGCAATAAAGTAAAGCATTAGAAATAAAGGAAGTAATAAAGAAAAAATTTATTGATTGATGGTATTGAACACCTTGGCAAACAAAGTCTATGTAAATTTATACTTTCAATTTTAGTGTACAATTGTAGTCATATTTATTGGATCGCTAGTGTTCGTATTAAATTATAATAACTTCAAAGTGGGCACAAACTTCATTGCTTTTTGTCTTTTACAATACTTCTATAATAGTAGATTACACCACCCTGCATTTATTTTTTTTTTCAAATGATGTTTTTATAAAATGAGGTGTTTTTAATAGTATCTTTAATGCAGATTTCAAATATGTAGCTGGATTTTTTCTACCACGTCAGAATTTTTACAATTTAATTTTTAAAGTATAAGAAATTTCGTATATTTTGAATTGTTTTCCAGTGAGTCAATGGTATTTTGGATTATGTTAAATTATTTTGTAGATTTTTGTTTATGGTCTTGGACTTAAAAAACTACTTTCTATCGCAAAAACTGTAAATATGCGGTTTAATATGTACAAAATGAACCCAAATTTACAATCACCGCTATACCTTACAATAAATCTTGGTTTAACATAGTAAAAATGTTTAAAAAGTATATGTACACTGCTACTTTTTGCTCAAAGTTTAAGTTTTTTCTTTGCAGGTGGATTGAAACTTCGTTTTTTGACTTTCTGGCACTGCCTGCACTTTTGCAGTCACGCTTCAACATGTAACAGTAGTCGGCCATCATATTCCTGTTCCACCTTCCTTGGTACCTCTTTTCTATGTCCTTAATATCTTGGCGAAACCTTTCTCCATGTTCTTCGCTTACATCGCCAAGATTTTCGGGGAAGAAATCGATGTGAGAATGAAGGAAATGTATTTTTATGCTCTTATTGCATCCCAGCTTCTTGGAATTGGTTAACATTTTCTTTACAATTTTTTTGTATTCAGGATCCTTATTTCCCAAGAACTTTTCTACAACTTCCTTAAAGGATATCCATGCATTCTTCTCTGTATGTCATCGTTTTCCCAAAATCATTGTTCTTCATTAGTTTTCTAATTTGCGGGCCTACAAAAATGCCTTCTTTCAATTTCTCATTCGATTTCCTTGGGAACTTCTCAGTAAGGTATTGAAAGCAGTCTCCCTCTTTTGAAAGTAATACGTCCCCCCTTTGTATAAGGCATTCATTGACAATATTCTTATTGCCAATTGTTAAATTTTGTCTAACAGGTCAGGTAGTGGTCGTCCAGTGCTTGTCTTTGGCTCGGCTGTCCCACTCACAGATAAAACATGGCATTTTGGTATAGCCACCCTGTTGTCCAAGTAACATTCCAATCACTTTAAAATCATCGCATACATTCCAATGGTGCTTCTCATATTGCACATACTCCAGAAGTGTTTATAGGTTTTCATATGTTTCCTTAAGATGTACTGAATGGGCTATTGGGATGGACCCGTACAAGTTTCCGTTGTGCAATAGGACTGCTTTAAGACGAGTCTATAAATAACCTCCAGTCCTGCGGTTTATATGAAACATCAAAAAATTCCTTCAAACTCTCAATGTTACTACAGTAAACCATTGAGCCTTTCTCTTCAAAGTAAAGCATAATAATGTTCTCCCTATGCCTATACCATGAAAATGATGTGCCAGGAGCTAGAAGATTTTTAGCTGTAAGTCGTGAACCAAGTAACTCAGCTGCCTCCTTTGAAAGATTTAAACCTCGAGTTAGGTCATTGAGCTCACACTGCTTGAAAAGTTGAGGCGCAGATTTGTCCTCACTCGGACAATATTCATCAGAAGTTGAACTATTGCTGTGATCAGAATCTGAGTCGACAACAATTTTTTTCAGCGCTGCTGGTGGAACAGGGATTGGAAGTGACTCGTCATGAGGAACTGGCCTCAAAGCCGAAGGAATATTAGGATAAGTTAAATTCTTTTTCCTCTTAACATTGTGTCCTTCAGCATTAACCATACAGAAATATCAATCACTTACATGGTTTTGTGGTTCTCTCCGCACCATAGTAATAGCAAAAGGCATAGATTTCTTTTCACCGTAGCTCCACAGCCTCAAAGTCTCAACACATGTTTTAAAAACTTTATGGGGAGCCCAACTCTTGTCCTGATCCCCAACCTTTATACCAAAGTAAGCAAGATAAGATTGTTTTGCAAATCTGGTTATATTTTGTCTCTGCTTTATAGTAACATAGCTTCCACAGATGTAACAGAATATGTCCGAATTGTTTAAACACTAAGTGAACTCATTTTAGATATTCAAACGTCACTTCACAATTAAAACTCATTGCACTACACACTCAGCAATAACATAACCTCAAACAAGCTGTGTCATCTAGTTGTCGAGAGGGAAACAGCAAATGTCGCTCTAATCAGTGATGCCAACTACCAATTTGGGGTTCTATATTGATATACGACCCACATAATTTCAAGGTTTTTTATTTACGGGTACATACATGAGAGTGTTCTAAATACGATTTAATCAAAAAATTTGCGGATGATTCATATTAATTTGAAAAAAAAACCGAAAGTAAAACTGTTGCTATGAATCCATACGCTATTGTGGTTACATTTTGTTTGGTTATGTGTATCGGTTTACGATTTACCACGCAACAGGATTGCACAAGAGGCGCTTTTCGGATGAAACGGTGACTTCTTACTGCTTCGTGTAACATTCTATTTCGCTCATACTTGTTGCAAACGGTGGCAAGAAGTGGAAGAAAAGTTAATGGCGTGTATTATATTTATCAGTAAAACTGTTTGATTTTATATAAATATATGAAATAACATAAGCAATACTCCAATTTTTCACAGCAACTTTGAATTTAAAATTTTTTTTTGTTCACATGTCAAGGTAACATATTGTAGCGATAGCGATATTAAGCTGATAAGTATAGATATTATTCATTGATCTGTGTTAAAGGCCGGGAAGAGGATTCGCACATGTTCGTCATGCTAATAAGTTTGTATTACGTTTGGAAATGCTGTATTAACAGCATTGCAATTGACGCAATTGACTGTTTCAAATTTACATTTTTTTATATTAAATATGGATAAGAAGTAAATTTTTTTTATTTATTAGTTATTACCTAGACTTCGCGGTTAAGGCATAAAGGTGAATTAGTGAGAGGCGTATCAAGCTTTGAGACTGCATGTGTTCATGTGTTTAAATAATCTGGCAACATAGTAATAAATGTGTGAAACTGGGAAATTATTTCGCTAAGGCTGCTAAGGGATAACTGTCGCGAAAAGGATGTCGGGGTGAGTCAGATAGGTTAGAGTAAATTTTAGTTTTCCTTTTTATTCCTTTCTTATTTCCATTTTTATTTCGTTGCGAATGTGCAATCACTAAGGGATAACTGTCGCGAAAAGGATGTCGGGGTGAGTCAGATAGGTTAGAGTAGATTTTAGTTTTCTTTTTTATTCCTTTCTTATGTGACCGGGAAAGTCTTAGTATGGAAGGTATTATGTAGAGAAAGTCGAAAGTTGGGAAAATCCCTATCCGGGATTGTCGAGTGGTCTGGAAAGTCGCAGATTCACTGTGAAGACTTCTACAGTCATTAGTTTCTATAGTTCTTACATTTTAGGCTGTTTTTTGTTTTAAATTGTATTTCTTGTTGTTTCATAGCAAAATAAATAAAAAATGTTATATTAGATAAGTATTTTTAACAGGCAATAAATTCAAATTACTGCCTGTGAAAGGCAGTAATTTAATTTTTTTTTAATTTTGTGTCACGTTTGGCTACACTGTATACTGTCATATGCGAGGAGAAGAGGTTTCGCATATTATATTGTTTACAAAATAGCTTGATTCAAAACAATTTTATTTTCTATTTTTATGTATCAAATATGAATCATCCGCAAATTTTTTGATTTAATCGTGTTTAGAACACTCCCAGGTACGTACCTCTAAATAAAAATTCTTGAAATTCTGTGGGTCATATATCGATATAGACCCCCAATTTGGTATTGATAAAAACGTGTAAAAATGTAATAATATCATGGCAGTTTGTATGAAAACTATACGTGATAGGTGAAATCAGACACCATATTTGGATTCAGCAATGAAAATACTTAGAAAAAAACATCAAAGCATAAAAACTGTTGCAGAATGGTGTTATATTTACAAGTTAGTGAAATAAGCCATTATAAGCAAGTGAGATTTTTGACAAATTCTCACGTGCTTATAATGGCATTTCACTCACGTGTGATATACGACGTTTTGTCCAACAGTTGCATTTTTTTTAACGAAAAACTTGAAGAGATTATTTAAAAAAAAGTATAAAAAAGAGTCAGGCAGCCAGGTCTTGATTATCATGGTCGGTCGACCGGTTGTCATGCATACGTTGTTGATTAAAAACAAATTTTCGATCATATTTTCATTTTTACTAGTATAGAATATAAATATAAAATTTAGTCACTAGTGAATAAAATTTGATTTTAGTCACTGAAAACTAACGTATAAAACACGTGAAAAACTGCAACTGTTGGACAAACATACTTATATTCATTTATAAATAATTATTGTATGAGCGTGTATTAAAATAAAATAAAAAAATTTGTTTTAGGCGAGAAAGATGGAAATAAGCAAGCGTGTATGATGATTCTGTCGAAGGTGATAGAAGATCCACAAAGTGGCACTTGTTTGAATGTGTCGTATGCTGATATTAATGGTCCCGTTGCAAATTACAATCCTACCGGGTCACCTTATGCCCAAAACACAAGCAATGCTTTTAATGCATCTACAACTAGTCTTAATAGTGGTCTTAGTTCTATGTCACAAGGCTTAATGCTTAATGGAGGATTAAATCTCAATCTCAACCTTAATCTCAACCCTCCTGGACAAAATATGAACACACTAACTGCACAAATGCTTGACAATATTAAGGTATGTTTATTAAAAATATTTTATTAAATAAAATTAATTTGATGTTTTGGATAGTTGACATTACGGAATTCCGGATATACCGATTCTCAGTTGGTGGAGATTTGTGCAGCAATTTCTGTATTAGCTAAATATGGTGTTTTGGCCATGGGATTAGGTTTAGGTGGAGCGCATGCTGGTGGTTTACCTGTATCAAATTATCTTAGTGTTATGGAACAAGCCACTGCTGCGACTGCTAATTCTGGTGTATTTGGACCAATTGGACAAGTTAGTTTGGGTGAGTGTTTAGGTAAGAAAGTAACTAAACATTTAAAAGCTTGTTATTCACTATGTAATATAGGAGCAACTTCTCCCACACCACGATCAAATCTTGAGAGGTATGAAACTGCATTTGATCCATTCCGACACCCCAGTTCCCAAGCAACTGCGCCAATTTCTATAAATAACAATAGTTTTGGATTAGGTACTGGTCAACAAATGGCCGTTCTAAACAAGAGTCCCACTCCTGCCGAATTACAAGGAAAAGATACTAAAAATGTTGAAATTGCCGAAGTGATAGTGGGTGCTATTTTAGGTAAGTTTGAATTACATAAATAGGTAAACCTAATTTTTGATATTTTATTGATAGTATGCATTATGTATAGCCTGTAGAAAATGACAAATTCTACCAAATTTAGTAATAATATCAACAACTGTCAATGGCTTATTGGTGCAGTTTGCATAGTTATTTTAGATTTAGGTGTTTCAATTTTCTACAAGCCTAGTTTAGGTCTTCGCCTGAAATTACTTCAAATTTATCAATAATTTTATTCTGGGCTCTACCGCCAACTTCGGTAAGTGGCGAGATTAGCATGCAACATAATCGTGCAAAGTATATGCTTATGTCTTATTCTTTAACACACATGCAAATTGTTTTTTTATATGTGAGCAGTGGTTATTCATCAAGAGAAGACAAATGTTGAAGGGAATTAATTTGCAAATAAGTTCCTAATTTTTTTCATTTTATTGATTTAAAATCTGGTCAATTATATTCTACGTTTCACGATCTGTTCTTCAGAAATAATAATTTAGTAAATCATAAATTACAAAAAAATATTTACTACTTTTTTTTTATTTATGAACTGTATAGAAGACGAATAAGAATATAATTGATAGGGATCTTAAGCTTTTAGTCTTTATATTATTATTCGTATCCAGATAAATTAATCTGTTATTTACCTTGAGGTTGTCTTTACACCAGATAAGTGGTACTGCATAAGGATTCATGTATAAATACATTAACACTTATCATAATTAAGTTTAGTTTTTAGTAACCAAGTAATATCGTTGGACCTTTCTCCATCTGAATAATTCATTTAAGCTTGCTTACGTTAAAATCAATAACAAATCGCTTCACTATTCTTATCTAAATAAAGTTATTGAGTTTATTATTTCATTTAAAAAAAATTGTGGGCTAAATGTAACATAAAATGAATCACAATAAAAAACTACCACAAAAAAAACAACCAAATATCCTTCCGGCTGTATGAAAAAAAATATATTCCAGGTCTAAACTCAAATTATGATGACGAAGAGAAACGAGTATGTACTCGTTTGGCAATAATCTCGCTTCATTAGGGATACAAATCTGAGGTTCCAGTTTCAACAATTTGAACATTAGTATGACATTTATGTTCGATCACAGGATCATTATGCTGTCAGTTTGCAATTACTACTTTACTCATTTATTAAACATAATTAGTACTTCAAATTTATTAAATTATATATTTTGAGTTCAAATGATTATTGTGACTTCATAGATTAACGATTTAATTTGATGTTTGAACGTTTGTAGGACGTCAAGAACCACATTAACGGGTCAATGTGGACTGGTGATTTTGATTCAAGATTCCGTTGTTTATAACCAAGCTATTTAAAAAAGTTAGGAGTTCATAACACGCCAATTTTTTGCAATTCTAAACAGTTAATATGCAATGTTAACATTGATTTAATTTGCATTTGGTCCAAATATTTACGTTATGTTTACTAAGTTCAGTTTAAGAAAATCAGGTTGATGATACTGCGAGTGTAGCAGAAATTCATGCAGTACGGGGAACCTTTGTTTGTTGCTAATTCCGTTTTTCCTTGGTCGTCACCGTTACAATGTTGGCAATCAGGCAAATGACAAGAGGCTACTATTCAAAATCCAACAGATTCATCAGTCACAGAATGCAAGTAATGAAGGGATACATTTTGCAGCTCCTTTAGTATTCAATGTACCACCAAATTTTATCGAGTTCTATGATGGCAGGAACAAATTTTAATGGTGGGTGCAATAATTGCAAGGGGCATAACAAATTTATGGTATTACCAAAACCAAAAAGAATGCGTAACTTGTACATTACATTGGCGCTTATCGTTACGATACAATTTTCGATTTAGTGTCATCGAACATGCTTGAACAGGGTACCTTTAGACATTGGGATTTTACATCATTAGAAATGACGGAATATTATAAATTTCATCATAGTTACGAAAAAGAAACTTTGTCAGTTAAAGAGTGTGTTGCAGCTTTACGAAAAATGGCAGCTACATGCAGTATTGGAAATTTTCTAAATACTGCCTTACGAAATCAATTTGCCAGTAGTAATTCTAGAAAATAAAAGACAGGTTGTTAGAGATCAGGGAACTTACCTTACAAAAGGTTACGACGTTGCAGTGGGTATGGAAAGCACACAAAGGAAAAGTAGGCAAACACATGAGATACATGCATTAAATTTAAAGAAAAAATTATTTAAGACTTCAACGAACCAAAGCAAAATAAAAAGGTAAAAGTAAAATGTGAATTCTATATAATCTACATTAAAACAGGATTCAAGGAAGGAGAAATCTATTCAATGTTTCCAGAACAGTGTGGTTCATTGTGCTAATCAGTGTAAGTTAGTAAATGTTACTTGTAATTATTGTAAGGTAAAGGAACACTTAAAGAAAATGTGCATGAAAGCAAAAAAACAAGTAAATTCAATTGAATTAGAAAATGATACAGTAGAGTACGTAATTATTGCAATGATAAGGCGAACAAAAATTCTTAATTGATGTTAAAATTGAAAATTGTCTAAAGATGGAGTTTGATTGTGGTTTAACTGTGTCAACTATTTCTGAGATTTCATTTCTCCTGGAGCTGATTAGATTTTGGGAGAAATCCAGTGGCGAAGGGGTGATATTAGGAGCAGTTTTTGGTTTTTTAATGAAATAGCTGCACATTTCAAAGATATAAAAATACCAGCATATATATCTTAACGTCCGCATAAGTCAAGAATGCAATTGTTCACTCACAAATTGGACAAACTTATACATTCCTCCAAAGATTTCTTGCATCCAGTACTTGAGCCTTAAGTTTTGGGTCAACCTGTAAATTGACTTCAAATTCACTATTAAAATTTAATCACTAAAGGCTTTCTTTAATATCTTGGACTTGAAACTCCAAAAATTTACGTTAAAATACTAAAAAAAAAACTTCACAACATAAAACTAGACTAATCAAAAATAACTCTGGAAATCTCTGTTTTAAATGACATAACATCAAAAATTCATCATGAACATAAAATGATCTTAATCTGGACTTAATCGTTGAGAAAACTTGTAAATTTATCATTAATTTTGTCTGAAAACTCTATGAAACTACATTAAAAACAAATAAGCTCTTATTCATACTCAAAACATAATCATAACTTTTACTTGATAAATCGCAAAATATTACTCAACCATTTAATGGTTTTAAATTTGAAAAACTCAACATGCTCTAATTTTGAACTCTCTAACAAACACAGAATTTTTTTAAAACAACCTATATTAAAAATAACATATATGAATAAAATATAGATAAATATAATTGTGTCAGTTTAAGGCACTAAATTCATAATATACAAAGCGATAATGCTAAGGGCATTTACCAAAAAAAATCAAACACGAAAATACCAACTTCCGCAACAAAAGATAATCGAATTCATTACCTGTTGTTACGTTTCTAAAAGAATAATAAAGATTATGAACAAATACGTCAAATAAAGAAAGAATAAATGGCACGAAGATGCAAACTACTAATCAATACCTCTACAGAATTTCTCAAAATACCAAATCTACAAAATAATTATATACATATTTCCGGTAATCTCAGGGAAAACAAAAGTCAAATAAACAAAATATTATGTGCTTCGTTATCTAATCTTGAAGTTCTAAATACTACTTTGTACTTTTTTTAAACTATATATTAGCTTTAATCCATTATTTTTCACCTCATAATTAAATGTACTAATGTTAAAATACCTCTCCGAGCAAACTATTCATTAATAAGTATCAATGACTTTTCGCATCACCAACTATTCACCTAACATAAATTCAAAGTCTGGAAATGTTTATAGTTCAATCAATCAACTTACATACTTAAACAATCACCTGACGTTCAAGCGTTACTTCATGATGAAGTGTTTGACAGAATTCGAATTGGTGAAGAAAGAAGAGGGTGGCAGGCATTTCTAGGTGTAGTTGCTGGGTTCTGAGGAAAAAATAGGGCAAAAAATTACAAAACGTGTATAGAGAAACTTTTAAAAGCATATGACATAATGGGATGTAATATGTCTTTGAAAATTCACTTTTTAAGTTGAACTGGAATTTCGTTCCTGAAAACTGTGATGATTTCAGCGAACAACATGGCGAATTGCTTTCATCAAGACATCTTTGAAGATATCACGGAAAGTGTATTTTGTCAATGTCGGCGAATTATGGCTGAAATCTTCAACGAAAGAGTAATTCCACATATGTACGTTGAGTAAAGTGAGGAAAAATAATTTTTTTTTTCTTAATTACAGCCACAAAACGTATTTTATAGTTATTTTCAAATTTAATATATTCCTTTAAACAGCAATCTAGTATTTTTATCTCAGAAACATTCCATTGTTGTTCACTGTTACCAACAGAATTTTATTTTTGTTTCAGGTCCCGGAGGTCGTTCCTTGGTAGAAATTCAAAACATGAGCGGTGCCAATATACAAATTTCAAAAAAGGGAATATTTGCACCAGGAACACGTAATCGTATAGTTACCATTACTGGCAATCCAAATGCCATTAATACAGCACAATATCTCATAGAACAACGTATCTCTGAAGAAGAACTCAAACGTGCACGCAACAATTCTCTAAGTACTCTTGGTATACAGTGATAACATAAATATATTTCGATGTCATCAACCATTCATACAGGTACAGAAAACAGATGTTACTAATTTTTTTTTGTTATTTGAAATTAATTTGTATACGTTATGAGATTTTATATTTTATAATAGCATTACCATCAGTAGTTTTTAATTCGATCTAACTTAAAATTCATTATTTCCATTTTCACATTTTACTCCAATTCATCATTTTTAAATTACTGTTAGAACAGTAACTGAAAACGTTGTTGTCATTTTTTTTGTTGTAATTTTTAACATTTGTTGTTTATATTTTGTTATATGGAGAGGTTTATTTTTCATGTATTGTATAAAATAATCCTATTTAGCAGATAAATACACTTATTTGCAAAATAGGATTTTTTTCTAAGTTGTGTATATATTTGTTGAGGGAAACATTAAACATTGATATGATTTGTAATATTTTTTACTGTTTACATCGATTGGATTTCATTATGTTTTTAAGAAATTGTCGTGAAGTAATCAGTATCTTATAGATGTTTAGCATAAACTTCAAATTGTGATAATCTGTTACTAGCTCTGACATCAGTACCTTTTTCATCATGAGTATGTATTTCATGCCAGTTTTACTATAACATGCAAAAGTGCTTATAAAATCTCGTACATTTGCACCATGATATATATTTTTTTTGTAGAAAAACTGGCTTGTAAGGTACAGCGAGTTCTGTTATTTTTCTTTTTTAATAGTAGAAATAATTTTTCAGCACATTCCTTTTTCAATTCTAGTTTAAAAATCATTAGAATTAGGATCTTAAGATCGAACCACAGGCCCTGTATTTACAAAAATTTGTAACAAAAAAATTTGACACATTATTTATGTACCAAATTGATATGTTTACTACTAACGAAGAAAAATTATTTTTTTGAGAGATTTTAATAAATTCCCATTTTAAAACTTTTAAAACTATCGTAATTGTTATTATGTTTTATTCATACTACTTGTGAAATGTGAAGACTAAAATACAATTAAAGATGCAATATTATACTACATCACATTCTTGTTTGTTTTAAACAATGCAACAATTTTAGTCTTTTCGATTTCTAGAAGAAATCAAGTTTATATTGTTGTACCTGTTAATTACCTCAGTGTTAAAAGAAAACTGGTTAAAATTTTAGCTTAGATAAATATTAATAACAATTACGCAATGTGTAAGTGGAAGACTAAATTCCTGTTGGTATCGATAGTTCTATGAACTTGAGCATGACATTGTAAATAGCCATAGAAATAGTCATTCTATTTATCACCTCACTTTTGAACTGTTATTCCTTCTTATAGATCTATATAATTATATAAAAATATACCTCTAAACAGGTAAATGTAACTAAAATTATATATTGTTGTTATCGCATGTTGTTAATATTGTTAATGTTTGGACTTGTGCAAGACAATGGTTTAACAAAGCCGTTAATGAATCGATTTATTCTTTTCAAAAATATTGCAGTAACTGTTATTATTGTAAGTAGAATTTTTTTTTTGTTTAGTAATTGCTAGTAAATTTTTGTTAATCGGTTACAATAAATATATTATTGTGGTAACTACCAAGTTGTGTATGTATATCACTGTTAGTTGTGGTACAAAATTTGTTATATTGTTTTTATAAATTTTAGCGCCCATTTTGACCACTAAAATAAAATTGAGTCAAAGTATCAAATTTCAAAAACTTGTGGAAAAAGTCTCCACAAAAATATATGACATATGGTGTGAATGCCAACACTAATAGGGATATAACATCTATGCAGGCTGCAGAATTATATGTATATAACAGATTATTTTTAAATTATGTTAAGAATACGTTTTATTTTTATATAAAATCGATTGTTAACGGCAAATTAGAGAGTACCAAGTCGTACACAAAGCATAGTTTTCATCGTCTAAATGTATGTGATCACTGTAGTTTGATATAGTTTTATGAGAATAGGACAAAATGTCAAATGTTATATTCTGCATCTATTATTCAAAGATTAATAATATACGCTTTATCACAAAAGGAATCAAAGCCATGATTTACTGTTACAAAGTAGATTATTCTAAAAATTCTGTTTAGTTATCTTAAAACTTTTATATACACTTTTCTGTACAAGATTTTACTACTGCTGTGATACTCACAACTGACTTTAACGCAACGATTTGGTTGTTGATCTGCTGCATTGAAATGTAATCATATGCGTAATCTGTTATTTGTATGTATATACTAGCAATGTTGCTTTATTTGTTGATGTGTTTTAATTAATCAGCAACCAAATATGATTGCAATGGCCATAAATTTTTAGCTAGAAACATTTCATATATTCAAATTTTAAGTTGTTTAGATGACATTAACTTGCCATTTGTGATACATGCATCACCTATTATAAAATTGATTTATATTCCTCTGCATTATATTAGATAATTTTGTTATTGATTTTGTTAATATTCAAAATCTTTTATTTTTATATTTAATAGTATTTTGTTGTTGATATGTTAGTAATCAAAACAGGTGAATCATAAGTTTATGAATTTTGAAGTTGCCGTTAATTTCTTAAATTTATTAGATATAATGCATCTTCTGTAGGTACGAATTAAATCAAGAAAAGTGTAGTAAGGTGCAATATTTTTAAAGCGTATTGTTAATTGCATTATTCACTTGTACTACGTAATTATTGTATAATTAGTCATTAAATTTAGGGCAATGAGGGTTGAAAATCCTATAAAAATAGAAACATAAGTTTTATTCTAGTAAGTAATTTATGGGGCTAATGGTGTAGGTTTACATTATTAAAGGAGATGGATGTGTGGGTGTGATATGTTTTGCAGGGTTACCTGACTTTTATAATTAGTTACCAATTAGCAAGTATTCCTTGCACCTTTGTGATTTTTATTAACAATTCAAAATTTGTAAACAATTTGTAACCACATATTTTTAAGTTTCTTTTCTTTTTGCTGATTTTGTGGTTATTCTATAGTATATTAATTATGCCAAACAGTTCACATGAAATTTATAAAATTTAGGTAAGTTACACTTCTACCTCTCCATCCAATAATATAATACATTTGCATTGTTGTAAAATTGTTGCACGATTTTTGGTGTATTTACCTAAATTAATTTTAATTGTTTATACTGTCAGGTGGTTTATTTTAAATCTGGTAAAACGGGTTGCTGTTTTTATTTCTACACATTAACAGTTTTTGAAATATGCACATTCTACAAACTGTGGTATTAAATACTTGGTACGTGTGAACATATGCATATATTATACAATGTACCATTGTTTGTAGTTTACAAATTTAAATTAGTTAGTTCACAGCATTGTCAACTACATTATAATTCAATAAAATTCATAGTGCCATATATCGTATTATTCATAACTCCTCATTTAAACATGCAGCAAACGTGACCATTTTCCGTTCTCCTCTTATTTCATAAACCTTTAGTTTTATTTCGCACATAAATCACGGCAATAAATTAACAAAGAACATTGGAAGTTTTCAGCATTACTAAACTTGGGTTTTGTAAAAATATTTGATTACCTTGAGTTTTATTTAATAATAAAACAGGCTTTATTAGCTAAACACTTCTAATGTTTTTGCTATTATCATTTTTTTTTTTATCTTCAGTATATTCAAGATTAGTACAAATCTTTGTGTGTTATCCGTCCATTTTAACTTAAAGTTAGCCTGATAATATTCTAGTCAATTTTAAAATTTTTGTATTCAAATTAGGTTTATTGTAAACTTAATTTATTTTGTATAAAGAAAAAATAAAGGCTGAATAAACTTACTTGTTAACTAAAAATTTATTAAGTACACAATTAAAAACTCCCTTACTTAGTTCTGTTTGATAATAAAGGTTTTGGTACAAAAAATTATTTTTCTTTATTGTTAATTTTTCTGTGAAATATAAAGATTCCACAATTAGAAGTAAATTAAGAAAGGAGGGGGCACGTTTTAAATGTAAAATACCTTTCGGTCAGAATTTAACCAAATTTTGATATGTTCTAGTACTTGACCAATTGATCAAATGTCTTCATTGCCCCAAAGCTCAACAGTTTTTGATATACAGGGTCTGCAATATCACTATTTGATACTTTCAATACATCATAAAATGAACATTTTTGCCAATATTAACGCAAAACTTAGTGGAATGTTATTTGTTTGTGCTACTGGTTACAACCTTTTCTTTACTTTCATTATTTTTGTGCATACACCTGATATACAGGGTGAGACCAAATATATATATCTGAAAAGAATTATACGGTGGTATTGTTTTGATATTTTGGTGAATCGAAGTTAACACATATATATATATATGTCCATTTAAATTATTATTGCAAGTTAAGTCCCCTAGACCTCCGTTATACAGAGTGTTTCATTTCTTTAATAGATTTAATTGAGTATTATTATACTTCCTAGTTAATTTTCTGATAACTTAATTGAAATGTCTATATTAAAATAAACTATTTGCTAACTGTATATACCTACATAATAGTCACGATGTGTTTATACTGATACTGGGTGTCCAAGTACAAAGGACCAAAGCGATATCTTAAACTTCATATAGGTACGGAAAAAACCGTTAGCATAAAAAATCCTTTGCAATTGGATGTCGTTGTGAAATACAAAGCTTTTGGAGATTGACAGATAGAAAGGTTAGATGTGCTTAATTTATTATGCTCACTATTTTCTAATAAAATTTTCAGTAGATTATTTAGATAAAGAAGGCGCTTGTCGAAGTTGATCTTTATTTTGCAAAACTAAGAAAAGAAAATTCTTTAAGATACTAGTGTCTTCACTGTTCACACCATCGACCGGTTTTGCAGGTCTACCTCCATCATCACTACCGCTTTGTACAGTCATTGGAAATAAGAAATGTTTATGTAGAAACGTTAATGAACGTATTTTAATATATTAAAAATATCTAAGCTTAATTAGATATCAGTTAACTGAACTGATAAGGCAGAAAACAGTAAATAATTTTTGGTCTTGATATAACCATTGTCATAGAAATCAAAAAGTTGCATAATCAAATGTTAAATGTCTATCACCTCCACATTATTTGCATTTAGTATATGATTTAAAACAATTGTAGAAGGATATTTGATTAGCTCTTGATACCTAGCGTATCCTAAAAACCATAGTACAGCTGCCACATTAGAACAAGTACCTAAAGTTCTGGCACCAGTCTTGCAAGGGCAGTAAGTACCTAATATTGGGCCAGGTTCTTCTTCCTCATTATTCGGCACAAATGCAATCCACAACTGGTAACGTGTAGCATTTCTGAGGTGAAAATATATCCTTACCCGTATAAAACCGGGTTCGTAGTTTTCATCAAATTGATATTGAACCTGGCGGTCCTCTATTTCATTGTCCTGTATATAAGAAGGAGCAAGCTTTAATTGAAAAATACCTACAGTTAACTCTTTAAGATAGTAATGTGACAAATGTGGGAATGAGGGAACGATAATTTCATTTAAATCAACCCATCTGCCCCTTCTAGCGCGTAAGTTTTCCTCCTCAACCCTGGCTTGAACAACATTTGGCTCTTGAACTTTTTGAAGAATATTTTCAGCTAGCTCAATAGTAGCTTCTTGCATTAAAATGGGTGGAAAATATTTATTTATAATTGCTCCAGCAATTTTAAGAAAATCAGCAATATTACAAATGTGGGGTGTTTTTATCTTAAAGCTAAAAAATTTAAAAATTGATTTTAAGTGCCCATTGTGTGCTTCTACGATCCATCTGGTTTTCGTAACGAGACGCCTATCATTAGCCTCTTCTGTGGATAACTGTAGCTGACCTCTGGGCAAAAAGGCTGGCATTTTAAAATTAATACCTAATCTATTTAAAGCTGGAATAGCATCCAAGTACTCGCGGTCGATAATGAAAGTATCTCCTTCATTAAACCATTCACGCATTCCATTCACATCTCTATTAAATTCACTTATAAGTATGTTAGCATCGTTGTTTTCAGAATTTGAGAAATATGGCCCTTGAATGTCTAGAATAAATCCGCTCGGGGCAACAAGCAGAGATGGCTTGATAAGATGTTTACCCTTATAAGTACAGTAGGACTGTCGCAACACTTTAAAACAAGAACTTTTCTCTATTTCTAGATAAGTAAAGTCATTATACACTATAACTTGAGGCCGATCCAGGTTTTGATTATATAGATGATTTTGAAAAGGAGTTACATGATTTTAGATGTAGCTGTCTCTTGTTGTAGCAGTAAATCCAATATTTTGTGGTACAAATCTTGCAGAAAGAGATTGTCTAACTAGAGATATAGCTAAACTGGCTTGTTGTCTTGTGGAATAATTAAAAATAACCGCTAAAAAACTATCACTAAGACCTTGTTGTAACTTGCACAGGAATGCTAAGAGATCTTTTTTACTTACATATCTCAAAGAATTTCCTATTCTAACGGGGTCATAAAAGTTGAAAAGAATATTAAATTGATCTTTGGTTATAGGAGAAACTGCTTTAAATTCGTAAGCCGTGTGGTAGCTTTTTTTCTTAATTTCCTTACGTAATGCTTGTAAAAAATATAAATGTCATTACCTGCTAATAATGGCCGATTTACATATCTTAACCCAGGGAGCAAAAACTCAAACAGATTACCATTCTCATCCAAATGAATATTACAGCAGTACGTATTTTCTGGCACGTATATATCTCTCACAACAAAAATATTAATTCTACCTTTCATGGATATTTTATGTATATCATTCCCATCGTTACAAATGCAGCATAAGTGAGTTGAACTTTGCAGCACATTTAATCGCAAACAATTTGGGTTATTGTCTATTGCTTGAATTTCCCTTACAATAGAAATATTGCAGATTCGAGTTTCTTCTATTATGACCCGCTCTGGTAGATTTGCTTCGCGGCGACGTGCAATCACAATTTCCTGCTTTCTTGCATTTACCTCACCACTTATTTTCACCATAACCCTAGGAACTAAAGCATTTCCACAAGCAAAACATGGAATTCGATTCATTTTTCACATAAACTCTTCAACGATTTTAATTCAAAAAGTAGATTTGCAACTAAGCATCAGCAATATCACTTAATTGGTGGATTAATTTTTGACGTTTCATAGCCACCTACTATATTGTTGTTATTTTATAAGTTTGGGAATAGAAAAACATAATAATTGTAGTATGAAAAACGGAAAGAAAAGTGCAAAATCAGAAAAAATCTAGTTGTACGAATAAAAACAGAAGAAAAAGCGCAATACCACATTACGGTTTTGGTTTAAACGAATAAGTAAATACTAAATATAACTTTATTAGAAAATAGTGAGCATAATAAATGAAGCACATCTAACCTTTCTATCTGTCAATCTCCAAAAGCTTTGTATTTCGCAACGACAAATTGCAAGGGATTTTTTAACGTTAACGGTATTTTCCGTACCTATATGAAGTTTAAGATATCGCTTTGGTCCTTTGTACTTGGACACCCAGTATCAGTATAAACACATCGTGACTATTCTGTAGGTATATACAGTTAGCAAATAGTTTATTTTAATATAGACATTTCAATTAAGTTATCAGAAAATTAACTAGGAAGTATAATAATACTCAATTAAATCTATTAAAAAAATGAAACACTCTGTATAACGGACGTCTAGGGGACTTAACTTGCAATAATAATTTAAATGGACATATATATGTTAACTTCCATTCACCAAAATATCAAAACAATACCACCGTATAATTCTTTTCAGATACATATATTTGGTCTCACCCTGTATATCAGGCGTATGTACAAAAATAATGAAAGTAAAGAAAAGGTTGTAACCAGTAGCACAAAAAAATAACATTCCACTAAGTTTTGCGTTAATATTGGCAAAAATGTCCATTTTATGATATATTGAAAGTATCAAATAGTGATATTGCAGACCCTGTATATCAAAAACTGTTGAGCTTTGAGCTTTCGGGCAATGAAGACATTTGATCAATTGGTCAAGTTCTAGAACATATAAAAATTGGGTTAAATTCTGACCGGAAGGTATTTTACATTTAAAACGTGCCCCCTCCTTTCAGTTAAGAAAAAAAATCACAAAATAAATCTAGAAGTGGATAATGATAATTTTGAAAATGTCCTAAGTTCCTTGAAGACTACGTAATGTATCTATGTGACTTGAAGTTTGCAGGGAACTTACTCATATTACACTAGGGCATGAGTTTTTGTTTTAATTAAATATAGTAAAGCTCAGCTAATTCATCATTTGTACCTAGCTCAATCCAGATTAGAGAAAAATCCAGATTACATTGTGTGCTGCCGTAGCATTCTGACAATGGTCGAAACAGTAGTAAATGGTCTTCATCTCCAACGATCCATTCACTTAAGTTCAGATTTTGTAGGTTGTTGATTATCGGCGCTAACGATGCAACATATTTCCCATTTCAGCAAATTCTGCTCAATCTTCATCCAGTGACTCTTTTGAGAATCAACAATGTATTGTCTTCATCTGAATCCACTTCAGTTTCCGAATTTCTTGTGATATCGGCGGGATTATTATTACCTGGATAGTAAAGTATATTTTTTCCAACATTGTTATTTTGTATCAGGCGACAGTTTGTCCCAGGAATTGGCAGGAAAAACAAGGCATTCTTCAAATTGGTCTAATTAAGAACCCCTGAAATGTCATTTTCCTCCAAAGATAGAACATGGACAAAAAGGCTTTTTCGATAATAGATTTCGGTTAAGCATATCACATTTTGGTCCATAGGTTAAATAAGTGGAGTGCAATTAAAGTCAACCACGAAAGGTGTCTTAAGATTCATAACATGATGCATAAAACAATGAAATTATAATATATTCATATTTCTGTTCCTCAAATAATATACGCATGGAAAAGAGAAGGGAGATTTTAACGAACGTCTGTCGTTTAGCGTTGAAAATGTATGTCATATAGAAATCCTTAGATTAGGTAAAAAAAGCTTGTCTAAGCATAAATCAGCAACTTAACCTCACAATTTGTTTGTTTTGAACTGTCATTGCATTTATCCCGTTTTGTATTCTCTGAGGTATTAGAACGATTTTTATTAAAACTACTGGAATTCTAAAGGCGATCATAAGTTCAATAAAAGGTAAATCTTTAAAATGTCAAGGCAGGTCATGTTAATGAATGTTCTTCGATATTTTGAAATGAAGGGTGATCGAAACATTGTTTAACAATCTTTATTAATAGCTTGTTGGCTAGCACAACAATATACAAATGTTTACAAACTATTCATCAAGAAAAGCTATTGAAAAAAAATAACATTCAAATTAGAAAATTCACCTATAAACTGTATAGCAATATCTTGTCTATTATGCTTTATACAAGCCCTTTTAAATTGTGATGGGAGTACTTGCATTCCTAACATTCTTGGGTATTACGTTATATTATTATGTTTTGTTAGAACGAATAAGTTTAAACGTCTGAAATAATACCTAACAAAAAACAACATACAATTTGTATCATAATTTATTTATGAATAACAAAAAATAGGAAAGAAAGCTTATTTTTAACTTTTTTTACACAAACGCATAAAATGTTTTCTGGAAGAAAAAAAAACAACATTCTGTGCAAAATTAGTAACAAGTTTTAAAAGATGACGTAGCAAGTAAAACAAATTAGTTTTATTTATAACAGATTTTCGACGCACACTCCAAACAAGTAGGCCGAGGGCACATTTTACACAAATGAAATCTTTTCCTCTTAATTCTTGATGGACAGGCATACATGTTTTTCGTTTTGCTAGTTTTTCCTCTGGAGCCTTTTCTTCGTTATGGTCAGGAGCTACAAATTGTAGCTCGAAGTTCACGATTTAGTTTTGTATTTTCTGCACGACCTATAAAGATGGGGTCTTATTAGTTGATTAGCAAGAATTTCCAAGAAATTTGCTTTTTCGATTTTTGTGTTATCTTTAAGAGACTTATACAGAACGTGCATTGACACCACTGATATCAAGTAGCCAGAAAAAAATTACCATTGGCCATCTTTGAGTGTGGCGACTAGAGGAATGTTTGGCACACTTTTCATCAAACGAATCAACGCCTCCCTTTGTACAATTATAAAAGAATATATGTTCCAGTTTCCCTACATCTTCATCAAAACATTGGGAATTATGCATCAAAGATAATATCACTGCCCTGTTTTTCTTGGGCACAAGGGACACTAAAGTCCAACTGTTTGTGAAACCAACAGAGCTGTACCAGTCTCTCTATTTTTTTGTGGTAAAAAAAGATGGGTGTATTTCGCGCTTGTTTTTTTTCATAGGTCCTTCATACATAAGCCCTTTTTCTCTCAGTTTTTCCGCTAACTCTATAGAGGAAAACCAGTTATCGGCAGTAATGTTATGATTCATGTCCTGTATAGGTTGTGAAAGCCTCAAAGCAGATCGAGTTGGCCCTTTCTCTTCTGCAGTGACGCCTATACCGTCAGAATCCTTCCCACAGTATAAGCAGCCATTGTAAAAGTAATGACTTCTAGCATCTGTTATCAACCGCGGACCATATTTACATGCCTTATTAGGCATGTACATTTTATATTTACATCTACCTCTGAAGAATATGAGCATTTCGTCGATAGTCGTATTGGCACCAGGTGAGTAAGCACTGACAGACACAAATTTGTCGAAAAACTTCTGAAATCGGTGCAAGTAAATCTTTTTGTTGCCTTTTGTCTCTATCAACTGGATTATCGAAGCGTAGTGCTATAAGTAAAGCTGCAAACCTATTTTTGCCTATTACACATAGGAAAATTTCACAACCTGTCCCATTCGTAGCAAATATTCTCTCGATTTTTCCATGGCTAGATATAAAAGTTGCAGTTTAAAACAATAATCCGATAAAAGTTTTTAATTGGGTTATGTCTAAATCTTGCAGTTCGGATCTTTGTTTATTTTTGTACTTATCTCTGTGATCTGTAATTTTACATTTGTCCATTGCAATATAACTTGCAGGTTCCAACAAGTAAATGAGTCTGCCTTATTTCCTAATACGGCCGACGGACGCAGTCTCGGAAGTTGCATTACAATATTGTGCTTCTGGGTTCTCGAACGAGAAACGAAACTCTGAGATGAACACTTGTAACGATTTTTTCCATAAAAAAAATTGACAATTTGGATAGGAGTTTCGCTGCCAATTTTAGTTTCGTTTGTTTGGTCACTAATTTCTTTTGCTTGCTCACTGTCACCAAGTGACATTTCTCTTAACTGGTCAATATTTTTATTGTAATAATTTCTTTTCGCATGATTAATGTTACAACTATATTTCTTCTTTGTCTAAAATTTTCTAGTCATAATTAGTCTTTGATAAAATACCTAAGTCTTGGATAAAATACCTAAGTCTTTGATAAAGTTGATCTTTTATGTTTATTTCATTACTTATCTCATCATTCCCCCACATCTTATTACCCCATTGTTCCTTTCGTATCACTGTTTTTTTGGTTGCGAATTGATTAAGTGCGCATATAAGGTTGTCTATTAAACAATCAGGCATATTGTTGACGTCGGTTATGGTATTCAGGTCATGACAGCTCCATAACTTTAAGTTGGAATACTGCGACATCCATTGATTTGTAGTCTCTATAATAGATTCTTGTTTCAGGTTTTTCAATGTTTACTATTCCACTGTAATATAGATTTATAATATAGAGAACTGCCGAAGCATGTGGAGTTACAGAAAAAACTGTGACACGTACCAAAGCTTAAATTACTGCAAGTCAAGAAGCTGGTCAAAGTGTACCTAGTACACTTCAGAACAAAAGACAACGTCAAAAGAAACGCATCATTGATGTAGATGACTACATAAAAAACGTGGTTAAGAGAAAAATATATGATACCTATACATTTGAAATGTAAGAAACACGTAAAATACTTGTTAAATAAACTGACTTATTTATTTTAGAGTTGCCATTTACAGTAAAAAGCTTAATGTCCGAGTTAAAGGAGGATAGCATTTATTCATTTAGTGCAAGAAGCTTAAAGCGACTGTTACATTCAATTGGTTTCAATTTTAAAATGGATGATTCCAGAATAGCTTTATTTGAACAAGATCATGGCTGCTGCCAGAGCAACTTTTTAAGAAATTACTTCAAAAACAAACAAGAGGCAACATATATATGATGAATCTAACTTCAGAATATTGGCAAAAATGCATTACACATGTAGAAAAAGAAATATCAGAATGGTGGGATGTTCAAAAGCAGTATGAATTTGTACAAAATTCTATTGTAATTAGCTTAGGTCAATCATCTAATGGAACTTAAAGCAGTGACAATGAATGTACTTAGTGATTAAATATGTACCTATTAGGATGGCCCATAAAAATGTCGTTTTTTTTAGTTTCTTATTTAGCTCTTCTGCTCCTATCTATAAAACATTTTATATGTTAATGCTATGCAGTATTAAAAGCTAATCAAGCAGGCGAATGCCTTCGTCTAATTTTCTTCTGGCATTCTATTGTTTCTAACTAGTAATAAACATCAAAATGGCTGACGAAATTTTGATACTGTCGCGTCATTACTGGAAACAAAACGTTTTTGCAACCGCCGCAGTTAAAAAAATATGCTAAGTGGAAGGAATAGTGAACATTCGTACGGCGTAGCGCTGGTTTGAAAAATGTACTGGCGTAGGAAACAAGATTCTGGTCGGCCCAACTCGTTAAGTAACGCTGAACTTCGAGATGTTGAAGCAAATCCATCGATAAGTACCCGTAAGTTGTCAGCAGAACTTGCGTATTCCAAAGAAACCGCAAGGCGCCATTTGCATCAACTTGGAAAAGCCAATAGACGCTGTAGAGAAGTTCCTCACGACTTAACGCCAGCAATGGCAGAAAGGCGAGTTCAGGTTTGTGATCGACTGCTTTCCAATCCTTGGGATGAAGATTTCTTTAAACAGATCGTTACTTGCGATGAAAAGTGGATTTACTTCAATAATCCTAGCACAAAAAATCAGTGGATTACTGTTGGGCAACCTGCATTGCCGGAAACAAAACATTTCTGCAACCGCCGCAGTTAAAAAAATATGCCAAGTGGAAAAAAGTGAACATTCGTACGGCGCAGCGCTGGTTTCGAAGATGTACTGACGGAGGAAACAAGATTCTGGTCGGCCAAAGGAAGGTTATGCTTTGTGTATGGTGGAATTTTTAAGGCGTTATTCACTTTGAGTTGGTTCCTAATGGGCAGACGATTGATGCTAACCTTTACAGTCAACAGTTGGATAGGATGCAAGATGCTCTAAGTCGGCGTTACCCTGGATTGGTGAACAGAGGACGGGTAATTCTGCAACAAGACGACGCCAGACCTCATACTGCAGCTGAAGCTGAACAAAAAATTAGGGAATTGATTTGGAGCTTCTTCTTCATCCAGCTTATAGCTCGGACCTTGCGCCTTCCGATTATCACTTATTCCGATCGATGGCACACTTCCTTCGTGGACAGCATTTTACAAGTGCTGAGGAACTTGAATTATTTGAAGATTAATTTGTTTATATAATCAGCTGATTTTGTGTTGATTAGGAACTTATTTTTGTTACATTTGGTATAACTGAGTGCACTTCTGAAATTATTAACGACATACGTTTTATAAAAATTAACTCGTACATTTCGTAAAATGAGCCACCTCTCGTGGTCCCAACTTTAGGTGGCAGAAACATGGTTATAATTTGACCATCATCGCTTGTTAATTGCGTCACCGATGCAACCGGAGCATTGTCCACTTATAAAATTGCTTATCCATTGAGGTTATTCTCAACTTAAAATTTCCTCACTCCTACAACAAACAACTCGTGAAACCATTTTACGAATGGGGCAGAAGAAGGAGAAGGTGTTTTTTGTTGAGTAGGTAATATTCAATTGGAAGGCTAACGCAATTCTTAAAGGTGCTGGGATTTCTTGCTTTACCAATGATCATCATTTTGACTTTATGTATGCCATCGCCATTTGTACAAGCAAGATACTCTCTTATGTTTTTCGCCCTGGAGCAGTTCTTAATTTAAAGTTAACACAACCTGCGATGTAACTGTAAAAATACAAACGCGCCCCATTAATGAATTATCATTTAATAGAAAAAGAGTAGTAGGTCGTACTTCATTACTTTTTCCTTATTCTTTTGAATATCCGAAAGTGTAGATTCACCGACAACGTGGTTATTGCTTGTGCTTTACCGCTGACACAACTATTCAATTTTTGCAATATATCCTGTTTTTTCGACGAGAGTTAACGTTTTCTGTGGCCTTTTTGATGCCATGGTGATTCTGACTGACTCAGGATATCATATCCCTTCGTATGTTCCACACCTCGTTGGGGATTCAACACATGACATGCGATCTAGATTAGGGGATTTGGGGTCGGTCTGGATTACAAGGTACATAATATAAAATTTATAGTCTAAATCGTTTGATTCACATGCTAAACACTATAACCCGAGAAGACGAGAGTAGAAACCGACCGTAGGTAGTCTAGTGCTACACAAACAACACCTACTGTCAAATGCACCACTAGGTGTTGCCGCAAAACTCTCACCAAAATTTTTAGGTCCGTACATTACAACCAAAATAGTATCCATCCGTAGTATTCAACCTAAAGGATACCGCAACGAATCAAAAGATCCACAGAATCCACGTAAAAGATCTGAAGCCGTACAACGCCGATTAAACATCAAACTAAATACTTTGAATTAGAAATAATTATAACCATCACCGTTCCGTATAAAACAATTAAAAATAAGAAGATTTGTAAGTTCTGTCAGGAGCGTGGAAGGTAAAATACTTGATCCCACCGTCCACCGAAGTACTTTAGCCCCAAGGATGCGCCATTGCACTTAGCGAGTCATGGTGTCATCCATATGGGTGATCCATGCCCCTTCTACCTAAACATTATCTTTACCGTCCTCCAAACCAACAGTTTGTATAATTAGTTTTAAACTTGAACCGGTAACATAAGTTTTAGATGTTAACCGTACACCGCGACATAGAAAGGGAGAATCCTGAAGGAGCCGGAGCAGAGGGATGCCAGAGAACCGTCATTAATATATACTCTGGATCCGACTGTAAGTTATTTTCTTTTTAAAGTTATATCGCCTACATCTCTATTCATGTACCATCAGAATCATATAAAAGACTCCGGAAAAAAAAATTTCACCGTAATTATACAGAAGTTGCCGAAAATTGAAATAAAACACTTGTTATATTAACGTTTTAAGTTTAAAAACATTTTTCTGTTGTTTAGCATATTTAGTTTACTTTTTGTTCCATTAGAATAAAGTAAATTCCGTCACCGAAACAAGTAAATTTGGGAAATTTCAGTTTTGTTTTTTAGAAATTAGAAACCGTGAGCAAATTAGTTTTATTTTTTTTCAGAAAGAATTTTAGTTTCGATTATTTTTTTAGAATTAAGACCGTTTTTATTGGAAGTAATCCACTAATTTTTTTTTAAAGTAAGCGGGGAGTGTGAAGATTAGTTTTTTTGTTACTTTTTCTCCGCTAACAAAAGACTCAGTAATTAGCACCGCTGTTTGAAAAATCTGTAAACGTTCTGTATTTAATAACAAAAACCGAAGGTAGGTCCATCAATTGGTTGATGTACTCACTGTCGAATGTTGATAAGATATTTGAATTAAGTATTATAAATATTTACACCCTAAAGCGTAATCAATGACAAATAAAAATAATGTTAAAGTTTGGATATTCAAAATAATATTTCTCATGATAAGCAAACTTAAAGAATTAATAGGTTACACCGTTAACTGTAAATACGTATTTCCGCAATTACAGTTTGACGAATCATAATTTATTTTGTATTAGAATACATCTTTTGAATGGAAAATTACACTCAAAACCTGTTATATTAATATTAGTTAGAGATAAGTACACCGAAGCATTAAAAAATAGAATTTGAAACCCAATAAATATAACCAAGAGAGTCTCAAATTAAGAAAATAATTAAAAACTAACACCATTCTTGTAAATTAATTGATTCATCTCTTACAATTGCATTTTAAATAATTGAAGTTTGACCGTGAACCCTAGTGGAAAGTTTATGTCAATGAAACACATATCAATAGCAAATATACTAAAACATAATTTTGTCATCTGCAACTACCGTTCAGAAGTAAATTTAAGTTTGTAATTATAGAGAAAACAAAGTTCATTAAATCACTTCCGAAATTAAAAATTAAAGTTATTACCTATTACTAAATTAATTAGTCAGATCACTAAACCTTGTTCGTTTTAAGCGCCTTGTCACATTTATATTATTTAACAGATCTTGCACTAATACACTAGGGTGGTCACTGATGCGGTTCTTGTACGTGTTGCAGGAATCTTTGATTACGTCCTTAATCCAAGGAACTTTCAGGTTGCTGTGTAATATTCGGTTATACACATACCATTCGGCGTTTGCTATTGCGCGAAGTGTTTTGCTTTGAAAACATTGAAGTATCTATGTATTCAATGATTTAGCACACCCCCAGAACTGGATCCATATGTC
This sequence comes from Vesta saturnalis, assembly GCA_036346205.1. Taxonomy (NCBI): domain Eukaryota; kingdom Metazoa; phylum Arthropoda; class Insecta; order Coleoptera; family Lampyridae; genus Vesta; species Vesta saturnalis. The sequence goes on from JARFJB010001412.1 coordinate 1,628,614, forward strand.
CATATCGGCACTATTTTATAAAGCAATACTGTGTTTGTTAAACTTAGCTGAGATTTCCGCCCGAGGGGCCCAGTCATTTTCTTGACACGAATGTCTAGTTCTTTCTTTTTGGTTTTTATATGCGACTTCCAAGGGAGTTTGTTGTCGAGGTGTATGCTAAGTTATTTAACATCTTCTATTCTGTTTCCATTAAAGGTTACTGGATGTGGGTCAATTGTTCAAAGTGTGAATGTTATCGATGCTGACTTATTTTCATTGATTTTTATTCGCCAGGTTGTCCACTTTTCTAGAGCCTCAAGTACGTTCTGTACATTTGTTGTTGCCTGGAGTGGATCTCTGTGGGAGGATATTATGGCTGTATCATCCGCGTAAGTACCAATTATAACGTAGTCAAGGATTGGAAGATCGGCTATGAATAGTTGATATAATGTTGGACCCAGAACTCTACATTGCGGCACACCTGCTTTGACAGGGTACATTAGAGAGGGACTGTTGTTTAGTTTGATTTGGAAATATCTGTCATCTAAGTACGATTTAAACAGTAGGTAATATTCAAGCGGAAGGTTTTTCTTGATGTTATATAATAAGCCAAGAAACCAAACCCGATCAAAAGCTTGCCTTATATCCAAAATACGGCCCAGCACACTTTCTATTTTGTCCTCTACTCTATGCACTTGCTCTAGCGTGGAGTACTTTCGGCGGAAACCAAATTGGTATTGGGGAATTAAATGATTTTCTTCTATACTCGGGTTAAGCCTTCTTAGCAAGATACGTTCAAAGAGTTTATATACTACTAGTAAAAGTGTTATAGGTGCATAGGAATCCGGTGACTGAGCTGGTTTGCCTGGCTTAAGTATGAGGAGAACTTCCGCAAATTTCCATTGTTTGAGGAAGATTTGAGTCCTTTAAATAGCGTTAAATATTTTCTTACAGTAACTAATAGTATATTAAAAAACAAGTTTCGTAAGACGCGTTTTTATCGCATGAGTCCAAGTTTCTAATGGACGAATGCGATAAAGCGTCTTATGAAACGAGTTTCTTATACTATTTTTTCTATTTTGCGTATTTGTGTTGAAAATTTTGAAAAAATGTAAATTCCATTTGTCACCTTATTTCAAAATATTGAATGTACGTTGGCAACAGTGGTATTTGTTTGTTTGAGTTCGATACAAATATAGGGTATTAAAACTATTATTTGTTACTAATTCATTTCAAACTACCTATAAATATGTTCTCAATAGAAGTTGTATACTATATACATTATAATCGGAATAAAATTACACTATACTATGTAAACTTAATAATTTAGACTCAAGTGAAGTTAACAAGGTTAAATGAAGGTTATATTTTACGCAAAAGGTGTAATCGGCTTAATCTGAAAGCATATTGACGCTTTATCTTGAAACACAATAAAAAAGAGAAGTCGCCCATATTCGGTTTTCGTTATCTTAATCATTGCAATGCATTAATCAGGAATAATTCAATACAAAGGATTTCAAATAAGAATAGGTTATGTTACACTTACGTTTACGTCATAATGTACATATTAAACACGCAAAATAGAAAAAAGATTTTTTGACAGCTGGCGAAGCAATTCAGCTGTTATAAGGTCATAACCTGGTGTCTTGCGGATCGTCTTGAGGAGTTGCTGGATATGGATTATGTGGTTAGAAGATAGCAGCTAAATGTTCACCAAATACTTCAGCTTTCTCTTCATCGATACGAGGCCAAGTATCATCATTTTTACGAATGGGAGCAGTAGGAATAATGGGTTGCTTAAGTTTTATGGTTGCTCACCATAAGGAATAGTCGTCATGTTGCCTAAAAGAGCAGTTATTAATGTAGTCTCTAAATGTTTCATTCTTCTGTTTTATTATTAGCCTATTTAGTTGAGTTGTTAAAGTATTTAGCTTATTTTTATCAGCAGGGTGTCGTGTTTGCTGCCAGATCCGATTCGCTTTTCTCTTCTCAGCGATCTTCTGTCTGATAATTAGTGGGTAGTTGTTGATAGTGTCATTACAATTTTGTAGGTGTAGCTGCCCATGCGGCATACTGTAGAGTATGCGTTAACTGCTGTACTGCTGTCTCAATTTCACTTGCGGTGTTACGTTCCGATTGACTCGGTAGATGGTCGTTTGCATATTGTCTAAAGGCACTCCAATCAGTACGGCTGTTGTGTAGACTTGGTTTTGTAGATTTTTTAATAATTGATGTACTTCACGTACATATGATAGCAGAGAGATCTGAGCTTACGTCGTAAAATCGATAACGGACATATAATTTCGTGAGAGGTTCTTTGTAATGAATAAATCGCTAAAAAAAAGCTTCCGACAGTTTATTCAGGTCACTAGGCCAATAGGTGGGTCTACCTGTAGCTACTGTATTAAAGTGATTATCAATGATGGTTTTATGTAGTTGCGTTCCCTTTGGATTAATTAGCCTAGAACCCCATGAGGGGTGTTAGGAATTAAAATCGCCGCCTGCTTTGAATTTAGCTCCAAATGTACTAAAGAAATCTTAAAATTGATTTTGTGTTATTGTATGGCGGGGTGGACAGTATCCCGCTGATAGTACCATATCTCCAATGCGATCTTTAATTTTGACGTTTGTAGCTTGAATGTGATTTGTTTCGTACTTATTAAAATGTGCTTCGGATACTAGAAGTATATCAATTTTTTGGGCATTGAGGAATGCTTCAGCTTCCAAACGGTGTTGTAAGAGTCCGTTTGCATTCCATGTAGCTATTTTTAATGTATTCATTAATGAGAAAGTTTGGTCATGAGGCTTGAAAGTAGGTTGATCATCATGGAGTTTTGTTGCATTAACTAGGTGAACATAGCTTCGAATTTTGATAATAATTGAGATAGTGATATGTCCTTCCTATTATTGTAATTGCTTTGATTTTGGTCATTGTTGAACGTATTTGGCACAGTCATTGACTGTCGTAGTCCAGAAGTAGCTATGGCGTACCTTATAATTGAGGTCTATTCGTTCTGCTTGGTGTTATTGTATCCATTCCTGGGATTCTTTGTGGTTGCGTTCTAATTGTAGTGTTAGTATTTCCTCTTATAGACTGAAGTTGGTGATAAATTAAGCATCACTTATACTTAGCTGAATGGGGCCATCGCATAATGCGCACTTAGTAGGCGTGTTTCTGGATTTAGTGTATTTCATTGAATTATGGTCATCGCCACATTTCACGCAAGCGTATGGTTTACTGCAGTATGTTTTGCTGTGTCCATATGACTGGCAGCGAGTACATTGAATTATGTTGTTTTTTTACTTGGGGGTTCAACAGTAATCATCATATTTAGTAGCGATTTCAACTCTTACATCTCTTTGTTATTTTTGGCAGGATCTAAATCCACAAAGAATAAGGGGAGAGGTGTTTTATCAAGTCTATGCCTTATCTTCATTAGATTACGTACGGTGTGTCCTTTTTCCTTTCGCTCATCTTTTATTAGTTCGGTATCAATTGTTGGGTGAAGGTTTCTTATGATTACTCAGAATGCCCTTTTCTCTTTGCTTTGGTAAGTATGAAATATTATTTTTTCGTCATCGATATGTTTTACAAGTTTGCGGTATGAATCAGAGGTGTTTATTTTAACAATGTTCTTTGCTATTGTTTTAGAACTGTATTGTTCAGCTGCTAGGATTTTTGGTAGATTCTCAGTTATCGCATCGTAATTAACAACTCCATATATATATATATATATATATATATATATATATATATATATACTGGAGGAGGTTTATTTAATGTAGATGTAGATTCGTCTTTGTTTCTACAGTATTATCTTCCTGTGAATGTATAGCAAGTTAACCATGTTGTAATCGCTAGTTTGATTTTGTAAATCTACATTATTATCAACGGGTCGAGAAGACCTTTTCCTCTTTTTTACTACGTGTCATTCACACGAAGTTTTTTGAGATCGACTTTATTTTTTTTCCATTTCAGTTTCTGCCGAATGTTGGAATTCGACGGTGATAGTTGCATGGGTTGCGAGAAGTTATTTACGTAAGGTGAATACGGTACATAAGTTTGTCTAGTTGATAGTTGCATTTGTGGATTTATCCTTGGCATTGTTGGTTGATTTGCGTACATAAATTTTTGTTGAGAAAAGTGAATTTGTTGATGAGTAATGGTGGGTTCATACAAGCGGCTAACAGATAATGGCTTAGGCAGCTAAAAGTTTGAAGTGTTGTGATGCATACAGATGTTCTTACAACGGGTTACGATAACGACTAACGGTCAACTTTTAACTTTTAAGCTAGCCGTTGCGCACGCGTATTGTACGTTATATTAATGGCGTTCATATCATAATGCAGATCTTCTTCTATTAATTGGTCGAATTTTAAACCGTCTGGGTTGACGTATTAAAGATTAAAGGTAGTTATACACGAGTTACAGCAACAACTGAATAATAAACGTCGGTTTCGTATAACCATTAACTCGATCTATGAACGATGTGAAAAAGCGCTAGCGTATCTGTCCATTAGCAAACGTAACTGTTGGCCATTAGCCGCTTGTATGAACCCACCATAATAGGTATTTGTTGTTGGAACGGGCACATATTTAAAATAAATAAATGAACTCACGAGATAATGCAGGTCACCGATGATTAAGTGAACGTGTAGATATCGCGCGCGTTATAGACACACGTCCACTCGCCTACAAGGCCAGCGGTTAAAATCGGAATGGATTAATCTATCTGCATTGTATAACATTTTACATAGTGCAAATGCCAACAGATGTGTGAAACAGTAACTGACTCCCGAAATTGGGTGATTATAAATCAATCGCTCCGTTATTTCATAAATAATAATTTTAGCATGTTAAGATAAGCCTTAAATCATTAATTGATTTAATTTTACTTCAAACAACTTTTGACGCTGCCGCCTCACCATAGGAAAACTGGGAGTTTCCAAGTGGACTCCACCGCGTCTTTGTCTTTTTCGTTCTCACTGCATATTTGAATAGTCGAAGCTGCATAAATTCTATGAGTATGAGGTAAAAGAGTAGTTTAAATTAGTGAATTGAATTTAACTTAAAAGATATTCGGTCTATAATTAAATCAGAAAGCATTTAATTTGTTTCAAAACTTAGAGTAAAATTTTCTTTGCTACCGTCTATGTAAATTCTAACCACTTCCGTTGAAATAGATCTAAAGAGTTCCTATGTATTGAACAACAATCATTCATTCATTATCACCCATTGGTGAAGGATACTTGTTTGCCAAAGGGACCTGTAACCTTTGTCTGTTTCGTATCCGCTGTTCGTCCGAATTAACTCTGTTTTAGAAGCATCTTCCACCACCGGATAGTACCCTGAATTTTTCCTCCACTGAGATTCTTGTAGTAACCTTTTGGAAACCGTACAAGTTCAGGATAGGACCCAAAGACGTCGGGACTACTTACATAAATTAATGACGCGCAACTTAACTTACATGAAATTTCCTATACAGGGTGTTTCTGAAATAGGGTTCCGAATTTCTACTGCATGTAGAACTCATTAAAATAAGACAAAATGTTCATATAAATATGTGCCCTAAAACGCACCCTTAAAAAGTTACAGGCCCTTGAAAGGGTTCGAATTTAACTGGTTTTATCCAGTTATTTCAAAAACGATAAAAGATAAAGAGACGAAATAAAGGGAACATACATAACTTTTTACGCCGAGTAACATGAGCTAGGCCATTTTTCGTTATTCGAATCATAGGCGTCCTTTTCAGGGGGATGGAAAGGGTACCAAGTCCCTAAAAAGTTTGTATGACATTTTTGCAATTTTTTTTAACAAATTCATAAATTTTGGACAGTTTTACGTAAAAAATGTCGTCTTTGCGTAAGTCGATATCGGCAACGGTTTTTGTGTAAAATGAGTTTGAAAATTATCATTATTTGATAAAATTACTGTTATTCACTTCGGAATCAATTCGACTTACGCAAAGGACATTTTTTACGTAAAACTGTCCAAAATTTATGAATTTGTCAAAAAAAATTGCAAAAAGGTCGTACAACATTTTTTAGGACTTGATACCCTTTTGATCCCCCTGAAAAGGACGCATATGGTTCGAATAACGAAAAATGGCCTAGCTCATGTTACTCGGCGTGAAAAGTTATGTATGTTCCCTTTATTTCGTCTCTTTATCTTTTATCGTTTTTGAAATAACTGGATAAAATCAGTTAAATTCGAACCCTTTCAAGGCCCTGTAACTTTTTAAGGGTGAGTTTTAGGGCACATATTTATATGAACATTTTGTCTTATTTTAATGAGTTCTACATGCAGTAGAAATTCGGAACCCTATTTCAGAAACACCCTGTATATGGTTTACTTTATGAACAAAAACAGTTTAATTTCATATAAGTATAATAAGTGTATTTATTTAGATACATGGTTTGCTTTAGGAACAAAACCTTTTGATTTAGTACACTTCATTGAACACGTAATACGACGCCAATGAAATAAAGCTTTCGTTAAGTGGTAGGACTTTGATAATTTTTTACAATTCGTGGATTTCTAACAGAGATTATATAATACCTTATGTAAGCTAACTTCTATGAATACACGAAATATTAGATTCGACTAAAGCGTTTCACAAATACATTCACGATGTTGATTTTAGAGGATTGGTGAAATTATATTACTACAGTATTCTATTATATTTTTAAAACATATAATTACCAAACGGGAGGGGTTACATTTTTGTTCGCCCTAAAACGATCGCTTCATATTAATCAATTGAAAAAAGAAAAATATTTGATGCACCACAACTTTTACACCCGTCGCAATGCGCTAATACAATATTAAAAATTATATAATTATTAAACGTGAAGGGGTTATAATTTTAAATTACCTTTTTAGCATCGTTGGGATTGTAGGTTCACAGTAATGTTTCAAAAAAATTAATAAGAGTTGCTCCTGGAAAGTTATCCTTATTTTTCACCCCCCTCCCCTCCCTCATTATGTTTTTATTTTTAGTTACAATTATTGTGAAGTACGTTAATGTGAATAAATCCCCATTAAAAAAACCATTTTGTTTCCACATTTTACTGAAAAAAATATCTATTGCTAACTTGATGTGGGTACGTATTTCCTCGAAACTGTTTTGTTAATAAGTAATGATTTGTAGAAATGATAACGTAATTCATGTTAAATGTTTCTATTAACTTTATAACGTAACAAGAACTCCACAAGGGAGCGCCATTTTCAATAAGAATTTAAAATTAATATTTGGTTTGGGATAGTGAACAATTAATTCTCTTGTGGGGTCCTTTTGAACTCCCATCTACACTGAATGGCCGCGAATATCTAAACTTCCTTTAGCATAACTTGTTTAACCTACTGGAGGAAGTTCCTTTAAACGTTCGTCGTGAGATGTGGTTTCTTCAAGACGGCGCCCCTGCCCATTATCCTCTCGCGGTGCAAAATCACTTAAATAATGTATTCCCGCATCGTTGGATTGGAGGAAGAAGTGAACATCGTTGGCCTCTACGAAGTCCAGATTTAAACCCAATGGATTTCTTCTGGTATACATAAAAACTTTAGTACGTTCTGCTGCAGTGACTAATACAAGAGCTGAACTATATCAAAAAATTGTTGCAGCTGCAAATGCAATTAGAAATCTGCCTCCATCGTTATTCGCAGTAAGAAGAATTTTTTTCAAAAGATGCCAAATATGTATTAGGGGCGTATGGCGAACATTTTGAGAATACCATTCATCATAATTAAATACCTGTTCAATGTTTTATAGTTTTTTTAGTCTAAATGACAAATATAGTGGTTGTTTATGGTAAGTTTTTAGGTGTCCCATGTCATAATTCAGCAATGTCAATTAAAGATCTATTTAAAAGTTCATAGTTAATAAAATCGTGAGAAAAACGTTACTCATTTGTATATTTTTCCATTGAATGCACCATTCGTAAAATACCTAGGCGATCTAGAAAATTCAAATCAATTCATTTCAAAATGATGTTTTATCTTTAAAAGTCCTTTTAAAGTTCTTACAGTAAGGCTAGTTTTTTCGCTGGTACAAATGTTACTCATATCAGAAAAAATCATTTCTGTGGTGACGTTGGATCCTGGAAATACATGCACATTTTAATCATTTTTAATATGAAGTTGTGTGGTATATCATCACTCTTGGAATGGTTAAAAAGCTCGGCCCATTGTTTCTCAAAAGAAACAGAAACTTCTTTCTACTTTTTTATTTTTCGACTAGTTGTATATTTTTTAATACACATAATTTCATAAAAAACTTCCGAATCATCTATAGGAATATCAGGGTGTTATTTTTGGAAAACAGTTGAGTTCCAATGTCGGAGTTGCAAATTTTTCACGTTTTCCATTGTTATTAAGCAAAATTAATATCCGTCGTTTTCAAAATGTTTTTATATTGTTTCGTACATTAAATAGCTTATCATAATATGAAAAATGCACCACATTACTTAAACTACTATACATTGTTCATCAAAGTATAATTTTTACTCCGCACAAACCGTTTAACTTTTCGTCAAAATCGTTAGAACAAAACGTCTGCCACCTGTCTTTCATTACTCCGCTCTCGTAAAGAATATTGTTCCCACTCTCGCAAGCTTCGCGCTTTCACTTATTATTCTAAGACTCCTGAATTGGACACGATTTTTCCTTCAAGTGGCCAATTCCAAACACTTCACACATTTTACGGGTTCGGTTCTCGTTGAGTGCTTTCGTCATGCCGTCTGGAGCGTTTTCTTCACTCCGTACGTTTTGTAATTTAATTTTTCCTTCATGTATTTCCTCACGTGTCTTGAATCGTTTCAGCTCGATATGCTTACTGCGATCACTCGTACAATCATTTTCCGCAATTCTGATGGCTGCAGTGTTATCCATTTCTACTGTCCTTTCTCGTTATCTATCTCCTGAGTACGTCAAACCAAGCCACCTCCTTACCCTGATCACCTTAATTGACTTATAAGCTTCTGCCGACAAACATATTTTCAGAATTCGTTTCAACCCGATTACCTTATTCGACTTATCAGTATGCTAACCTCAAATCAGTTTCAGTTAGAGGGTCCTAGACAAAAGGAGACGTCTGGCCAAAATGCCACCCCAAGATCCCGGTTATACCCAGCATCATCCAAAGTTGGCCCTAGATACTGCAGCAACCTTCAATACAAGATGCTGATCGAAACCGGGTAAAACTACAGTTTTAAACAACAGGGTTCTGAACACCGTTTCTAGCATCAAATTTGACAGTTTGAGATTGCCCTCAATCCCATTTACGTCTGAGTTGGTTTTCAACTAGCACAGCTTGTTCAAGATGCAAGATGCAATTGACTTGCATATCCAATTTTGAAAATATGATATTTTAACCATCAGGTACGCGCAGTAATTAATACGTTTACAAGCAAATCCATAAACAGATTTTAGTTACTTCCCAATTACTAAAGCGTTAAGTAATATCGGAAACGAATTTAATATGGTGATCTGAAGCCAGTTTCTATCAAAACATCTTTGATATAGAAACAAGATTTAAAATTCAAGTCTGAGATATTGACTTGAAACTAACCTCTGTCAAAAGGATCTTAGATTTATAAACAAGCTTGAACACACAAAGTCGTTATTGAAAATGAACAAATGTCTAGTGGCAAACAAACGAGTTGACTTACATTTCCAATTTTGATAATATACTTCATCTTTTATTTTAACTAATACCACGCAGCGATGTAGTTATTAATACGTTTACAAAGAAATCCATAAAACAGATTTTAATTCCTTCGCAATTACTAAAACGTTAAGTAATACCGGAAACGAGTTAAATATAGTGATCTGAAACCAGTTTCTATCAAAACACCTTGGATATAGAAACAAGATTTTCAATTCAAGTCTAAGATAATGATTTGAATCTAACCTTTGTCAAAACGGCCTTATATTTATAAACAAGCTTGAACACACAGTCCTTATCGAAAATGGTCAAACGCCTGGGAGCAATTTATAGACTCTATCTAATTACCGAGTTTTTTGCATGAACAGGTTTGAATAGGAAAATGGGTCGCTCAAAGAACGTAAACATCGTAATTGTACAGTGTGTGCTTAACAAATGGGGCTTTTCTTCAATATTACGTTCTGCGAAAAAATTCTTTCTGCAGATGAGTTTTGCTTGTCCTAAAACTTATTTAACACCAATCCGATCAAAGTTGACATGCACACTATTCAGGGTAAAACATAAAACACATATTTTGCTTAAGAGTAAAGTGTCTTTATTTCAATAAATAGAAAAAAAATGTATTGAGAAAAGTTGTTTGAAATTCAATTTTATGCTAATAGATGAAATATTGGCTAAAGATTTTGAACATTTTATTTATTTTTGTTGAAATGAAAAATCAACAGAAACATACACAGCTATGACATATTGAATTTCGGCAACTTCAACTAAATTTAAATTATTCTACTTTTGAGATGTGACTCACTTTTCAACATGGCCACCCAGAAGCTCACTGCACTTGATGGCCCTCCGTCTCATATTTGCTGGAACATTTCTCAGCATTTCAGGTGTAACGGATTGACAGGCTTCTCTTATTCTTTGCTTCAGTTCATCGCTATTCCGCGGGCTCGAGAAGTATAATATCAGATCTTGGAGGTCAAGAAAATTGCCGTTTAGCCAATTTCTTACACGTGCGTTTAAATGGGGACGTCATCTAATTGAAAAATCATCTGATGTCTTTCTTCAAGCGGCATATCATCCAGAACGTTTTCAAATTCTGTGTTGAGAAAATTAAAAAAATTGTCGCCATTGATGTTATCAAAAAAGAATGGCACAAGTAACCCGTTGCATATTATTCCACATAAAACATTAACCTTTTCAGAGTACTAGCTAGGATACAATGTGGATTCTCAGTGCTCCAATAGCGAGAATTTTGCGAACTAAATATCCCATTTGTTGTAAATACTGCTTCATCAGTGAAACAATTTTTCTTAAAAAAATCTCTATCATCTTCTGAACATCCTAAAAGCAATACACAAAAATCCAAGAACGGGTTCATGTCTCTTTCCATTAAAGTGTGAATAAATTTGGGCTTAAAAGGTTTAAATTTGTGCTCTTTTAGTATCTTTATTGTAAACATGGTGGTTACATTCAAATTCCGGGATAGCTGTCTAATGCTTTGTTTGGGAGTTTCTTGAAAAGTCAGTAGTATGTCTAACTCTGTTCCATCAAGATTGTCATCATCCATTCTGTTGTTCAGGTTCTTTGAAAAATTGCGGATTGCAATTTCTAAAATTCTGCATAACATGAACCAAAGTTAAATTGGAGATGTTTGATCTTTTGGGATGATTGTTATAAAATTCTGCAGCAGCTTGCCGTGTTGTTCCAAATTATTTCCTACAATTAGTACTATTTCTATCTTTTCTTGATTATTCAACTTCATTTTCATTCAAATAAGATTCGAGTATATAAATAAAATAAAATGACATTACGTTGACTGTTCAATTCACATTATGGATACATTGTCAAACTGACCAATAAATTAGTGGAGTTGATCGGCCTATTTCCACAGTTTATGCTTTTCGAGCGCGACGTTTCGGAAGCGGACTCTGCTTCCATCATCAGGCTTAGTCTTGAGAAGGACTGTTTTCGCAGTTCAGTCGAATTCGTATGTTATATATAATTTTTTTCCAAGCACTTGACTACTCTCAGATTCGAACATGGTACCTTTCACTTACTAGTCTGACACCTTTACCGTTGAGCCACTGAGTAATCCAATATATATATATATATATATATATATATATATATATATATATATATATATATATATATATATATATATATATATGAAACACTGTTGTTTATCCGGGCGTTGTCTCGCGTATGCTGGTGATGTTGCTGACTCCTACCATTACAAAAACGACGTTTCGGCAAAGTCTCATTTGCCATTTTCAAGTTTTCTCCTTCTCCAACTGATTTGTTCGGCTCCGTGTTACTCGAATCGACCTGAGGTCCTGCTGTCCTGTCTCCTGTTTATATTTGGTGTGTACTTTCACTGCTTTCACTGTTTTCCCTGCTTTCACTTTCCCTTCTTTCTCTTTCTCCGTGTTGGATGGAGCTGCTGTGCATGATGTTGGTATGGATGGTTCTGGTTCGGGTGATCGTTTCCTTATGTGACGATGTTCTGCTAGTGTTATCTTCCATGTATTAGGCAGTCTTTGGGAATCGTCTCGTGTGTTAAGGTTCTGTTCCCGTTTCTCAATCTCAATCGCCTCTCGAATAGTTCTTTTTGCCGCATGAGTAATGCTGGCTATCATCTTTGTGTGATGTTCTACTGGCGTGTTGGTCTAACGATGATGTAGCTATATTCTTCTCGACACCATTCTTGTGTTTCTCCGTACCGTTGTCCTTCGTAGATGGTACAAACAGGTAGATGGAGCACCAATGGGATCACCACTATCACCTGTGATAGCCAACTTATTCATGTAGGAGTTGGAAATGGAGATTCTAAACACCGCCAGCCTCAAACTGAAACTATGGTTAAGATACGTTGATGACACCTTCGTCATATGGCCGCACGGAAGAGAACAGCTCGATAAGTTCTTAGAACACATAAACAGCGCCCACAATAAGATCAAATTTACCATGGAAGTGGAGGAGGACAAGCAGCTACCATTCTTGGATGTACTGATCTACAAGAAGAAGAATGGGTACCTCGGCCACACAGTATACAGAAAATCGACGCACACCAATAGGTATCTCAACGCCCACTCACACCATCATCCTTCGCAGTTGCAGTCGGTTGTAAAGACACTGGTAACGAGATCAATAAGACTCACGGATTCCACTCACAAGAAAGAGGAGATGGCAACTCTCACAACAGCTCTACTACAAAATGGATTCACAATGAGGGACATCCGGAACGCGTGAAGACCAAAAAATACGAAACCCACAGAAGACGAGGAACCACCAACAGCCAAGGTCACACTTCCTTATGTAAAGGGAACGACAGACAAGATTGCAAAAATCCTCAGCAAACACAACATAAAGACAACGTTCAACACGGACAGAAAAATATCATCAGTGCTCCCAACACCTAAAACCAAAATCGACTTGGAGGACCAAGGAGTCTACAGCATCCCCTGCGGGACATGTGACAATGTGTACATAGGACAAACAAACAGACGGATCAACGTTCGACGAGAGAAACACAAGAATGGTGTCGAGAAGAATATAGCTACATCATCGTTAGCCCAACACGCCAGTAGAACATCACACAACATCGCTTTTGAAAACACAAAGATGATAGCCAGCATTACTCATGCGGCAAAAAGAACTATTCGAGAGGCGATCGAGATTGAGAAACGGGAACAGAACCTTAACACACGAGACGATTCCCAAAGACTGCCTAATACATGGAAGATAACACTAGCAGAACATCGTCACACAAGGAAACCAGAACCATCCATACCAACATCATGCACAGCAGCACCATCCAACACCGAGAAAGAGAAAGAAGGAAAGTGAAAGCAGGGAAAACAGTGAAAGCAGTGAAAGTACACAACACCAAGTATAAACAGGAGACAGGACAGCAGGACCTCAGTTCGATTCGAGTAACACAGAGCCGAACAAATCAATTGGAGAAGGAGAAAACTTGAAAATGGCAAATGCGGCTTTGCCGAAACTTCGTTTTTGTACTGGCAGGAGTCGGAAACATCACCAGCAGACGCGAGACAATGCCCGGATAAACAACAGTGTTTCATACTACACTCGCGGAAACCTAAAATCAACCATATATATATATATATATATATATATATATATATATATATATATATATATTTATTTATTGCGCATGTTGCGCAGTAACTTCTTGCGCAGGAGTATTACGCTTAAGCTCTTCGCGCATTATTGGAATCCATATGGATTTCATTTCTACACTAGCTTGGCTTATTGGATTTTCTGCTAGTGCGATGTATGTGGCTTCTTTGAGTTTTCGACGAGTTGTGTTCTCGTCCTTTACCACTATCTGTATGTTATCTCACTGAATGCGGTGGTCTCCGTTCCAGACATGTTCGGCGATTCTTGATCTTTCTGTTTCGCCCTTGCGGACGTTGTTCTTATGTTCCTGCGTTCTCACTTTAAGTATAGGTAGGTTATGTTTTTTTTTTCAATTTGTTTACAATAAAAGTGGTCTACTGCTCTCTCCTATGTATGCTCTGCCGCATTCGCATGATACGTTATATACACAATTCTTGGAATTCTGATCTTCATTGTATGGTTTGGTGTTGGTTAGTATTCCCCTGAGCGTTCTGGTCGATTTGAAGGCAGTGCGTATCTTGCATTTGCTGCGTATCCTTCGTATTTTGTCTGAGGTACCTTGTATATATGGTATTATCGCTGTATATTTAGGTTCTTCTTTTTCGGTTTCCCTTTCCCTGTTTAGGCTAGGTGTTAGATCGGGGTAGCCATTTTCTTTGAGTGTTCTAGCGATATTTTCTTTCTCTCTGTTCAGGTCCTCTTGTTTTAAGCATATTGTTTTTTCTCTATCGTACAAGCATTTTGCCACACCTAACTTCACGTTTTTATGGTGATTGGAGTTGTAGTGTAGGTACCTCCCCGTGTGGGTAGAAAATTTTAAAATAGTCAAAGTCGTCATAGGAGTCCGAAACGTCGTATCGTATCTGAACATAACTTTTAATTCTTAACAATTTTTCTCAGTACAATTTTTTTATATCTATTGAAATAAACGTGCTATACTCTTAAGCAAAATATGTGTTTTATGTTCTACCCTGTATAGTGTGCATGTCAATTTTGACCTGATTGGTGTTAAATAAGTTTTAGGACAAGCAAAACTCATCTGCAGAAAGAATTTTGCGCAGAACGTAATATTGAAGAAAAGTCCCATTTGTTAAGCAAATTTTCGCACACACTGTATATCAAGGACCTTTCACCGTTTATATAATTAGCTAATTAAAGTGTTTTTCTAAAACGCCTTAGAGGTTTCTTTGTCGATAACACGATATTATGAATTGTTTTAAAAAACATCGGTATGACCAATATTAGATTTTACGTTTATCTGTGAGTCTTTTAATATCAAAACCATGTTTATGTTTTCATTTAAATACTATCTAAATCTAAATCACGTGATTAATCCATGAATTTGTCCTGTGTCGAGTCCTAAGCTGTTATTAACGTGTTAAGGATAATTATCACTACATTGATTTAAACATATCTTACGTATTAAAATCAATTATTTAAACACATTAATGGATTTTTGTCTAATAACATATTTACTGTTAAATTAAAGATTAGGGAAACCCTTCAAATATTTTATATTTATAAACAAAACGCAGAAAGGCAAATGTAACATAAGTATAAACAATGAATAAGGGATTCCACTATCATCAACACTGGTAAGTAATCGTTTATGGTTTTTTCCCTGATTTTATTTTACTTTATCTATTTACTTGTGCAGATTTTTAATGTTATGTTATAATTACGTATATGGATTGAAGTGCATCGACATGTTTTAAACCTTTTAAAAACATTAAGGATTTAGAGATAGGATAGAATACAATATATTCAACTTGAACATCATATCAACAAGCGAGAGGGTGATGATGGAGCTGGAGTGTGCTATCTGGACGTTACCATAAATTTTTCAAGCCTGAAGACCGTCGTATACAGCAATTTAAATGAGGAGTTGAAGAGTAAAGGTGTTTCAATGCGTTCTTTAGGACCAGTAGGCAAAGCAACCAATGTAATAGTGTTAATAAAACTCAGGTTAAATTTAGATTTTACTTTGTTTTTAGCTGTTAATTCATCAACAACAATATGTAGGTTAGGTCCTGCTGGCAAGGTAACTAACTTAATATTTGCTTAAATGTTTAATAAGGTTCAAACTGCCAACTTATTCACTCATTTGTAGATCTAAATGTTATGTTGTGTTACATATAATAAACTATTGAAACCTTTTACCCTTTTCATTTCTGCTGCTATAACAAAGACCGAAAACCAGAAATGATTGTAAACTAAACAGCTGAAAGTACGTACACAAACAAACAAACGGAGCTCTGAAAAGGGCTGAGACGCGGGGCATCGTTACGACAACCTAATTTAGTTCGGGTCATGTTATTTCCAATTTTAAGTTTTACCGCCATCCGATACTCTTAAAATTGAACCGCGGCCAGACCCTATTACAGAAATAAGCAATTAGCTTTTTACGAAATACACAACTAGATAGCGCCATTCTCCCACATTCCATTACTTTCAAAATATACCGCTAGATGGAAGCACGATCAGACCTTATTACATAAATCTATAATTAGCTTTTTACAAAATACACAACTAGATGGCCCCCAAACAAACAAGGGAGCCGATGTGTTGGGGCTAAAACTCTGTGACAAGTTTAGGAATCCTAACGGTGTCTTATTAGAATACTATTTCAAATTCCCCGCCATAACACTTAAATCTACTTTTAAAAATATACTCCTGGGTGGAGCCACGATCAATCTCTATTACAGAAAACATTCATTAGTTTTAAAAGTACAGCAGTAGATGGCACAATCAGGGCATCCGACAAGGGGCGAAGGCTTGAAAACAAGTTCCGGAGATCTATAGTCGTCTTATGAGATAGTATGCGACCCCTCTTATTCGAACACTATTTCAAGTTTTCCCGCCATAACAATTACAGGGTTCTATACCTACTTTTAAAAATATACCACCAGGTGGAGCCACGATCAACCTCTATTACAGAAAACATTCATTAGTTTTAAAATTACATCACTAGATGGCATCCCAAACAGACAAACAAAACCAACCAATCAGACTCTAGGCCTCCAATCAATGGCCACCGAAACAAAAATGGCCGTCAAAACAAAAATGGTCGCCACAAATCAGTAACCAGGGGACGTGACCTGTCCTTAGGTCCTCCAATCCAAAAGCGCGCAGAGTTAATCAGCTGGAAGCGGGCGTGACCACGGGTTGGTCACATGGGTTAGGACATGCCCACTTTCACAAAAGGGATGGAGGGGAGGGAAGTTGGCCCTCTTCTACTCGTAAGTAATCCTCACACTCTCGGTTTATGTGTTCAACGCCGTTATCGCTTCGCAATGCTCGTATTTTTCTACCGCGCATTCTTTCTGTTTTATTTTGGGAATCGATGAATTTTTCCAATTCATCGTTTTTGCGCTTAATCGCGTACACTTGTATATCTACTATGGTCGTCAATGAAAGTTATATCTACCCATTTCCTCCACGTGGTATTGGATTTATCGGTCCAATTACATCGTTTACAAATGTTGCATCTGTCACTCGTTTTTTGTAGTGTATTCGATTGTCGATTGTACAATTCGGCCTATCTTCTTGTTTCGTTCCTATTTACATGTCCAAATCTATTATGCCACACTTCTGCTGAAGTGTCGTTCATTGTACACATACATTGGCGTTCTTCGTTCATTTTATAAACGTTGTGCTTTTTGTAGTTGTTCCAAATATTTCCTCGTCTCTGGATAATACAGCTTGTTCGTGATCGAATTTCGTTTCAATATTTTCGCCTCCTAAGCGGGATACGGATATTAGGTTTCCGTTTAGTTTTGGTTCGTATAGCACATTTGATAGCGTCATCACGTTACCACCGTTAGCTACATTCCACTTTACTTGTACGGTACCTTTGCTTTCGCATTTTAAGGAGGTACAAGTAATCGTCGTATTCCTGTGCGTGGTATTTGAAAATTTAGTTTTGTCATTCCTTAAATGGTCTGTTGCGCTGCAACCATTAACCATACATTTCTGTCAGATATACGTGCAATGCTGTTGGATTCGTAAGCCCTTCTGCGTACTGTTATTTCTTATACGCGTTTTATCGTTTCGTTTATGGTCTCGAGTATTCGTAGTACGTTTGGTGTTATCCCCATACTGTGGGCAATTTCGTCTTGTGTACGAAATGGTTCCAACGGAAGCATTTCACATCGAGTAATGCATTCGATTCACATTCGTTTTTAGTTCCACCGATTTCATTGCGTTTCTGTGTGTAGTTTTCGTTTGGTCTCGTATTTCATTCCTGTTTTGATCACTTATTTCCGTGTTTGATCTCGTTTACGTTCGTTTGCTTCATATCGCGCACCCTTATCGTTTAATCAATCCAAAATTAAAAAAAAGAGAGTGTACGATTCCGTACTAAAAATGAGAGCATTTGATCGAAGCGATCCAGTGGGGGATTATCGAACTACAATGATCGCATTAATCGATAAAGCAGATACCTACAGTTCCAGCCGAGAAATAAGGCGGTTTAATGCTTATTTATTATTTCTTACCTATTTAATGGAATCATTAATAAAATATCACAAATTCACACATTATTATGATATCGGGATAGGCCAAAATGCGTAGATATATAATTTATTTAATTTTATAAAAATGTTAATGGCGGCAGGTTGATGTTAATGATCAAAGCCGAACGGCGAACGGAACGAAAGGGAAATGCTATGCATCGTGCGTGCGGGTTGCGGGCCGACGCGACTGTCGTTTTAGTTCTGCCTTTTCCAGCGCCCCCATGCGTGTATAACCTTGCACAGAAGCTCAAACTGTATGCCAACTAGCATTATATGTTTTGGATACTCTCTTTTTTTTTAATTTCTCTATGAATCAATCGTCCGCATGACAGGTTCATATTGAGTACTTAAACCGATTATAATTCCGATTTGTATATTTCCGTCTAATTTTAATTCGCAGTTTCCAAGCGTTTGTACGTTTCGTTTTTATTAAATATGTAATCGTCGATGTTTTCGCAGTCCTTTTTATGAGTGTTTTTTAGGTTACCGCGTAACATCAGAATCGTATGAAAACTGTCCAGTTTTGTATGTGATAATTTTAGTTTTTGCCAAATATTGTAAGCGGTGTCATTTTCACCAATGGTGCTAAATGTTGATCGTTTACGTGTAACATAACTAATTCTCAGAAAGCTCCTCCTTTTTTTTTATTGTTATCGACTTCGATAAATTTTTCATTTTCTATCGCATCTCGTATTCCTTTATTGTTAAAATACCTTTCATTCGCGTGGCCCAAGATCGGTGATTAAATTTTTGTAATTTTTCGATTTTCGTTTTATCCATTAGTTCTTGTTAGAATTCCCGATAAGGTACCTACCCGTAAATATATTTATATCGTGAAATCCACGCCCGTTTATCATGAAAGAGATAGGATGTTTATATTATCAAATTCCGTCGGCGCGACACACAAACATTGAACTTATTCGCTTTCTTATTTTGTATAAATTTTGCTCTATTTACTTTATCGCAGTAATCGTTCTGGGTCCATAACCTGTCTTATATTAATATTAAATAGCTTACCAAAATATGAAAACGCATCACACTCTTAAACCACTATACATTGTTCATCAAAGTCCAATCGTTACTTTATGATTTGTCCGTATAAACAGTTTGTTTCGTCAACATCGTTAGAACAAAACGCCCACACATCACCTCCTGTCTTTCATTACTCTGGTCTCGTAAAGAATATTGTCCCCACTCTCGCAAGTCCCGCGCTTTCACTTTCAATTCAAAACCTAGGTATTTTAAAGTGACGTCACAACGTGTGACCTTGCCTGATCGACAATTTTAACACACGTTCTTATGGTATGTGAATGTTTTCTGACAATTTTATCGAAAATCGTAGGCGGTGAAAATACTTCTGTGCTAATAGTTGTAGATGAGATTGTATTGATACAATTCCCCAGAAATACGCGAATGAAGTGCACAGTTATCCTACATAATATTGAAAAGTTCGTGCGATTTTTAGGTTAGTTATCACCAAACTCGCCAAATTAAAGAATTATATTCAAAATAAGGCTCTTTTGGCTATGATATGTTAAAATGTGTATGTTATAGATTCGTTACTACACTAGAATACCAAGCTATAAGGCTTTCAATATAATAGTTACAAAGTTAATTGAACCTTTATATCAAAATAACACCACAAGCAGTTATTACAAATAAGTTCAATCATTTTTTGATAGTGTTAATAAAACTCAGGTTAAATTTAGATTTTACTTTGTTTTTAGCTGTTAATTCATCAACAACAATATGTAGGTTAGGTCCTGCTGGCAAGGTAACTAGCTTAATATTTTTGTAAATGTTTAATAAGGTTCAAACTGCTAACTTATTCACTCATTTATAGATCTAAACAACATAGCTGTTGTTTTACATATAATAAACTATTAAAACCTTTTACCCTTTTCATTTCTGCTGCTATAACAAAGATCGAAAACCAGAAATGATTGTAAACTAGACAGCTGAAAGTACGTACACAAACAAACAAACGGGGCTCTGAAAAGGGCTGAGACTCGGGGCATCGTTACGACAACCTAATTTAATTCGGGTCGTGTTATTTCCAATTTTAAGTTTTACCGCTATCCGATACTCTTAAAATTGAACCGCGACCAGACCTTATTACAGAAAAAGCAATTAGCCTTTTACGAAATACACAACTAGGTGGCGCCATTCTCCCACATTCCATTACTTTTAAAATATACCGCTAGATGGAAGCACGGTCAGACCTTATTACATAAATTTATAATTAGCTTTTTACAAAATACACAACTAGATAGCGCCACAAACAAACAAGGGAGCCGATGTAGTGGGGCTAAGACTGTGACAAGTTTAGGAATCCTAACGGTGTCTTATTAGAATACTATTTCAAATTCCCCGCCATAACACTTGCATCTACTTTTAAAAATATACTCCTAGGTGGAGCCACGTCAATCTGATAGGCGGTCAAAATGCTTCTGTGCTAATATTTGTAGATGAGATTGTATTGATACAATTCCCCAGAAATACGCGAATGAAGTGAACAATTATCCTACATAATATTGAAAAGTTCGTGCGATTTTTAGGTTAGTTATCACCAAACTCATCAAATTAAAGAATTGCATTCAAGATAATGCTCTTTTGGCTATGATATGTTAAAATGTGTATGTTATAGATTCGTTACTTTCAATATAATAGTTACAAAGTTAATTGAACCTTTATATCAAAATAACACCACAAGCAGTTATTACAAATAAGTTCAATCATTTTTTGATAGTGTTAATAAAACTCAGGTTAAATTTAGATTTTACTTTGTTTTCTTATACATTTCATGTTAGTATCCCAACTATTTCTAGAATTTTCTATTCGACACTACATGTAATGTACTTTCGACTATGTAATTTATTCTATGGCTTTAAAGAGACAAATTAATAAAATGGCACCTTGTTTTAAACAGGCATTTGGCAACAGAATCACCATAATTATAGATTGCTTTGAAATTATATTGAAAAAGACAAAAAAATTGGGGATAAAGTGCACAACTTGGTCTACCTATAAACATCATAACACTATCAAAGTTCTCATAGGGATAACACCAGCAGGTTCAATATCTTATATTTCACAAACAGATGTTGGAATCACTTATAGCCATTTGTTCTGGAATTTACCAAACTTCACAAATTGCAAATTTTTATTGCAATGTCGTAAAGGCGCGAATGCATCTTCATAATATCTAACCCAACTATAATATACACTAATTAACTATGAAATATCTTAACACTATATTAACACTACAATAAGTCAATTATCACGATTTTTTCTGGAGAAAACACTAAAAAATCACAGCAAAACACGTAGGTTCCAATGAAACGCGAACACAAGTTGTCCAAGATCAGCTGTTAGAGACGGAGCGTGTGACGCACTTGAAAATGCCTAATTCTAACATCCGACACCTGCGACAGCGCTTCTTTTTTTAGCAATACTCAACGAAACGCAAGTGAATCTTGAAAGTGTTGCGTGCATTTATCCAAATGGGCTATACAAGTAGTAACGTTTTAAATTGAATTACGGCTAGGTCTTCTCCTTCATTTACCAAAGCTACTGTATAGTGTTAACTTGTTTAGCAAAAATACTTCATTTTTCCGTTTTATTAATTATTGCTTTAGACTTGATAGAACCATTGAAGAGTTTTCAGATTGCACTTGCAGCACACATTTATGAAATGTAGAAACCTGTGAGTGAAGAAACCATAGCCAAACTTGACAAAATTGTTTCTAAAGCTATTAAAAATCAACGTGAAGCATTTTTCTTGAGAGAAAGTAACTCTGTAACGGTTTGAACATTTTTAATAGCCCTATCGATGGTAACAACGCTAACCACCTGGTTCTACTATATCTCAACAGTTTTTGGTATTCGACAAACTGACAACATTCTTTTAATTGTTCACCTCGAATAGTATTAATGTAGATTTTCACAATAATGGCTTCGATGACTATTACTAAGGAGTAGGAAAGAGTCTTCCAGTATCGGACGCCATAACTATATTGCAGGCTCACATTCCATTTATATAAGTAATTTGATTGTAATCTCATTATATTCAGAATTTACATCAGTTCTACATACATAAAGATAAAATTTGCATTCGATTGGGGCTTGAATCTCGATAGTGCAGTTGATTAGCACGGTACACTAGCAAAGTACAGGTCGTAGGTTCAAATCCTACTCGAGGTAAACTTTTTAATTATGTATTTAATAAAATTAATAATAATTTTTAACATAATATTAGGCTTTAACATAAAGCATTAATATGATTAATCCATTTTATTAGTTTATATGATGTACTTTCTAAGAATTTTAATTGCGATTCCTTATTTCCCTGGTGTTCTCTGAGCTGTTACGTGCATCATATTAAAATTCAATCACCTGATGGCTGAAACAGGTATTTTTTTAAACATTGTGCAGGCCAGGTAACAGTAGCTTCTTGCATAGCTACATTAAATACCAGTGAAGACACTTCTAACAGAGGGCACACTTTCACAATGAATTCAAATCAGCTGATATTTAGAGTGCTTAAAAGAAGATTGCTGTTAATGTTTCATTTCAAATATTTAGGTACCCAATTTGTCAAAAATGTAAACAATTTTATATATGTATGGACCACAAATATATTCTAAGGAAAACTGTATAATATTAAACATAACCTACAAAAGCTAAATATTTTCATTAATTCGCGTTGTTGCCTAATGTAAAAAATATAATCAGTGATCATTCTACAATCAAATAATTATTTGTTGAGAAACGATTAATATGTTAGGTGCAACCCAATCTAAAATTAACAAGTAATCAACTTTAATTTATGAAAATGTATTACACTATTATTACATATATTTAAAATACTTAGCTTTTTTGGGTTTCTAATGGTGTATTTTTGTATTTATCTTTACACAAATCTAACCGTTTAGATTTGTGTAAACACATATACAAAGCTACACCGTTAAAAACCCAAAAAGGCTAAGTATTTTCAACTTCAATTTATGGTTAGTTAATCAGTACTTAATTAAAATAAATGTATAGACAATGCCATTTGCAGAATGATTATAGCGTTGCGCAACCGGGCATATTTCTAATCGTAACCACAGAATAATTACACGTAAATCTAAATATGAGTTAATTTATCTTGTTTCTAACCGACCATGTTGATCAATCACTGTGTACAGTTATCATGTACTAATGAATATAGAGCATAGAATCATTGTTTAAAATGTACAAATAATACCATATAATAAGTGTAGGTGTATATATATCATTCTAAGACACATTCGTTAGAGCATATTTATTTATTACAATTTCGACATAAACGAATACAAAAATAAAATTATTTACTGTACCTTATATTGTATCATTGATTGTGATTTAGTATTTATATGTATCAATTTTACAAAATCTACGTAAACCAAATTGTATAATTTAAATAAGAATTTATATCGCCATCTTTTGATATTAAAATAAATCAAGGAACTATCTTTCTTTTTCATAGTAATTTAATGTAGTGTTATCTTTTTCACACATCTGGTTTTAACGAGAATTTGACAAACCGAATTCCTTTCGTTTACTCTATTCCCCTTTCATCATTGCCATTGCCGGTATTCTGCTCAAACTCAGGTATTAATAATTTGTTCGTTTTAAAAGTGGTTGTATACTGGTGCGTTGTTAGCGATCAATATTTTTTAATTTTCGGTTTTACACAGTAATTAATTTATAAAATGTCGATCATAGGAAAGGTAAGGATTTTTAAATTCAATTGTTTTTTCTTTTTTTTTATTTTATTAAAGATAGATTATGTAAATTTAACAATATTAACAAGAAGTTTACCTTGATATTTAATATGTTAATCAATAATTAATATATTCTTTGTTATTGCAGCCAGTTTTATATTCATATTGGAGAAGTTCGTGTTCTTGGAGAGTTAGAATAGGTAAGTTTTAAATAGGTATATGTAAATAGTTTTTAGTATTCATTAATGATTTTTCAGCGCTACATTTAAAAGAAATTCCGTATGATATAAAACCGGTATCTCTTATTAAATCGGGTGGAGAACATCATTCCAATGAATTTCGAGAAATTAATCCGATGGAACAAGTACCTGCTTTGCACATTGATGGTGTAACTTTAGTGGAATCCCTTAGCATCTTACATTATTTAGAAGAAACTAGACCACAAAGACCTCTCATGCCTCATGATGTTGTTAAACGGGCAAAGGTGATTTTAATATCTTATCATGGTTACCATTTGTTAATTTTGAATTTTATCATTCATATACTGATATTATCCATAAAACTATTATTGGGTATAGATAAAAATTGCCATGGAAATCAGTTCACCTCATAGATAAAGAATAAATACTATGTTTAGCTTATTCAAATGTGCAGAACAAATTTTTTAAAAATGACATTTTACTTGTTTGTTTTCAATCTCGGAAAGATGATAAAGAATAAATACTATGTTTAGCTTATTCAAATGTGCAGAACAAATGTTTTAAAAATGACATTTTACTTGTTTGTTTTCAATTTCGGAAAGGTTTTTCATTATCGTCAAAATTATTGTGATCTCCCGCACATATTTATAATGTGTTTTTATATTCACAGATTTAGTAATTTTAGCAACTATCAGAAGCTAAACAAACACAATATTACATAAATATGGTTTATTATGATTTTAAACAATAAGAATATATAAAAGTGAAATACAAATAACCAATACAAAAAATTTGAGTTTATGCATCGTGCACCACTAATACACTTACTGGCCTATCTCTAGTATGCTAGTGCCCCTCTCCCCCAACATCTTTATTTTTGCCTTGCAGCATCTGAGCTTTTCATGTTTTTGTAATCTCTCATAAATTTTTAAATAGAGTATCAGATAAGTGTTTTCATAAAATACTAAAAATAGATCTTGTGTTATTTTAAACTTTGTTTAAAATTATTGATCAGTAAATAGAGATTTACTTTTTAAATATTTTTTTTAGAGCAATTTCTAAAAATGAGTTGTTATTAAAATTATAATAATTAACTAATGCCAAAAATTGGATTTTAATGCCAAGGGTATTGTTTTTAAATGAAATAGAAGTCAATAGTTAAAATTTATGTGTCAAACATAAATAATTTCCAAAGGAGTTAAGAATTCTAGAATAGAACTAAATTAAAAAACTAATGAAACTAAGACCTACATATAAAATTAATAAGTAACAATATTAAAATGTAAACTTTCACCATTATTGCACATATTAAAAATATTTAGCTTTTTGGGCTTGTTGTGGTGTATTTTTGTAGTTATGTTCATAAAAATCTAAATGTTTCAACACTTACAGTTATGGTCCTTAGTAGTAATAAAATAGTTTAGAAATATTTAAGATATTGAAACAAATTTTTTTGACCCCTGCGAATAAAGATGGGTATTATAAGTTTAACGTGTAATTCTGTCTGTGGCATCGTAGCTCTCAAATGGAGGAACGGGTTTTGATTTAGTTTTTTTGCATTGATCGAGAGTGTTTTTAGCTCTGATTCAAGAAAATATGTTCAGCCGTTTGAAGATCATCAGCTCTTTTCTAGTTGATGAAAGGGTTTTAGTACTTTTTATTAGAGGTCATCTATTTTTTTTTTTGTTAGAAAGGTGACTTGATCGAGTGTTCTTAGCTTTGATTTTAAAAAAATCAAGAAAATTTGTTTATTTTGTTGGGGTTTTAAAGTAGAATTTTTTGTGTCGGTGTTTTTTTAATTTTTAATTTAATGATATTGAAATATGAAAATTTAAAACAGAAACATAAGCTTGCTATTAATATAACAGTTATATTAATAGCAGGCTTATGTTTGTGTTTTCAGTTTTCATATTTAAAAAAAATTTGTTTCAACATCTTGAACATTTCTAAAAGTTTTTATTATTACTGAAGAAGGTAACAGTTATTAAAATGTAGATTTGTATTAACATAAATACAAAAATACACCATTAAAAAACCCAAGAAGCTAAGTATTTTAAACAAGTAAGTAACAATATCACTTCTTTGTATAAATGAATGTCAAATATATACAGGGTGAATCACGACTGACGCCACGTAGTTCTACGGCGAAGCGGCATAATCGTTAATTTCTAATACAGTGATATTATGTAAGTCAATATGAGTAACATTTTAAAAATATTTTTAAATAAACAGGGTGCGCCAAAAAATGGCATACAATGTTATGTTTTTTTAAATGACACGCCCTGTATATTATTTCATTTTCAAATTTTAGATAAAAAATAAATAGCACTTTCATAACGGTTCCCTATACCTATATACAGAGTGTTTCAAGCTATATCAATTTTTCTGAAAATGTAGGGTTTTAGGAAAAATTAATTATCTCCTAATAAAATTAACTCCAACATATTTACTCTTAGGTTTAATTAAAATACTGTTCGCTTAGTCTATTTATTGACTGAATAGTAAACACCTCTTTACCGGGTGTTCATTTTTTTCAGTTAAATTAGAACATTCATACTGAAATATTCGGCTTCTTTTAAATGGAACACCCTGTATTTTATACGCTTATCGTTTAGCTCACTTAATTACCTTTCAACTTTTATAAGGGTTTCCTATACCTTCAAATTTTCAACTGATTTAATAATTTTTGGGATTTGCCTGTTCCTGTACCATTTGTAGATTGAAATATCCTTCCAAAATGCCTACTTAATGTCTTTTTGCTAATGTAGTAGTATTTTTCTTTACCAATAAGTAGAAACTGTTGCATTATGTAGATTAAACTAAAAATTGCAATAGATTTTTTTAGGTTTCACTTTATTTTTTAAAATTGAAGCTGAACGGTTTTACTTGGACGAGCTAAGCATCGTCAAGGCTTTGAAAGGTGACAATTTTGTTGTTACGGTTATCGACAGTAAAGATAAGTGTATAAAAAATCTATTGTGGTTTTTGAGAAGATATTTCAATCTACAAATGATACAGGAACAGACAAAACTAATGACCGAGGTACCTTTTCTCTTTTTACGTTTTTACAGTTTTTTTTTTATTTTTGGGGTCAGGCTAAAGCGAGATGAAATATTTAGGTCTACATATTTCTTTAATGGGGTTCTGCGTGTTGGTCTTGATTACTCTGTTCAGTTTCATTTTCTGTTTGGCAAATTCTCATATGCTCATTAACACCATCAATTATTTCTTCTGGTTCATTTAATGCTTTTGTACCCAATTCTGCTTGCTGAATATTAAATTTTTCTGCGAATTCTTAAAAATAAAATGATTTAAGTGAAAAAAATGTAACCTAAGTGTAACATAAAATACGTTTTTGCACTTCGTGTATTAAAAGTACTATTTGGTTCCCCCATTTCGGGGACTGAAGTGGCATTGAAACATCTGGGATTTTAAAAATAATTCATAAATTTGAATACTGTAGCTTCTTTGTCAAAGTGACTTTTGTAATTTAAATTTATCATAGATGTAATATTTTAATTTTCAGAAAATAATATAATCATTTCTATTATTACTCCACGAAGTGCAAAAAATAGTGTAGATACAATGGGATTGAAGTTCCTTAATCCCTTGAATCTATTCGCGGGATTAAATGAGTCACTTCAATCCCTTGTTATCTAGTATACTATTATTTACCTGTGTTCCTACTAATGTTGCCGTCTTTAAACTCACTTCGGTTTCTCTACTGTTCATAATTTCTTTAGTTTCTTCTGCATTTACTTCTGCTGCTTCGAAGTCCACCCTATTCTCTTCCATTACGTAAATAATTAAATTTGGTAAGTGACAACATATTACAAGATAAAATGAAAATGGGGGTAGTTACCTGCGATGTTTCCAACTGCAACTTGTTTATTTTCCATATATTATACAGAGATAATCTTCTTCTTGTCTTTTCCACGTTCATTCGTTGTTATTAAATATAACTATTTATTAAAATTTAGTGATGCTTTGGAATCATATAAACAAACAGCATGCATATATGCATTATTTGTCATTATTGCTTGACGTCGACTTATTTTTACATGGAATTCTGTTTCGGTTAAAACATATCCGATGCAAGAAAAAATAGAAATGGTAAGATGGTTAAACTAATAATGGGTTTTAAGATAAAATGTTGCATCTGCTGATACTATCGTTATAATTTTCCGGAACCAGAATAATCAATGAAATTGAATTGAAGGAGAATTTAATGTCCCTTATGCTGCGGCGTCAATCTATCAACTCGGATCGCTTATTTTATGCCACTCTTCTTGATCGCTTTCTTTACGCGACTGTCTTAAAAACTGCACATCATTATTATGACAGGCCATTCCCTTCCACCACATTAATGCACTTGCACATGCCACGTATTTAAATATTTTCAAATTGAATGTATAGGTAACTTATTGAAATAAACTCAAGCCGTTCATCTTAATATTAATTACATTCAACAAATAAACAATAACCATGCCTCTATCCAGTAAAATAATATATAAATATCTAATCTAGTATAATTTAGCGCGAAATTTTGATTTTTCTACACTTTGCCATTGCCACTTTTTATCCTATATTGATTGGTGACAGAAAAAAATTAATCCGACGTTTCGTCGATTAGAGACCTTCATCAACTTTATTTTTTCATATGGGGCGGAAATTAGCTAATGGTATAAAATGGTTCCTTTTTTTATTCTAAATCCAACGATGTATAACACTTAATGATAATTCGACGTTTCGACCCTCATTCTTGACATTTCAAACATTTCTTTTTTTTATGAAACATTTTTGAAAAAAAAAAACTACCAAAGCAATTTATTCTGCAAATGTATATTTATTTCAACTCATAATTCATAATAGGACGTTTCTACTCGTCAAAAGCATCATGAATATACAGTGAGAATTTGTCTATTTACACGGCTGTAGGAGAAGCGCGGGAAGTAAAGGACCGGGGCACACATTGCCTTACCGCACAAACTAATACAATTCGCAAAAAATTCGAGCAAATCTGCAAATAAAGAAGCACTTAAAAAAACTCCTAATTTTGGATACGATAAAAGGTTTTATAGGCCACGATAACACCAATATAAAATTCCCTGGACCTGGTGAACCATCCAATAAAAACCGCACAAGGCGAAAGGGACGCTGGCCACGAAACGTTCGGGAAGTCCGAGTACGCCGTAGGTAAGTTTTTGCGCCACCGCGTCCTACAACAACGCACCTCGCGTTCTAACCATTACCTTCAACCACATTCAGCTGCATCTTGGCCAAGACTGACCACAGACGCACACGATTATTTTAGATTCAGCCATCTTCAATTTTATCAACAACAACCAATCATGAAACACGTTCATTCAAATTATAAACGCCGTAGAAACGATATGCCTTTCCGTAAACGATCGAGAGATATTACGTGATCTATTTAAACAGCACTCCCAAAGGTACCTCGGCGTTATCGCTGAAACTCGAAACCTCTAGACGCCCAAGACCTTTTGGAAAATAGCCCCTAAATTCACGTATATAACGAATAGCCTCTTTGTTCTTATGCCAACTGAAATGCGACGTTGTCGCCTATAAATTAAATTTGCAAACTATGATTATTACGAATATTAAATGCAATTTTCGAGAACGTAATTTCAATTCAATATAAACTTATACCTAACGGTTAAAAATTAAAAAAAAAACATCCACTATTTGCAAAACACTGCGCTCCCATATAACTAATGTACCAACATCATAACGTCACAAGGCGTGAAAATCGAATTCAAAGCAAAACAATCTATGCGTTTAAACATCGGTACTAAAGCAATTTAATAAAAATGACTTTCTTATTAGCAGTCTTGAAATACAAATGATCTTGAATTAATATTATTAGTAGCAATAGACAAAAATTTCCATATGTCCTTATAGAATTGGAATTCTAAATTTTAACTTGTAGGGGAGAGTACTGAACGTTGGGACACTTTTTTAAAAATTCCTGTCAATGTTTTTTTTTTTCAAAAATGTCAATTATATATAGAATAACAACTGTTCCTTATAGATTCTTGTACACAATTATAATAATTTGACTGTGTATTTATAACTGTGGACACCTGAAACATGTTTTTTTAAAAAAACATTGATTGTGTCCCAAGGTATCTTGGGACGCATAGACATGTACAGTTGGGGCAACAAAAATGGGACACTATGGGTTTACAAGTTCAATGGGCATATCTACTTTAAGTAGTACTTGACCATCGTACATAACAATTGCAGTTCAGTCAAACTTTAGTGCAATGCATCGATCACATAAGTAGAATGCTCTGATCAATTTTGATCTTATTATATTATGCTTTAGAATATACAACAAAAAAAACTTTGGTCTGATATTTCAAAGTAACTAAAATCTAAAAAGAAAAAAAAAACAAAATTTGAAAAACTACATTTAAAAAATCTAATTATAATACTTTGGTGATTAGGTCAGAAATTGTTAAAACAAAAATTAATAAAGAAATACTTTTAGAGTAATTTAGTGATTATTGCAGTAACATGAAATTAATAATGTGTATGACCGCCCTCGTTGTCAATGCACTCCTACAATCGTCTAGGCATTGACGCTACTAAATGCTGCAGATAATCGATTCCAACAGCCTCCCATGCATTTTCAATCGCCGCAATTAACTGGTCACGGTTTTGGGCAATGAAATGTAGTCCTTGTTGGTCTTGAATTGTCTTTGTGACCAAAGCCCAAACGTTTTCAATGATATTGAGATCTGGGCTTTTTGCTGGCCACGGTAACAAATGAACGTTGTTTTCCTGAAGCCAATTTCGGACTCTCCGTGACGTGTGTATAGGTGCATTATCCTTGTAACAATAAATTCATTATAACCACAGTAAAAATTCAAAAGTTAAATAAAATTAAATAATATTCATATGTTAACTTACTTGTTGGAAAATGTAATCTTCTTCGCCATATAAAACTTGAACAGAAGGAGTCATGATAGTTTCCAGTATGTCTAAATATGCTTCGGAATTCATGCGCCCGTGAATTGTTCAGTAAAACCCAACCCCAAACATTTACAGAAAAACGACCACTACGTTTTTTAAAATTAACATATTCTGTTTCGCATCGGGTTCTTGCCGGTCGAAATAACTTTTAGAGGTCGATTGTTAGAGCTACTGAAAGATTTTTCATCGCTGAAAATAACTCGACTCCAAAACTCCAAGGGCTCGTTGATATATCGCCTGGTAAATTCCAAACGACATCCTTTGTTATCATTTGTTAATAGTTCTTTAGTGGCCGCTTCGTATTGTTTTATTCCAACTTCTTTTAATCTAGCCCGAACCGTTGCATGACATCCAGGAAATACTGTTTCATTTTTAGCAACCCTGTAGCTCGTAAAAGGATCTCTTACATAAGCAACTAATTCTTCGTCTTCAGCTGGTGTAGATATTCTTCGTCTGCCACTACCGACTGCTCTCGCTATCGTATGTTGGTCAGTCCATTTTATTCGCACTCGTCCAACAGTAGATCGCGACACATTTAATAATCGCGAAATTTCGCGAACACTTTTACCACTCTCTAACTCAGCAACGATACGAGCTTTTAAATCAATGGTAGTATGAACAGGCATTTTAGAAGGAATCCTAGAAATACTACTAAACTAAACTAAACGGAACACAAGAGTATTTAGAAATGAGAAATAAGTAATTATTCAAAACTGTAAAAATACTATTAAACTAAATTAAACGGAACACAAGAATATTTAGAAATCAGAAATAAGTAATTATTCAAAACCCTTATCTGTCATTATTACTAATAATCTAAGGTGTTGGGATTAATCAATAATAAAATTAAGTAGTCAGTTACTAATTAAATTGAACTTGTAAAACAGTAGTGTCCCGTTTTTTGTTGCCCCAACTGTACCTTGGGACAAGTATAAAAACAAAATAAAACAATATGCGCGGGACAGAATTTTTTATTCGGTAGGAACCAGGTAGTATAAGTTTATCGTATTCTACATTATAATTATGAAAGTCCACCGTAAAAATCATAAAAGTTGCCTGTCTCGGGGTGGACCCTATCAGAAACTGGCGCAGGAACCTTTTTTATTACATCGTCAATAGAAAATTCAAAAGTCTCAGCCACTTGCAAACAAATTTATTTCCTGAAAACCTTTTTGCTTTTTTAAAATATCGTACTTCCAAAGTTACACCGTTTATTTTTAGGATTTCGACAACATAAAAATTTTCCGTCTTTTTGCCTGCAACCCGAACTAACGCAAAGTCGCCGTCCTTTCCATTTACTGGTTCTAGATCATCTTCGGCTTCTCTATCTACCACCCCAAATTCAACATCATCAAGTGAATCGCTGCTGCTGGAGTAGAGTGCTTCTGCTTCTGCCTCATCTTTGGGAAACACTACGTTTTACTCCTTGTATCTTTTTCTTAATGTTTGCTTTGCTTTTAATCTGATCTGCTTCATTTTTTTTTCTACTTCGCCCTTTTCTGGTGTGTCGGTGAGCGCACGACACCTACCAAGCTTGGGTCCCCCACGACTCGTCTTTCTTATACAAGTCTTGGGAAACGGTCTGACCTACTCTGGACTAATAAATTTTGTTTACATAAGGTCCAGGCTGCGGTAATTGCACAGAGGACCCAAGCTGCGGTAATTGCACGGAAGACCCAGAATGAGGTAACATCGCCAGAAGCTGGATCTGGAGTTTGTTCAGAAGAGCTTAAGAATTCATAATCTTGGAATATATTCTCATTATAAGGAAATATGTCACTGACCCTGAAGCTGGTCGAGATATTCTGAGGCGTAAATGCCAAGGGAAAAGCTAGTTCTACGAAATCGCAAATATCATAAATGGTCATTGGTTTAGGACTATTTTGCAACAATCAGTCACCACAAGCTGAATTATAATATTTTTTTATAGGCTCGAATACTCCCCGGTCTAGAGGTTGGAGCTTATGGCTGGTGTGAGGCGGGAACGTCAAAAGAACCAGTCCCGATCTTTTAGCCAAATTCAAAATATCTATTGTAATGTGACTGCTGTGGTTGTCTAGTATTAACAGTAGTTTTTGCTCAATTGTGAACCTAGTGTGGTTAATAAAATGTTTAAGGGAACTTAAAAAAATGTTTGAACTTGACCAGCCTGATGGGTGAGCGAAACCAATACTTCCTGGGGTTGTCCCCTTTAACATATACTCTTTGAAAAAGACTCGGGGGAATACAAAAGCCGGGGGAATGGAATTTACAATTGCATTTACTGGCACAATCATTGTCACATTAATACCTCTTTCTCCTGACGTCATATGACCTACTTGCTTTGCTCCGTTTATGGCTATGACGTTGTTCGGATTGAAGACTGTTGACATTTCTGTTTCATCGATGTTATACAACCTTTCAGGAGGAAAATACTCTCTTTCCAGCACACCGTTTAGTTTGGTGAAAAAGGTGGAAACGTGCCTGTTGAAACTGGTAGAACGCAATAAACTTGTTGCCTGTGGTTTGCGTTAGAAAAGAACACCCTTGCGACGTTGTATAAATTCGTAATACTAATTTTTACCTGCAAGACCATTTGCTATCCACGATTCGGCATTTTTTTTCTGTTGACTTGAGCAAAGCTAAGAGCTAAAACTCGAAATTGTTTTCTCGTAAGCCCATATTTTATCTGTGAAGCATGTGTCAGATAATTTTTTAGTACAGACGGAAAAATTCGGTTAACATCACATTTATTGGTATATTTGAATTCATTTGCTTCTGTTTTTTTGTATATTTTTAATTGCCGTGATAGTGTGGATTTGGTAACTTTACATTCAAAAGCAGCTTGTCGGATTGACTACCCATGTTTCAAAACTAAAATTGCTGCTCGTTCGACATCAGTACCCTTAACTTTATGTTTCTTTACGCCAACTTTACTTATAGGCATCTAAGAATAATTACATTAGTACTGTACCTTGGTACAGTCTCAAGGTAGGATACATGACAATGTCCAAGGTACAAGACACAACATCGTTCCGAAAACATGCTAATCATACTTTATAGGTTACATTTATCTGAGGGTTTAATTTACACATTCATACTGTATACATATAGTTATGATATAGACACCATATTAATATTAAAAGTTACTGTACTTGTCAGGTAAAAGAAAACTTTATAAAATATTTTACTTTGTCAACAACAAAACAACGTTTTACTAATAACCGCCAAAGTTCACTGACGTTTGCGACGATGTTGGTAACAGGTAAACCATAGACTACAAGCGTTATAGATAGGTTACTGTAAATTTTATTTGAGATCATTTGATGACTGTCCAAGGTACATGCTGTCCCAACGTTCAATACTCTCCCCCTAATAAAAAACCAAACATTCTCAAATAGCAACAAAAACAATTTTATGTCCATATCCTATATTTATCAAAATATGTACGTAATGCAATACACACGTACAAACATTCGTATTATGTATGTATTTACAACTTATTTTTGCAAGTATGCTTTTTTAATTTCCTTTGAATCCAAGCACGTACGTACATTTTGTTTAGAAGTCGGTATTCTATGCTGTTTGTTTGTAAAGGGTTTTCCAATAAGAGGTGTTATTTTGAATAGCCCGCTATTTCGGTAGATGACACTTTTGAAGCTGTCATTTATTGACATTTGACAAGTAAAAACTACGCGATTAATAAAAATGGAACGATACACGCTTCAACAACGCATTGAAATTATTAAAATTCACTATAAAAATGGTGAAAATTTGGCAGAGACGGTTCGTAAAACTAAAACATTTTTGGGTCGTCGTGAAGCACCTTGTCGGACCGCAATACAGAAATTGGTGAACAAATTCGAGCTGTTGGGACAAGTTAATGATGTGAAGAATAAAACCCGTGCACGTCGCTCAAGAACAACTGAGAATATTGCTGCTGTAGCCCAAAGTGTTGAAGAAAACCCCAGTTTGTCCATTCCTCGTCGTTCTTTGGAATTGGGCATTCCACAAACGTCATTACACCGTATTTTGCATAAAGACTTGGGTCTTAAGGCTTATAAAGTTCAGTTAACACAAGAACTCAAGCCGGCCGATCATCAACAACGTCGTGTCTTTGCTGATTGGGTCGTTGAAATGCATGAAAATGATCCGGAATTCCATCGAAAAATCATCTTGACTGATGAGGCCCATTTCCACCTCGGTGGGTACGTCAACAGGCAAAATTGTCGCGTCTGGGGCTCGGAAAACCCAAGAGTTATTGTTGAAAAGCCTCTCCATCCTCAACGTGTGACTGTTTAGTGCGGTTTATGGTCTGGCGGGGTCATTGGACCTTACTTTTTCGAAAATGAGGCTGGAGCAACAGTTAGGGTGAATGGATTGCGCTATCGAGAGATGATTAATGATTTTTTATGGCCGGAATTGGATGGTATTGATCTGGACAACGTTTACTTTCAACAAGACGGCGCTACGTGCCACACAAGCAACGAAACCATAGATCTTTTACGGGAAAAGTTTCCGGACCGTGTTATCTCTCGAAGAGGTGATCACAATTGGCCACCGAGATCTTGTGATTTAACACCTTGCGACTTCTTCCTATGGGGCCACGTGAAAGATAAGGTCTACGCCAACAGCCCAGCGTCGATTCAAGACCTCAAAGATGGAATTCGTGAGGCTATCGATGACATAGGGCAGCCACTTTGCGATTTGGTTATGGAAAATTTCATGAAAAGGATATGGTCCTGTAAGCGTGGTCATGGTAGCCATTTGGCTGATATTGTTTTCCATTATTAACGGCATACCTTCCTCTTTATAATGAAATAAACATCCGATCAATTATCTCACAAAATTCCATTTTTCTTTGAATATCAAAATAACACCTCTTATTGGAAAACCCTTTAGTTACACTTACATTTAGAAAACCGTAAATATCTTGTTAAAAATTCAAATGTCCGGAAAACGAAAATAAACAAGTAAAAAAATGAAAATCAGAAACAAGGTAAAAGAAAGACTCTTAAATCTAGTGAAAATTCTGCTATGGAGAACGCCTTGTTTACTTGTTTCCTTCAGGAACGTGCTAAAGGGGCGCCAATATCTGACGAAATTCTTCTCAATTCTTTTTATAAAAAAATAACAGACAAAAATGCTTTTAATGCCAGCATAGGTTTTTTAGAAAAATGTAAAAAGCGTCATGGAATTCGTCAGTTGACTGTCAGCGTGGAAAAGTTATCCAATGATGTAAGTGCAGTAGGACCAGAGAAGTTTCTAAGAAAAATTTGAATTTAAATTAAGACTGATGGTGTTAGGAAAAGCAGCAAAGCTGCGTGCATTAAAAGATCGTAAACTGCTTGCTTTCTACAATGTGCAAAAGAAACCATGGGTAACAGGATATTTTTAGAAAATGGTTGCATAATGAGTTTCTGGTATTGGCGAGAGAACATATGGATGAGTTAGGTTTTCTTTGTTTTACTATTAAACAATCTCCGGCACATGCTAATAATGAAAGTAAATTAATAAGTGATGACACACAAATTACGGTTTGTCCTTCTCCAAATTGTACGCCGTTATTACAACTAAGGGACCAAAATATTATTCAGGCTATAAAACTAATTTATAGAAAGAAACTTTTAAAGCAAATTATCGAATCAGAAGAAGAAATACCCTACGTTTTAAAGAGAATAAATTTAAAATACTTTGTGTTCCTTTTAGATGAAGCTTGGCTTCCACGTTAATAAAAAAAATCCTGGCATAATTTATGGCAAGACGAGCAGAATACAAGAGAAAATCAAGAATTATGTCTCGAGTTTAAATGAAATAACCGATCTGGTACACCAACTTTGTGAAGTTTACATGCTGAAGTAGAAGAGAGTATAAATGGGGAAATCAGGAAAAGAATTATTTAACTGATGCAGAAATTATTGAGGAATTTATTGAAGATGCGAATGTAAAAAGATGATGAAAAAGTGAGGAAAATGGTGAGATACGTTTTACAAAGAATAAAGAAGCTGTGGGTAGTTTGCTTTAGATAAGCATGTGAGGGCGGGCTGCTCGAGCTTTCCAAGCTCCTTCAGCCACAATCATAGAGTCCCAGCATACATAGATACATTACATATATATGCATGGTGGGATTAAGGATAGGTGTGGTCAGGATAGGATCGAAAGGAACGGAGTTAGGGTTCTGAGAGGGAAATTACTACCCCAGCTTTCGCTTAAGTAGCCGCACATGGTCTGCATATTTGCAGTAACTATACTGCTACATGTGTATGAGGAAAACCCCCTGAAAAAACCTCATACAAGGTAGACGGTAACGGGAATTGTACCCATTACCTCCCGAATGCTAAGTAGGTTGTGTCACCATTCAGGAGGTGATGGGCTCAATTGTTGCGAAGAAACAAGCCGTAATTACAACTATTTTTCTAAAAAATATTT
Organism: Vesta saturnalis; assembly: GCA_036346205.1. Classification (NCBI taxonomy): domain Eukaryota; kingdom Metazoa; phylum Arthropoda; class Insecta; order Coleoptera; family Lampyridae; genus Vesta; species Vesta saturnalis. Next base: position 1,666,269 of record JARFJB010001412.1, read on the forward strand.
TATTTTTCCTAAGCACTGTAGAAAGAAAAATTATTCTAACAATTTTGTTTTTTAACATTAACCAGTAATCTGATTTTCTCTGTAATCCGAATAAGACCAGGTTTCTACTAGTTCGGATTAGCAAGACTGTACTGTATTTTAATTTGAGTTAATACATATAAATAAATGGTTTAGTGATTTAAAATTATTTTATTTGTTTAAGGTGAGAGAAATTTGTGAAGTCATAGCATCCGGAATCCAACCACTTCAAAATTTAATCGTTCTTATACATGTTGGTGAAGAAAAAAAGAACGAATGGGCCCAACATTGGATAAGTAGAGGTTTTAGAGCTGTTGAGAAATTACTTTCTCAAAGTGCAGGAAAATATTGTGTGGGAGACGAAATTACACTAGCGGACTGTTGTTTAATACCTCAAGTATTTAATGCCAGAAAATTTCATGTTGATCTAAGACCTTATCCTATTATACTTAGAATTGATAGAGAATTAGAGAATCATCCTGCAATTAGAGCTGCTCATCCTAGTAATCAGCCTGATTGTCCTCCAGAAGCTACAAAATAATTTAGAAGTGTTTTTGATTTAAAAAGTAACTCTTTCAATAAATAAAAGTCAATGATTCGTTTTTAAAACATTTTATATGAAATTTATGTTTATATTGAGAGAGTTATTATAATAAGTTGCCAAGATGAAGTACAAATCCATTTTTTTAGCTTTCATGTTTTCGATATATCTTATTTTATATTTTATAAGTCTGGTACTAATTTTTTTTAGCATGTAACATATATACATATTACGTTTTAGATACGTCTACCATTTTTTCTTATTTACAATATTATACCTTTGGGTTTTAAAATGTTAGCGCATGCAACATAAACTTTTTCTACATGAATAATTTTTTTGAAACTATATCTCAATTTGTTACACAATTTCAAGGTACAAAAATTAGCTTTATCAATATTTGGCGTTTTTTTAGATTTAGTATTTTTAGGACTCCAAATTTTAAATTGAATGTCTTGGATTTTATTTGTGTTATAAACAAAACATGTTTTGTAAGCATTTTATATGTGAATAAGAGCACTATATAATTGTATTTGAGTCTTAATTGGACAATATATGATAATTTAAGCAATATAAAATTTCTTTTGTAAGTACAACACTAGTGCATGTATTACCATTTTTTAATTTTCTGTACAAGTGAATTAAAATTTGTTTGTACAAACACGAATTGATTGTGCTCTTAAGATTACATACAATATGTAGATAAAGCCTATTACATTTAATTTGTACTTTAAAAATATGACCAGATGAGAGATAGAGAATGAAATAGTTAGTCATATGGGATTAGGTGTATCATATTACTCAATTTCAAACGTTCAAATTTATAGGAGTACACTAAATACTTGTGGATTGAAACAGATATTGAAGAAATATTGTAGTTGTGTTACTCACTTGAATGTGACACAAAGGCTTTATCTCTGTAGTGTATATGATCTAAGTTTGTGCTCTAATTCACATGAATTTATACTATACTAAACAGATTTAAGTGATAGTAGAGTTAGTAACAATATGTTAATATGATTAAAGACACTTGGAAGTGTGGTGATATAAATTGTGCTCATATTCTGCGATTTCATGCTAATGAGAGCAAAATTATACAAAGTGTGAATGAAATTAAATTAAATGTGAAGTTTTCTGTAGATAAATTTCTTTAATCAGTATGTCTATTATTGGTCTATGTCTGTAGTTGCTTTATTGATGGTAGTTTATCAAACTTTGTTATGAATAAGTGGGAAATATTTTTTATATTCCTTCGTAGAGAGCTTTTTAATAAACCTTTTTATCAAAGCTGTTTTTATTTTTGTTTTTCTTACAATATAGTTTTTGTGTTAATATGACCGATTTTTTACGAAGTTTAGACCAAACAGTTATTATCAAACACTGCCAAGATGAAGTGCTTATCTATAAATCCTTTAAATTTCAGTTTATTATACAGAGCGGCCCACTTAAGTGGGATTGCTCCATAACTCCTTTACTATTACAAATACGAAAAAATGTCATATAAAAGTTGTCCAGTCATAAACTACACGTTTTGAAATTATTTTCAGAAATGGCGGACTTCCGGTTATATCGGAAACTCATGCCAACTTCGTTATTTTAAATAGAACAACCTATATATTATTACATTTTTGAATTCCTCGTTGAATTTAAAGGTCACTTTAATAACCATACTATGGGTCTACGTCGCATTGCTTCTGAGTTATTTGCAGTGGCGAAACTACAAAATTTTTCTGGGGGGGGCCAGGTCCCACGGGCTCTTTTTGGGGAGGGGTGCGTATAAAAATTTTGTTGGGGCGTACACGCCACTTTTTTATAGACGCATGCGCATGAAAACTACCTCAATCTTGTTTTCACTCAATTTTAAACAGTTTTGGTTTTCATCATCATGGTTTGTCATATACATACTTTGAGTAAAAGACTTTCTTGTTTTCACATTTTATTTAGGAAATATAACATATAAGTATGCATAAAAAAAACTTTAAACTAATTTTAGTTTTCTATCTGTTTTTATAAAAACAGAGAACTTGTTCAGCCGACAATTTCTGCTTTACCTAAAGCATTTTCGATACAGAGAAGTGATAAATTTGAAAATCTATCTTGTACCATTGTGGTTCTCAGCCATGTTTTTATCCGCCTCATAGCGGAGAAACTTCTTTCGCAACCAGCTGAACTGATTGGAAGGCCTACAGCAATTTGTAAAGATTTGGAGTCAGATCCCCCTTCACTTGAACTTTTAGATTTTCCAACGTGATTTCAAGATTTTTATTTTTGAATAAATTTCGTATCACTAAAACTTCAGCTTGAAGTGTTGAGATTTCGATATTGAAGGCCCTCTGATAATTGGCGACGAACTCAAATGCTTGATCCAAATCTAGCTTCATAAAGAAATCAATCGATCTTGCAAGGGGAAGATTTTCAAATCGTTTTTTCATATTGCCAATCACGTTGTCCATGACTTGGTAGTAAATGTTGACTTTCCAGTATTCTGGAGCTGTAGTTCCTGCAGGTATGTCGATCAGAGATGATTTACCCAGGGTTGAGTCAGATAGATATTCATTAAGCCTTTGTGGTTGCTTCCTTTTTTTTGAAATCCTTAAAGGCTCCAAACAAATGTCTTGTTCTCCTGAGAATTTTTCTGTTTCACTCCACAGGTCCTCAAATTTGTTCCTCTTCTCTTCAAAGCTACTTATAGTGCTATCTATGATATCACTAGCCTGACCTAGTGTGGCATCTTTTCTCTGAAAATATTTACTCAGTACATTTGCGACCATTAACACTGAATGGAAGACGAACAAACAAACGATAAATTGTGGCTTTATCATTGATGCCTGTATTCCAAGTGGTTCTACAGAATTTTTGTCTCACCCTTGTTCAATTTCCTCATCCAGAGCATTTCGAATTGCTTGGAAATTTTTCAAAAGGGATTTGCAATTTTCATATCGACAACTCCACCTGGTACTGCTAAGACTTCCCATTTCGCCCCCCGACTTTATACCTAGAGCATCACGGGCGTTTATGAGATGAGAGTGATGACCGGGTTGACAAAAGTGGACGTATATTGCCTCCAGAGTGTTGAAAAATGCAGCTGCAGTAGACACCTTAGCGCAACTGTCGACAAGTACCAAGTTCATCCTGTGTGCCAAGCAATGAAAGTAAATGGCTTATGGATGATCCTCCCTTATTTTGGCTTGCAGTCCTTGGTGTTTCCCAGACATAACACTGGCTCCATCATAAGATTGGCCAATTAATATGGCGTTATTCAACAAACTGCATTTACTTAGATACTTTTTAATAAGTATTTTTAAACTCGGCATCTCTAGAAGAAGAACAATCTACGAAACCAAGAAAACGTTCCTCAACTTCCAAGCCTACGGTATATCTGATTGCCACGGACAATTGTTCTTGTTTGTAGCACCTAGCTTCATCAACCATTATCGAAAAAAAACCACATTGCCGCACTTCTTCTACAATCTGTTCAATAACAAGTTGAGATGCGATGCTTATTATTTCATTTTGTATTTTGGAACTGCAATAACTGATATGTCTGTCTAGATGCATCGAAAAATTCGTGTCATGTTTTGCCATAAGTTCACCCAACTCCAGAAAATTTCCTCGGTTAGTAGATGTTGCGTCTTCTCGGTGTCCTCGGAGTGGCAGCCCTTGACGTGTCAAGTATAAAATCATGTCGATTAATTTTATCATATAATCTCGGTTCTGTATTATCATTTCTTCATGTTGTATGGTTAGCTTCTTATGAACATCTCCGGCCTTCAAGGAATGCTTGTAGCCTACAAACCTTTGCATACAGTCACTGTGAGCCAAAGAGGTGTCATGTTTTTTCAGCGACTCACTTAGTTTCCTCCAATTACTGAACCCATTAATCGAAAACTTTTCATTTTGATCTCGAATATTTGCAGAATGCCGAAAATGTCTGCAGACAAAGCAGAACGCTTTATCTAACTTCACACTATATTCAAGCCACTGATAAGTATCAAAGAATTGAGACGAAAACGATCTCCGTCTATCTCCAAATCAACTTTTTGGAAAAACAAACCTTGGGCCCCTTGGCTGCGAAGGACCACTATCAAGAGTTCCCAGATCTTGATCTTCTGGATCATTTCGTCCTCTTTGATTTGTTTCTGCAGATGTAAAAACATCGGATGTTTTGCTACCTTGCCCTTCTTCAGCGGCTTTATTTACATCTTCTCGTATGCCTCCACCAACATTTTCTATATTCGAAGTTGAAGATTGTGTTAAATCACAAGCTATCTCAATATTTGTTGTTGAGTCACATACTGGAGTAGACGTTTGCCTTGTCTCAGTCTCATCTTTGTCGGGTTGATTTGTGGCAGATTTGAAAAACGATCGTATGCCTTTGAATTTCTTCATGTTCAAACCGCCCACAATCTGCAATCTGCAACGCAAATAAAAACAAATTTATAAACACCGAAGCTAACTGCTCGGACACTGATGGGGAAACAAGTAAAAGGCGCGAAAGAAAGTACAAATCAAAATCCCTTTGCAGTTTTAACTTTAAACTATTATTATTATTATTAGCTGAAACTTGTGATGCAATCTTTCCTTTTTTTTCACCCATCAAAATTTTAACATCTTATAATACTCTAAAACAAACATACAAATAAGTAAAATTACCTTAGTCCTTAGTTATTTGTGGCAGTTGGCCTTGGCAGTGGCTATTTGTTTGCTTTGATGTTTTATTTCACACAGTACTGTGCTGTCAGCACAGAAGACTCAGAACATGGAACACCGAACACAGGTTATATTGGCACTTGGCTCATAATAATAATAATATTACATAAAACATTAAACATAACTATAACAAGTACTAACCCCATGAATTCATCGTGCGTTGCAGCGTTGCTTATATAGGTACCGATGACGCAAGCAACCCTTCTCGAATCTTCTAGAAGTTCGATGACTAATAATTTACGTAAGCTGCTGTCTGCGTCTGCCGAGGCATCGTAATTATGATTCATACATCTAGACTGTTCGGAATAATGAGTCACCATTTCCGGTATGTTACACTATTTTTAAGTTTCAAGGTCTCGCTTCCTTTATAAAAGTTATCTTTTAGAATGTTAATGTAAACTGTATGTAAACTAATCTAATCTACTAATCTTTGCGGCGTCTTTATGCTTGCTGGGTTTACTACATCGTGAAAGAGGAACTATACATGCTATTGTTTATGCATCAACACTCAACGCATATCAGTATCATGAACCAAAACAATTCCAAGAGCAGCACAGTCACAGTCAGCAGTCTACCGCCGCCGCGCCGCTTAGCTAAACAAATATTATTTCACCGATACAACTTATGCTCGAACGACGAATATTCTAATGTCCTTACATAATAAATAATAATTAATAATTGTACTTATCACTATGTCACTATTACTACGCGTTTGTTTATCGCAATGGTTTAAGATTTAACGAATTAAGTTGTTAGATGGAATTTAATATAAGAATGAAAAATGGGGAAGTGCCCCGTTTTTCTGGGGTGTGTCACGGCTTGCCTGGGGTCTGCCTGGCACACCTTGAACCCCCCCTAGTTTCGCCACTGGTTATTTGACATTTTGTAGAAAAAATGACGTTTGCAGTGCCTCCGAAAACTTTCAATATCTCGAAGACGGATACTGGTAGAGAGATGTGGCTTTCGTTTTTTACTTCCGAAAAGGGAACCGCATCATTCTCATTCATTGCCAAAAATCTTGCTTTTAGAATTCAATAATTTCTATCGCTCCGAAAATAATTTTTTTCTAACATGGATAACTTGATTTTTTTAAATGGAACCACCCATATTTTTTTACATCAGCAGATAGGAAATTAAATTTCCTTTCCATTAATCTAACATTATCGATATTTTGGAGTGATAGTTTTCGAGATATTCACATTTTTATCTAATTTCAGTTTTTATTGCGCATTGCCGCGGTGCTTTGGAGAACGTTTGTCAATTGTTTTAAACAACTGATAAGAAACGTCAGTTTCTCAAGCTTCTGTTGTGCTTTGCTGTCTTGTGTATCAGTTAATGTGTTTCTACAAAACATTTCCATTAAAATGTTGTTGTCCGACGCAGAGTTGATCGACATGACTTTCATTTTTGGAGAATGCCAAAGAAATGGGTTATTGGCGTCAAGGATTTATACGGTACGGTATCCTGAACGAAGACTTCCCCGTGAAACAGCCTTTCAAAAGTTGTTACAACGTTTTACAAACACCGGACGCGTGCAGTATCAAACGAGGGAACGTGTCGACAGGATAACCTGTATTTCTTGTGCATTCCTTTTGTATATCTTCTGTAATCGTTAAGTAATTATCCTTATGTATTTATTGATCGTTCCTTATGTATTTATTGTGTATTTCTTGTGCATGTCTTCTCTATTTCTTGTGTAAGCCTTAAGCAATTATTTTGTATTACTTGTGCAATCCTTACGTATTTATTGTTCATTCCTTATGTATTTCTTTTGAGTTTTGTGTTCTTAATTCTTGAGTATTTATTGTCTATTTCTTGTGCATTAAAAAATCAAGTTATCCATGTTTGAAAAAAGTTATTTTCGAAGCGATAGAAATGATTGAATTCTAAAAGAAAGACGTTTCAATACGTTGAAAGGCTGTTTCTCGGGGAAGTCTTCGTTCAGGATACCGTACCGCATAAATCCTTGACGCCAATAACGCATTTCTTTGGCATTCTCCAAGAATGAAAGTCATGTCGATCAACTCTGCGTCGGACAACAACATTTTAATGGAAATGTCTTGTAGAAACACATTAACTGATACACAAGACAGCAAAGCACAACAGAAGCTCGAGAAACTGACGTTTCTTATCAGTTGTTTAAAACAATTGACAAACGTTCTCCAAAGCACCGCGGCAATGCGCAATAAAAACTGAAATTAGATAAAAATGTGAATATCTCGAAAACTATCACTCCAAAATATCGATAATGTTACATCCATGGAAAGGAAATTTAATTTCCTATCCGCTGATGTAAGAAAATATGGGTGGTTCCATTTAAAAAAATTAAGTTATCCATGTTTGAAAAAAATGATTTTCGGAGCGATAGAAATTATTGAATTCTAACAGCAAGATTTTTGGCGATAAATGAGAATGATGCGGTACCCTTTTCGGAAGGAAAAAACGAAAGCCACATCTCTCTACCGGTATCCGTCTTCGAGATATTGATAGTTTTCGGAGGCACTGCGAACGTCATTTTTTCTACAAAATGTCAAATAACTCAGAAGCAATGCGACGTAGACCCGTAGTATAGTTATTAAAGTGACCTTTAAATTCAACGTTGAATTCAAAAATGTAATAACATATAGGTTGTTCTATTTAAAATAATGAAGTTGGCATGAATCTCCGGTATAACCGGAAGTCCGCCATTTCTGAAAATAATTTGAAAACGTGTAGATTATGACTGTGGACAACTTTTATATAAGACATTTTTTCGTATTTGTAATATTGTAATATTAAATTTTTAAAACTGTTTCTGGGTATTTTGATAATTTTTTTTAATAATTGTGATTCTGAACAGGTTAGGTTTAGCCTAATGTGATAAGCACTCAGGAACACTTAGAGGAATGTTTAGGGGGATATTGACTGGCCAAGAGATGCCTATGAACAGCTATCTTAAATTTTTTCATATCATAAGTGAGAGGAAAACAGCAACCAGGAAGGATCGTTCCAGAGTTTGGAAACACTGTAAAAGAATGTGGATTGCGCCCATTTGATATGACAAAGGAGATTTGTATTGTATATTGTTGATGTGAACATGGAATGAAATTTCAAGAGATCAAAAAACAAACTAATTATGGGAGGCTGTTAAATTTAATTATTTTGAATTGGTACTTTAACCACATGCACAGAATGACATTTGTAACATTTGAAATTTCGTTGTGGCTAACCATAAGGTAAGCCAGACGAATATTATTTGGATGGTAATGACCTCACAGTTGCGGGAATGAATTCAACCTCTTTGAACTGATAATATAATTATAAAAAAAATATAAAATTGTACTGGTCGACCTAAAGGCGGGCTTGGCTCACAAGGCCGTCAGCTTTATAAGCACGACCCCCATCCTTACTAGTACATTGTTTACACTATTCCCAGCAATCGCCTGAATTAGTCATTCAACCAATTATTAGTGCACTGTGTGAATGGAGTGACTTGAGGTGTGCACTTTCATATGACTATCATATGCAGAGTATATGGCCAATATGCAGAAACCCTAAATATAAAAAGCATACTTTTGGGATACTCATAAAAGAAATAAATAGACGAATCATAAAAATTATAAATATTTATTAAAATGTAAAAATATGCATAAACTAGGCTTTTAAAACACCATTACATTATTATGTTACTTTATGAACAATTAAAGTAATCCTAACAGCAATGTAAACAATAAAATCATGCTTCATTTTGACACAGTGTATTAAAAGCTGTAATATTTCAACAACATGGAAACTTTTAATAGAGATCATTCTTAAACATAACATTTTTTATGTTAATACATGTTTAAAGATAACATGAATGTTTTTTTCATAATTAATACAGATCATTTTTAAAAATAAAATGACATGTTTTTAAGTTAATACATAGAGACCATTGCTTAAAGATCCCATGAAATTTTTTCATGTCAATAGATGATCACTTTTAGAACAAAAACAAACAAAAAATTAAAAATTATTATTAATTTTATAACACAAATTTTATACTATGGAAAGTTTTCTAGTAAACAATTTAAACAAAAAATTGTTTACTTAGAAAACTTTCCATAGTATAAAATTTGTGTTTAACAAAATAGATTGTTATTTTTTTCAAATGTCAAAAATAATAAGAATCTAGATAATTTCAAACCTAGCATTTTTTTTTACGGGGCAAACCTATAACGGTTTTGTCGGACCCCTTAGGTCTTCCCCGTTTTATTAACCGTTTGGGTAGTGTAGGAGACTAGTATCACCCCCATTTTGCAGTAAGCATATTCTGCAGTTATTCTCAATTCTGGTAATTCAATTGGTGTCGGTTGCTGGATATCAGCATCCTGCTCAACGAAGTCTTGAGGGCTTTCCAATGAGGCCAATATGTATTTCTCACGGCCTTCTATTGAATTTTCTCTTGCAGGCTGGAGAAACCTCTGCAGGTTCTTCCCGAGCTATTGCACAAGCATCCTCTTCAACGAAGTCTTGAACGAGGTCTTGAGGACTTTCCAATGAGGCCAATGTGTCTGTCTCAGAGCCTTCTTTGCACAGGTCTCTTAATTTTTTAAGAATACATAATCTTTGTTGGAACTTCAGAGGCCAGACCACACAATTCCTGAGTTACTGATGCTGCCATTCTGTATTTTTCATGTTGGGAATAAATTGTTGGCTTATTCCTCTGCACAACCGCGTATGTAAATTTGATTTTTTCACTTTCCTCTAAAGCTTCAGTAGGAAGTTCTGGAAGTGCTAACCTGCTGTTACTCATATAATATCTCTTTGTCCACCTGTCTTTAAATAAGTTTTCAGAAAATATGGACAGATTGTTTTTCTCCGTGAATTTCATGATATGATGGCATGACAGATCCATGCTATTAAAAAATGGACAGCCACAATTTTCTTCCATCACTGTCCACATCCCCGTGTTGGAACTAACAGTCGCACTAACATTATCTTCATGCCCATGCACTTTATTCTCCCGACTACTTAATTATAAGCAATTATGGCGTAAGGCAATTGAAATATTTCCATTATTCATTATGAAAAAAAAACTTGGTTTACTGGAATCTTATTTATGATTTTGGCTGCGCTACTATCCCTCTGACTCCCCAAAGATATCATTAAATGTCAAGGTTTTTGAATAAATCAGGCAAGGTAGAGTTGCTTTGTACTACATGCACAACTTGAGCATTTAGCACTTCTAGCCTGTTGGTTCTGTTGCCGAATGTTTATAACCGATCATCTGGAGACCAACCACCCACTCTTCTTTTATGTCGTACCAATTATCTTTTACTACCTTATCAATCCCAGTGTTCAAAATCTTAGCTTTTAGGTTCTCAAACGCCTCTAAAATTTTGGAGTGTGCCGTCTTTGGTAATAGGGTAAAGTCATACAAGAGCGCGCAGTCTACAAGAGTACGCATTGTGAATATTTTCCATAAAAATCGCGTATCGTCATCTAGCTTTCAATCATCGAATTAGTATAAACATATAGAATCATTTAATGTTGCAGTTTTCGTTGCTGGTGTGTCAACATTGAAGATATCTGTATTAATGGTCAAACCGCTGTCACAGCTGTAACATTTACGCGGTCTAATTTAGCGTCCTAAGTGAAAGTTACGGTGCTAAACAATAGTATGAGTGTTTCCAAGTGAAATATAGTATTATTTGGTAAGTATTTTGTAAAAATTGAACTCCAGTATCTGTATGTTTGTTAATTAAAGACTAAAATTTACCATGCGGCGGAAATATACAACAGTACGCACCTAACATTTTACAAGAGTGCGAAGTGCGTACTCTTGTGTACTCGCATTTTTAAAAATGTTAATATTGTAAATGGGCAATCTAATTTTTTCATCTTTAGGTTTTAAAATGAGCACTTATAAAAGAAAAAGTTCAAGAAAACTGGTGTTCACAGAAGAATTAATGGAAGAAATACGTAGAAAATTGGAGGAAGGCTGTAAAAAAGAAGCATCGCCAGGGAGTTGAATATACCAGAATCTACTTTAAGAAAAAGATTAAAATGTAACACTGTGCCTAAATCTTTGGGACGTTTTAATACAGTTTTTTCACCAGAAAAAGAAACTGAACTGGCGGAATATGTCAAATAAATGGATCGACGTTTTTAAGGTATAACCATGCAAGATCTAATGACTTTCGCCTTTCAGTTTGCTAATGCCAATAAAATAAAGCACTGTTTTAATGAAAGCTTGAAGAGGGCGAGTAAGACGTGGGTGCGAGGTTTTTGTCAACGAAATAATATCACACTGCGTAAACCTGAGCAATGTTCCTTAGGTAGGATGATAGGCTTCAATAAACCTCAAATTGAATTATTTTTTAAAAACCTGAAAATAATGTATGAAAAGTACAATTTCTCTGCCAATCAAATTTTTAACATGGATGAAACAGGTATATCAACTGTTCCTAACAAGACTCCAAAAGTCCTAAGTGTGAAGGGCAAAAAACATGTCGGTAAAGTCTCTAGTGGGGAACGAGGAGAGCTGGTTACCGCAGTTTGCTGCATGAATGTAGCTGGTTATTATGTTCCACCAGCGTTGATTCTTAAAAGAAAGAGAATGAATCAAGATTTATTCCAAGGGGCACCAACAGGAACTCTTTGCATGATTCCAGACTCGGGATTTATTAATACCGAACTTTTTCTGAAGTGGATAAGACATTTCCGAAATAACGTTAAACCATCTCTTGAAAAACCGGTGCTACTGCTTTTAGACAATCACTCATCACACAGAAGTCTAGATGTTATTCGGTATTGTAAGGAGAATTTTATACATTTGTTATCTCTCCCACCTCACGCGAGTCATAAAATCCAACCCCTCGACAGAGGATATTTTGGGCCATTTAAAACTGCTTACAGCAAAGTTGTTGAAAACTGGTTAGTGTCTAACCCTGGAAAGCCCGTTACTTCAAAACATGGAGCAGGTTTATTTAAAACCGCATATAATACTGTTTCAAATATTGGAAAGGCAGAGAAGGCTTTTGAAGCTACAGGCATTTGGCCCTATAATCCACAAAAATTAATAACTGTGTTGGATACTGACGAGCAAAATATAGGAAATGTTGGATCTTGCGAAGAATTAAATGGTGATGGAGAAAACGAAGATATTTTTAGTGGTACTATTATGGAAAACCAAAACGAAGATGGGACAGTGATTGTAGAAATGAGTTTTGACCAAAATGGATTACCATTACCATTAGATCAAACCATTCTTCCTGAGAATTTTGACTTGTCTCAAGCAGAAATTATCTTTGAAGAAGAAGACACTTTTCTGTCAGGAAATGAAAGTTCAAATAGTAAAACTGGATCTGGCATAAATGATAAAAATATCCACATTTTTAACTTGTCAGAGGTCGAAGATATTGTAGAAGAATCCCATAATAGTTCTCCCCAGGTTACTAAAGGTAGCAATGAAAATCAGTTTAAAAAAATACCCATTCTATCAACTCCAGAGAAAAACACCGATTTTACTATTTTACATGAAGATGCAGGCCCAAGTTGTTCCACGAAACCTGAAGAACTTAGACCTTTTCCTACATTAACAGAAAAACAACAAAGAAGAAAACTTAGCCAGAAATCAGAAATCCTGACAAGTACTCCATATAAAGATAAGCTAGAGGAACAAACAAAAGCAAAGACTAAAACTATTAAACGAAAAATTGCCGAAAACCTTTCTGGAAAAGAGGACAATATTAAGAAAAATCAGGAGGAAAGAAGCTGAAATGTGATAAGAAAATAACAAATGCAGGCAAAGGTAACAAATGCAATCAGAAAAGTGTAGACGTTCTCTGTCCTGGTTGCGCAGAACATTTTGTTGAGCCTCCTAACGAAGATTGGATTCAGTGCCATCGATGTCAGCAGTGGTGGCATGAAAGTTGCACTGCATATGTGGCTGGAAATTTTGAATGTGACTTATGTTTGTAATTGCGTACTCTTATATTCCACAATGCGCACTCTTGTGAAATTTAGGTCTACAAGAGTGCGCATTTTCATTATTTTAATAAAGTACCTTTTTTATGCATTTTAATAAGCTTTTGTTAATTTTTTGAAGATAAAATACTTTTGTAAGTATGTGGGTTCCTTTTTTTCCCAAATGCAGTCTATTATTTTTGAAATATAGTTTTTTATAGTAAAAAACCTCGTAGATGCGCACTCTTGTGTACCTTTACCCTAAACCACGGCATTCCATCCTTTGTTATACTGAAATACCCATTTTCTCTGTCGTTATTTGCCTTTTAAAAGACCTAAGTGTATGGAAAAGGCAAAGCAATAAACACGCATTTGGCATCTCTTGTCTAAATACTTTTCTTTCCGCCATATCTTTATCTGTCATAATTGACTTTGTTTTGACCCACGATGTGGGTGAACCACAATTCTTCTGACAAAGCAAGAAAAAGCAGACTTTTGCTGACTGATAATTGCCATCTTCAATGGCAAATATATATATATATATATATATATATATATATATATATATAAGCCAGCTCTTAAATTTGAAATTTTATAGATTGCATCAACAAATAATATCTCCGAATAGTTTCTAAACTGTCAGTTTGACCGTTTCTGTTCGCCTGAGCAAGATTATGGAGAACCTTTAACGTACTCTTCGTAGACAGTCTGGCCTGTACCATCTTTTTATTTGCACCCACTTAACAAGTTCCTCTACCTGGTCATTTATCTTCCTTTGTCGAGGGAACAGCATACAACTGCTCTGAAAATAGAAAAAGAAATAAGTATAAACCAAAATGTGATTTGAATTGACACTTATTTATGATAAGCCGGTAGGCCCGTTGTTAGTTATAAAACGAGCTCTAGAAATATTGCTGGGTGAATGCTTGGCCGGGTCATAACACTGTGATGAAAAAAAACCATTTTAGTTTAGTTTTTTTTTCATTAAAAAACTTAAGTACAGCTTAGTGAGTCATAATGTAAATATGATCTTGTTATTGGATCAAATGTTGAAAATAAATTAGTTATCATTTTCATTTTAATTGAATTTTTTTTTTGATATTTTTATTATTGTTTTCATTAATTTTATTTAAATAATTGATTGTCGAAAAGAATTAAATGTTTGTTCTAGTTCAGGAATTATATATGAATCGAATTAATCATTTTTATGCGTAGATATCACATATTAATTATACAAACCTTCGAAAAGTCACGGTTGTGCTCTGTTATTTAGCTTATTTTCTGTAGTCGTAGCCTTACGTATAATAGCTCTCCGGCAACTATGACGTCATTGCCTTTGAAATAATATCCATCTGGCTTTCTGCAGATATCAGTTATACACGAATGCTATTATTATTTTAACAATACGCCTCAAAATTTCCAGGAAATAAGGAAGCCACATGTTGAACAGTGGGAGCTGACGTCCATATTTTAAAAATATAACTGGATATAATTGAATAAAATATTTAATTAGACTTCTAAAGATGTAGCTCAATTTTAATCGAAACAGTTTATAATTTCTTTATACGGAATGGTCACTTTTAAAGTGACACATTAATTTCTTTTTTGTAATGTGGCTAATTAATTTATTTTAATTAATATGCTATGGCCTAACTGTAGCGTTAGTTTAGATTTTTACTAGAAAGAAAATTTTGTAACCAGGATGCAAAATTTACGACATTTTTGGGTACAATACCAATTTAATTGGTGGGCGACTTTATTTTAAAATTAACATAACCAGGTAGGTCTCCAGTTATAAAAGTGTGGGTACTCCGTCGTAGAAAGAACTTTCCTTATTTATGTGTTTTAAATATAATGCCGGTTTAGAGAATTCTTTAAATATTCAGTACCTATCTATTATTTAATACATTTATCCATTCTACTTAGGAGAGCTGTAATAAATTTACGAGATTCGAAAAGAAAATATGTCAAGAGATAATTTGTACCAATTAATATCGTAAAATGCCATTCAAGTTACAGTAAACCTTAAGTAATTACCTATATGGTATGTAAAATCATCATCAAATTTGATGCATAAAATTTAACAGTGAAGAAAACTATTTTACTGACTGATCTTTTCATTAGATACCACTACATTCTTGAGAAATGTGGCGACTTCCAATCTTCTTATTTGGGCTATCTAGATCCTTACTTTAACTTAATGCCTTATAGAACGGTCAGTAATTACTTACCCGTCATGTTTGATTTTAACAACCATACCAACTAATTATGAAATGTGAAGGGCAAAGTCAACCTACCGGTCGAAACGTACGCATGGTAAATTGACTGCGGCTAAGGAAAAATAAGTTTTCATATCGTACAATTAACCGTACAGAAAATTATACTTTCGCACACTGGTCCGTTTCACTTTCTCGTTGTACCCAATACGAAAGTAAAAGCACGTTTGCCGTTTACTTTCGCACTGCTTTTCTATGAATTACCGTAGCAACTACGGTTGCCATCGGCCTCACGGGGAGTTCGGTCCTCGGTCGCCACGCTTACTGATATTATTTGACTTTTATGATTTGACAAGTTTAAATATTGAGGTAATCGTCTTTAAATTCACTATAATTACGAACTACACTAGTTATTGGGGTATGATTATGATTTCTTAATAGAAAACTTGAAATATTAGATTAAGTCTATGTATATTGTAATTGTTTAATTTGTGATCAATAAAACGTTAAGGAGACTGTCGTAGGAAAAATGGTATACATTAATCTCGCACGAAAGTGTCTATCATAAACAACAGCGTGTCTATCTTGCACTCGCAGAATTCCCGCTTGTACGATATCTACCACTTTTACAGCTCGTTATGTAATATACTATTAGCATTCGTAGCAGTGTTGCCAACCCCTTGGGAATATAAATCCCTTCCCTTGTGATAAAAATCCCTTTTTGGGCCAAAAAATGCCTCTATTCATTAATATTACTTACAAAAAATTATAACCCATTAATAAAAGTTAAACATATTTGACAATAATAAAATGTACAATAAAATATCATCAAATGATTCAAACAGGTAATTTTTCTTATTACAAAACAGAAAAAAACCATGCATCTCATTTATTGAAAGAATACATAGATGCAATATGTAATTTTATATGCTCCTTTGTGACTTCATAGGATACTGCATTTTGGCCATTTTCTTGTAAACTACTTCTAATCACACAAATTGCATTCAATGCCTCTTCTCCTAAGCGGTTCCTTTTTTTGTTTTTGTATCTGTCATAATGCTGACAATCCTTTCAGCATCTGCGTTTGAATGTGGCATAGTCAGTACCAACTGTACTAGTTTGAATAGATTAGGAAACGCAGAACTATCGTCATATTTCTCTTTTTTTGATATTTCAAGCCACATTTTATCGATCGGTCTATTTTTAAGCTGATCAATTTCGGCTTTAGAAAAAGAATTTGGAAGCCACTCCCATTCGATTGCAATATCAGTCTTGTTAATCTGAATACAATTGTTATATTTGTAACATAAAATGTTAAAATCGATCTTTCTAATGTCTGCATCATCACAAAATGCAATGCTTGGATCCAGAAATCCAAAAGATTTAAATATATCATGAGGCAATCGCTTTTGCAGATCTACCGCAGCAGTAATATGAAAGTTTTGAATATTTCTCAAAAACATTTCTTTGCCATCAGTTGTCATTTTTGCTAATAATTCGTTATATTCTGGACCTACAATAATGTCCTCTTTTTTCTTAAAATACGTTGGATGAGCCAAATTAATTTTTATCACATCTTTTTCAAGTGTTATGGGGGTGTCTAGATAGTTTTTGCATAATTGTCACAATAATTTCTCAGTCACAGAGTACAAGCAATGAATTAAAACTTTTTTTAATGAAAAAGTCCATTAAATGAATTTAAATATGTGTAGGATATATTTCAAAAATGTTAAATACCCTTTTGTGTAAATATTCTGTAGCTCACTGTGAATGAACTCAGCACTTTTTAATCGATCTTCATGAACTGCAATTCCAAGTTAATGTTGTAGCACGTTCCACTGTTCTAAGATTGTTACAAACCACTGGTGTCTACTACTACTATCTGGTGATAGCTAATTTTAAAATTTTATGTTCCTCTGCTCTGAAGAATTCTTGTATCTCCTACAATTGAGCCGACTTTTTCACTTCCAGATACATAATTATATATCCCTCGTAGAAGTTCTTCAGGGGTCCGGGGTAAAACTGTACACACTGCAGATGCAACTAAGGCAGCCGAATGGCAAATACATCTTAACAATACTGTGTGTGGCACATTATCATTAAGGAGCTTGAAGAAAGAATGGTTATTTCCTATCATCACACTTGCTCCATCAGATACATAATTACATAAATTACAAAAATCCAGAGTTGCATATTGCATAGTCACCTGTTATGTTGGTCAATGGAATTTCAAACTTTTCCAGACATTTTGTAAAAGCAGAATATATTTCAGTAGCATCCAAGTTTAAGCATCATTTCAACCAATTCTATAAGATGAGTCTTTACTTCTAAATTGTTGTTGTCAATGTATCTGACTAAAATGCAGAGATTTTTATTGTCACTAATGTCAGTAGACTCATCCAAAAGTATAGAAAAATACTGTTTTTGCAAATATTTTATAAGATCTCCAATTTCTTTCTTGCACAAAACATTTTTGACAATTTCTGTGCACTTACTGCGTTTAATATGCATGTCATTACATATTTTACTATCAGGAAAAATTTGCTTCAATAACGGCTCCAGTTCATCAATATCACGAAAAGCGAGGTTGTTTGTTGCAAAAAATGTTGCCAATTTTATTTCTGCTCTTTTTACATCATCAATATGGTGATTTCCATTGGATAACAACAAAGGCAACTCGGGCGTTCCTTTAATTGCATTCATTCCATTTATGTGTTTAGAAGTTTTAGAATGCCTGAGCAGTTTGGTTTTGCCCACTTTTATTGATATATTGCAAACTATACACCTAAAACAAAATTAAAAATGGGTAACCATTATCTATCTGAAGAATTGTTAAAATAATTTTAAAGCATAACAATTTAAATTACTTACTTGGCTTTATGTTGTGAGGATTTATCTGGCAATAGCCAGTGTTTAAAGTCATTTTCTTTTAACCATTTATTGCAAAATGTTTTTTCCACAATTCTTGGTTTTTTAACTTCTGGTTCATCTGAAGTACACTTATTACGTAGATTCCTTCATTCTCATTGAAGACATTATTCACATTGGTGTTAGAGTTTACACAAATATTCAACAGAAGGATAAACAACAAAATATTACTCTCTAGCTCACGGTTCACACAATTGCATGCACGCTTACGTCCTATGTACCCTCTGTGTGCTGCAGCCTGCACGCACTTCCACATTTTAGTTTCCAATTCCACAACACATGAACAACTGAACAAGTCAACAAGTAATAAGTGCGACTGCAAAGCAAAGTTGCAAGCTGCAAAGTGCAATCTGTTGTGCTATCAGAGTATAAGAGACCTATACTGTGGTGCAATCAAGAATCAGCTGTATGGTGCAAAATGCGCGATTGCGCATGTCCTAGCATAGACTATATAATCTGACTAAAAATCATATAAGTAAGACAGATATAATGCCCGGTAGGAAAGATTAAAAAAATTCGTGATTGTCGTTAAGTGCAGAGTTTTGATAAAATCCCTATTTTTTCAGGAAAATCCTTTTATCCCTTTTCATATTAAAAAATCCCTCAAAAAGGGATAAATCTCTACAGTTGGCAACACTGATTCGTAGACTTATACTGTGCTATTAGTATGCAGGGGTGGAATTTTACCCTGACTACTAGAGCAAGAGCCCGTGACGGCCAGACCTTCGTTATTTTATAAAGGCTACAAGTTTCTCAATGTATGCCCCCTATACAGGTAAGAACGATCCCCGACTATGAAACTTGTGTCGCGGTGGCTTTGGCAGATAACAGGTAGTAAATGTATATAAAATTGTGTGTCAAATTCGTCATAGTATGAAGCTCAGTTTTTATATATTTTGTCTATAATAATATAAGAAATCGCGTCGTCCATTGCCAGACACTTAGTACGGTTCCAACCCCTTGCCAGACACCCTTAAACTATGATAAATTGTAATTATACTTTCGTTATTTTATGAAAGCTGAATTTTATATATGTTATTTGGGGGACTATTAAATGATGTGTCCTTAGTAGCCAGACAGTTTTGATGGTTCCTTCATCCTGCCAGACACATTGAAAGTTTGCCGAAGGCGCGAGGATTTAAGTCTGCTGAAACATCTTGATGAGTTTGTAGTCCTAGTTCACGATAAACTTGACTTATTATTATCGACCTTACATCGTGATTTCGAGCCCACCGTTGTCGTGCCGAAATTGAATTTGTAAAGTGTATTATACCTGTCGGCCTTCTCGCAGCGTCTACATTTATAGTTTGCTCTAATACTAAGTCAATAGGTTGTCTTGAAAACGGCTTGGCGGTTCTTTTAATACCAAAACAACCTTGTTTGAATCCTTCATATAAATCCGGATGAGTTTCTGCAAGTCTGAGTAATTTGTCATAATAATTTACGGTCCACCGCGCATAGTTTTGTTGGTTGTATATAAAAAATATTCATTTGTAATTTTAGGCAATGCAGATTTGAAAAATTCGAAATTTCCAGTGCGGATACTTCGAGACAAGTTCAAGTAATGGTGAATAAGATTTATATAAATCAAGTAAAATTGTGTAGTTTTTCCATGTGCACCATTGAGACTCTGTTGCTTATAAATACCGTAATTATTCATCAGGCTTTTCAGGTCTTCAATTTCTACGTGAAATGATGATATTTCGCAGTTTTGGAGCCTTTGTACTTCCGCTATCATGTCATCTGTTAAGGTTATATTATCACTTTGTAGAAATGATTTGAAATGAAGTATTTCTAGTCCCAATGCTACCAAAGGATGTTATCTTTTGCGGCGGTTAAAGTGCTTCCCATCCAAAAATCCTTTTACTGAACCATTCGCCAGCAAACTACTCTCAACCATAACATTAGTTAATCAACAATCACTTATCACTTTACCGATGGCTTTGAAGTAAGCCATTATTATGTGAAACGGTCCTAAATGGATAAATAAACTATCAAATTGAGGTTTTTCCGTAGCTTGTATTTGAAGTGCTACTTTAGCTATCGCAAGATCATACGTAACCTGTATGTAAGGTTGCTGTAAATCTTCAGCTATTTTCTTAATTTGTATCATAGTTTCTAGAACTATGGATGTGCTGGTTGGCGATGCGTTTATTGGAGTCAAGTAAGAAATAAGTTGTTGCGGACTATCATGATCATAAATTCGACTATTGAAACCAACCCACATAGGTACATCAGGTAATTCCAAAGCATGACTCACCATCCATATATTGCCTATTTCAGAGTATTCTTGAGAGTCGAAAATTTCCACATCATCAACCGTTAATTGAAGATCGCTTGTCATTCTTGGTTTTTTAGGATGCGGAATTTCTTCTATACATATTTCTTCAAAAGTTCTTCTTCTTCTTTTTTTATGGGGCAAATTATTTTCATTACATGGAGTCGGACCTTGAGACATTTTAGATTCTTCGGTTGCATTTATCTCGATGTTTTGATAGATAATTCCTACTGTGTAAAAAGTTCAGGTTTTTTTTTATTTTTTCTGAGCATAAACTAGATTTTTCAATTGAAGTATAAGTGGTTTCTGTTTCGAGTTCTTCTACACCTTGATAACTAATGCAGTGTCCGTATCGATTGATGATATCAATAATTTTTCTGCTGATTGTTAAGCTCTTTAAAGTCATACCTAACATGATGTGCTTTGACGTCTTCACTTGACCGTTATGAATTCCAAAAATCACATCTTGACAATAAGAACGAGCCTGGCGAGCACATTTGATGCCATTTTTTCGCTTCTGATTACACCCACCAAGAAAGGTTAAGTAAAAGTCCAATAATGGTTGTGGTATTGAAGCTTCACCATAAATCAAATGCTGTGCTGTAATATTTTTTGTTGGGATTTTATTTTTTTCTATTTGTAGTATTAATTTCCTTAGAAACAATGCAGATTTTTGTAAAATATTTTCCGTTTGGAGGTTTTCAAAAACTGTATCATCGATGATTTGCAAATATTTGGGTGCTATTATTTTTTTATTGCGGATAGTAAAAAATTTAATTTCTGTAGAAAATGCTTTAATAATTTTCTCTTCAAGGTGGTGTGCTGTAAAAGTGGCGTTCATTTCTACGGAATTTTCTTGAAAAATTTTATCCAATAAATCAATATACATTTCATGCAAATAGACTAATAAATAACAGCGCCCTTTCTTGACTACGTTTTCCTCCATAATGCTACTAATTTCTTTGAAAACTATTTTGTGATATTCTCATTTTTACTGGATGGTTTTTTTTAGCGGATATATTATTGAAATTTACTCGACAATCATTATGATAATGTATTTTAGGATCACAAAAATGTTTCAATTTATTTAACAATCCACTATAGTCTTCTTGATCTTCAATATTGGGTAAGATACTAGATTTAAATTGCTTTGTATCAGCTGCATGAAGTGGAACCATTTTCGATCGCACTTTCTTTTTTTTTATTACAAAATACACAAACGATCTGAGAGTCATTAATATTAGCATCATTTTCATTAACACTAACATCACTTCCGATCGGATTATTTACGTCTTGAGTTGCATCGTTATTGTCACTAATATCCCGTTCAAAAATCTCAGAATTATCTGGATAATTTGTAGATTGTAATCCTATAGATTCAGAAATTACAGCTAGTTGTGATATTGTTGAAGATTCTGTAGGTATTAGCGATAAATGAGATTGCACTTGAGAGGTTGAAGGTTGCGGTTCACTTGATTGAGAAAATAAAGTTTGTTGTGATGTTGTTGAAGATTCTGTTGCTACAGAATCAAATTGAGATGGTTCTGTAGTCAACTCAGGTATCAAAGGCGTGGCTGGAGATAAGTTGTCATTAACTACACTGGTTGACTGTTTTTTTTTTTACTGTTTTCATTAGAACTTAAAAGTTCAGAAGTGTAATATTTTTTCATAAGTCCTGTGAATGCTTTATAGCATTCTCGGTGATAACCACTGTCTGTATATTGATCAGGCAAAATAATGTCTATATATTTAAGGTTATGCTTTTTTCTCACATTCAAAATAGTTCGACATTTTTTTAATGTCTCTTCAGAAAATAATATTATTTTGTCACTGCTTTTTTTACAAACAAAACAAATTAATACGTCTCTCATGATAACACTTACTTAAAACTCGATCACAATTCACATTCATTTTATAAACTGCATAAATTAATAAAAAAACGTTTGCTGCACGCATAACAGTTCACAATACAATGCTAGATAAACGTCAGACGATGCGCAGTAAGAGATAGCAATAGACCGAGAGCGCTATCTCGCTCGCACCCGCTCACATGTATATATCTCGCACTCGCGCCTTCGGCAAACTTTCAATGTGTCTGGCAGGATGAAGGAACCATCAAAATTGTCTGGCTACTAAGGACACACACATTATTTAATAGTCCCCCAAATAACATATATAAAATTCAGCTTTCATAAAATAACGAAAGTATAATTCCTGGTCCGCTACTGATTTTATTTAATTTAAATGAACTTATTTTCTACATTTTTTTATTAAAAATAACTGTGATAACTTTATGTTAAAATATAACGGGTTGTTGCAACGTAATGTAGTTGTTTTGTTACTAACTTCTTTTGGTCTACTGGAGATGAAAGTCAAACAATCTACAGATTTCTTTCTTACATGTAAAAGAGTTCATTGACACATTTTTGTTGTATCATGATTTCTCTGAAATACTAGAAATATTTGTTTAGTTCATCGGAATGTATACCTATTAACACATTAAAACACCATTAAGTACTTTAGCGTATTACCAAAAAGGAAAAGTTGATAAAAATGTGTGCACAAAATGAAACACATGAGAGAAAGTAAGATTTAGATTGCCCACATTTTATAAAAAAAGTACAATTTAATTTTTTAGTTATTGGTGGGTTGCATTTGTAATTATTTGTTTATTAACAGTTGTTACAAGGTTTTATAAAGTAAGTGAACCCACACATGTTTGGTAATTTTTATGAGTATTTGAAGATAAAATATATAACTTAATTGTTTATAGTTGGGATGAGACACATTTTGGAAAAATGGGTAGTTGGTATATAAATCGAACATTCTTCTTTGATGTCCATCCACCATTAGGAAAAGTAGGTGCATATAACTTATTGTGTGATTTTACTTTTAACAATTAAATTTCTACTATTGAAACGTAAAACTATTTTCAGATGTTAATTGGCTTGTCAGGTTATTTAACTGGTTATGATGGAACTTTTCCGTTTGATAAACCTGGTGATAAATATGATAACACTAGTTATCTAGGAATGAGAATAGTAAGTATTTACACATGGTATCTGTGCTGCCCTATGTAATTTTCACTCATAGTAAGTGAATTAAAAAAATACAAGTAAGATTATTTATTATAACATAAATTGATAATCATACTTGTAATATTTTTAATTTAAATTAACATTAATAGTTGTCTTGTTATAGAAGACAGAAACAGAACACTATGCAAATACTCACATTTTGCTTGTCATATGTAATATATGCCTTATTCATCCTTTGTATCAAACCATAAGGGTAGTGTCTTTTTGACCCATTCTTTTAAAGGAAGACGACACAGAAGAATTATAAAAATAGAGTAGAATCTTTCATTACTGTTAAAAGTACTCAAACTTGCACACTAATTGGCTAGTGACCAAAATTTTAGGATCACAATGTATCTACATTTAAAGATCAATTTAAAAGAATAATTCATCTCCTATTGATACAGAAACAGTAGGTGTACTGCATTGCTCAATTTAGTTGCAGGTGCACTTTTACTAATGTAACTAATGAAAAGTTTAAGTATGCACTAATACAGCAGTTGTCATGGTAACTGTGATGTCCCTTTAGGTAAACTTACAGAGCATTCCTCACTTAAGTCACGTGGTACAAAGGTAATCCAGCGAAAAAAATCAATGCACGTCATTAATTTAAGTAAGTAGGTCCAACGTTCTAGATTGTTTCTATCTTTTTTTAAGTTATATTGACATACCAAATAGTAACATGAATAATTAGTTGGAACTAGCTAATTAAATTTATGATGTGCATCAGTTTTTTTGCTGGATTACCTTTACCAATTTTTACGAGTCAGAGCAGTTGTGTCATAATCAACTTTGTTTCATTACCACCCTTAGAACCCCCCTATTGTGCATGAGAGGATGCAGATAGAACTGATTTAGGTTGGCAATTCTGTCCGGTGTTGTCAAGCATTACTGACATTAAACATTTGACAGAACACATATTTTATCTTTGACAAGGAAAGAGAGGGGAAGCGTAATTCCGGATACCAATCTGATACCATTTGCCACCAAAATGTTAAAGAAGAGAGAAATATATCTTGTCTACCTGTCATATTACGGAAGGCGAACGATGCTAAAGTTTGTTTGCCACCAAGTTAATGGTGACCGATTAATATTTGGCCTTAATTTTTCACGCAGGTCTGAAATGCATGTTACGAGTTCCCTCTCTTTCATTGTCAAAGTATTTGATTATAACACATTTATTATTGTGATAAAATAAACATAACTCCTGAAGAGATTTGACAGTTGTCAAACTGTTATTTTTCACAATCTGACATCAGCATCCTTTGACATTATTAATGTTAGTGATGCAACTGCTCTTACTCGTGAAAATCACTATAGACAAATTTCTTGTGATGTTTGATTAGATTCTAATGTTTGATACAAAGCTTTGTTTAGTTTTTGCGTTATCCAATCTACCAATTTGAATTCTAATTGTTGAATGCTACAAACAATTTTATTTATTAATATATTCAATTTACTTGTAACTAAATTGTATGTATAAAAAAAACCTAACGTAAAACCTGTTTATGATATTAACTTGTTAGGCATTCTGGACCAACTTGGAAATAGAGTTAATTTACAAAAAGTAAATGAAATGCATGTTTTTATTATTCTCTCTTTCCTTTTCCTTTTAATGTGTTTATTGGTTCACATTTAAAAAATTTCAATGCGTAAGTAGGTACTTTTTACTGTTATTGTTAAAAAATATATTTTCATTGAAAACATTATTACTTACTGATTAATTTCATATAGGCAGAGCTTACAAATTTATTATGGTTCCTAATTTTCCCAGGCTCATCTTGATCACTTCTTATGACCACAAGCCACCACTGTAAATCGTAATCATGATTAAGGAATAATAAGTAACACTGAATTCATAAGGGGTCAGTTATAATCATAGTCGAATTGTAAAATGTTATGTTTGTTAAACTGCTTAATTATAATAAGGATTTCACCATCAGTTGTCTAAAAGTATTATACTTATGTATTGATAGATTTAAATTGGAATATGGTGTTATTATTTGGTTTCCAATTTATAATCACCACAAGAGTAGTATTAAATCAGTACAACGCAAGTTTTTAAAATTTATATCTTGTGAGTTAAATGGGGTTTATCCACAAAGAGGTACTGATTTGTCAGAATTAATGTCACAAAAGATTATTATTATTATCATCATTTTTTCCACTGTAATAAGTACATTGAGTGAATTTTGAATAAACACAAATTGTAAAATGACTATGATACATTTTTAGTTCTTCCATTTGGCTACAGCAACTTTCCAAATCTCAAATTGTTCAGAAAACCATTATTTGCGACCTAGGCCGGTAAAATGTAAGTGTACATGTATCAAACAAGTATAGACGGTCTAAGGCAGTGCCTTTGAAGTTTATGTATCTAATTAGATAAAGTCTGGTATCTCTTTCTAGAATAAAAAAAATGAAATGTCATAAATTTCATATTCCTCGCAACTTTTTTTTTATAGACTCAATATTTGTTTGATTTATTTACACTTGTAAAACATTAAAATTTGTATGTTTTGCACCGCTGATTTTTCATATATAAATATTTGCTTAGAGTTGTCACACACATTAGAAGTTTACATGTTGATTAAGCCAACATAACTGATAAACGACACCAATACATTAGCAAAATATTTTTAATGAAATACCGTGAGCACTACAACTATCGGGACTAGCGGTACAAATAACTATTTTGTGCTTCTGTCCGGCAATACTAACTTCCCAATCTCGGAAATCGTCCGAAAACTCACTGTTTCAGATGTAACCGTTCGTACCATGATTTTTCAAACAAGAACATTTGCAGCAGTCGTCATACATATTAGAGACGTTTGACACTCTGGCGTTCAGTGCTTCCAATAACTTAAAATATGACCACACACACGTACCACTCACACCACCTTACGCACACGGACTACCCACCCCCGTCCCCCACACACGCACGCACGTACTCGAAGCTTTATAAGTAATATTTTGAATAAAAGTTTAACAAGTGTTTTTGCATTACAATCAGAAGTTCATTTGTTATTTTCATTTGAAACAAAAAAGGGCAGTGAAGCTAATTTGGATTTTTTCAATGGCGATGTACCTACCCTTATATTAGGCTTATTTGATAGATATTTTTGTATCTCTTCAACAATAATTTTGAAATTGTAAATAAAATTTTAAATAATTTTTTTTTTGATATTTTGAGTAATTTTAACGCAATTCATACATACAATTTGTTCCTTAATTCGTTTGTAACAATAAATAATGAAAGGTAAGTTTAACACAACAAGGACGAACAGCATTGTTTAATGAGTTGAGGGCTATTTGTGCTGCTTTATTTCGTATTCCTCGTACTAATTCTGCTAAAAGGTTACGCCGGCTTACATAAACTTGCGTTTTTGGTGATCACATAAAAGGAATCGCCAGATGTTATGTCTGGAGATGTGGAGGCCATTCTACAGGACCTGTATGTCGGCCTATCCAACAGGAAACATTTGATATAAAAATATATTTAACTGATAATCAGGTGGTGCCCCATCAGTTAAAAGGAAAAGGGGCTCTGCAGGACAGAATTATTTTTTATTGCATTAATTGTAGATAACGATCCTCAGTAAGGTTCCTTTAAATGAAAAAAGATCTGACAATTCAATTACCAAAAATCCGTGCCTACATATTTAGCTTCTGTGGTAGTATGGTTTTTTTATCATCAATAATTTACTCTGTTATGATTTCATAAAATTGAGCACGTCTATCAAAATTCTGATAGCTCTTGCACCAAAATAAATTTGTAAGGTTATTTTTTTTTAATAAATTTTTTTTAATGGAGCCTTCAAATTTAAAGCTAGCAGAGGAATGGGAATTTTCAGCAATCTTTAATAACACACCTAGCCTCAAATCTTTTTTGGTTGCAACATTAGGTCGACCACCCTAGAACGCTTTAAGGTTTTACTGACGACCTACTGCATTATTGCTTGTCGATTTTTTCGTTTTGTTTCTGTTAAATAAACATTTTTTTAGCAGCAACTAACTACTTCTAGAAATACTTGACAATTATACACAACTAATAAACAGAAACAATAATTTT
This sequence comes from Vesta saturnalis, assembly GCA_036346205.1. Taxonomy (NCBI): domain Eukaryota; kingdom Metazoa; phylum Arthropoda; class Insecta; order Coleoptera; family Lampyridae; genus Vesta; species Vesta saturnalis. Next base: position 1,694,035 of record JARFJB010001412.1, read on the forward strand.
GTTTGGGTGACGGTTTTTAGATTGCCTGCCCACTTTTTTTCAATTCAATCTAACATATTTCGGCGGCAATGAACTATATAAGAATAAAATCTCAGCATTTTGAAAAGCCTTCTCAAAGATAATGTAAACAATCGAAAATGTTACGAAATTAGAATGAATCAAAATCACACAACTCAAAATCACATTATCAACAAGTTGTACCTATGCACTAAGTTAAAATTACTCAAGGTGATGTTAAAAAAATTATCTCAAGTAGATGTTAAAAAAAGTGTTATGTGAAATTTTAAAAGTATTATTGAAAAGATAATAAAAATCTCGAGCAAATTAGGGTCTACATTTAAAGAAATTTAAACTATTTTTGCTGTGCTTTTGTTTCAAATGAACATAACAAATAAACTTGTAATTATGATGCACAAAAATATGTAAAAACTTATATATATATATATATATATATATATATATATATATATATATATATATATATATATATACATATTCTGAAAAAGGAATATTTCAATTTTCGTTTTTAATTTTTTACGCTTTTGTTTCTAAAATTATCACAAAACAAGCTGCACATTATTAGAGTATTTTGTAATGCTCCATAAGATGCGGGCTACTGATTTTTAATGGCGACGATTCGTTTTCAAGATACCGCAATTAACTTCATTGTTTTGAATACGCACCGGGATTTCCTATTTCATTTTTTTTTATCATAATACCCATAAACAACATACACTTAACTTAATCTTCCTGCAAAAATCGTAAATTTTGTATTTAATTTTTATCAAAAAGTCCGATACGGCCCTGAATATTAGTGATTACATAATAATAAATAAATTCGTAGAAGATTAAAAACGAACATTTAAATTTTCTGTTTTTACGAATTTTTGTGACGTGGTTCAGAAGACATTTCGTGGACGCGTTAGTTCAGTATCGGATTACGCAACTTAGCTCGGGTTTAACCAACTTCGTATTCCTTGCCGTTGCCGAGTTAGTAATATTCGTACCTCGAATACCCACTCCCTGTGTGTGTGGTTTTCTTCCGGGTTTGGACCCACGTTTATTCTCTTCCTCTCTGGTTTCGATGACGTTTTGGCAGAATCACATCTGCAATTATCAAGTCTTTAGTAACTTTGCTCCATTCCGTGTAATACGAGTAGAACTACGGATCTCTTTCGTATTCTTTTCCATTTTTATACTATCGTTCTTTCACATTATTATTTTCGCGGTTTTATCAATGTTGAATTCTTCCGTAGAATCTATTTCCAAACTCCTGGTAGTCCTTGCGCGTTGTCTCTGGTATTCATTGGTCGTTTCACTATTTCTATTGCTTTTCTTATGATGCGGCGTGTCTTGTGTTCAGGATTGGCAATCATTCTCGTGTTATCGGAATCTATCTCATGTCTTGTATTGGTGACATGTTCTGCCAATGATGCTGTCGTTTGATTTTTATGTACTACGTTTTCTTTGGCCCATCTAAGTTTTTTCGCAGTCTCGGCATGGTATTTCGTATACTCCATTGTTTTCCAGATTTATTTTTGTTTTTGCGTTTGGCAATATATTTGCAATCATCCTATCGGTTGTGAATATAGTTCGGATCTTGTATTTTCCTTAGCACCTTACTTATTCTGTCAGTGGTGCCTATTATGTACGGTAGACACGTTTTTATAACTGCATCTTCTTCATTTTCTTTCTTTGGTCGTGTAAGTTTTTCTGCGTTTATATATATATATATATATATATATATATATATATATATATATATATATATATATATACAATGTAGCCGGATGATAAAAAACATACGTTTTAATTCCTAACATGGATAGTTATTGATTCACTCTTGTACATTTTGTGAAATCGCGTTTATTGGCTTATCAAATTTTAAAGAAGTGATATTTATTAGAAATAAAGTTTCTATAAAAATGGCAACCTTTAATTAAACTAGCACAACTTCGTTGATCAGTGGAACCCTTCACGGCCCAATTTATTTGGAACTCCCATATGCGTTCAAATTAAAGAAAGAAGTTTCATTTCAATTGTTCAATTAAGGTAGTCATTTAAGCTTAATATGGTTGCCGATTTACTACACAATTAGATTTAGTGCACTGTTAACATGTTAAACTTCATTGAAGTAAAAATATTGATATTTTTAATATTTCATTTTGATATGTGAGACCCTTACGAGATCTGCATCTGCGTGAAACCCAGGGTTCCACGGAACTCGTTTTAAAAAACGCTGAACTAATAGCACAGAAAAAGTAAAATTACAATGTATGATGACAAGTATTGTAAATACAGGATTATTACAAATGATGTTCCTGATTTCAATTATAAATATTACTGGATTAATCTGTTTTAAGACCATTTCACTTGGTAACACTGGAAAGGAAAACTCATAAAGTTTCGTTTACATTGGTTTAGGTACGTATCTGCTGTTTATTAAAGTCAATTGTTGTCAATTGTGTAATGGCTGAGTTTGAAGACAGGAAAGCATTTTGTGTGTTGGATTACCGCATCAATAAATCAGTTATTAGTGTGCTACGACACTTTAGAACCAAATTTAATGAAGATCCCTTTAGCAACTATTCGAAAGTGGTAGAGTAGGTAAGGTAAAGTTTTAAGCGTAATCGACAGAAATCTACTCATAAATGCAGCAGAGCTTGGTATACCACAGCCTTAATATTGGGTCTCCGATTTTCTGAGCTCGGTAAGGGCTGCCGGTTACCTTTTCCATCATCCTTAATCTATTCTCATCCTTATTCTTCCTTCTCGCCCTCACTGTCTTCCTATCGGATTAAAAGTCCCAAATTAAAAAATAAAATGGCTGTGGTTTCTAGGGTTATAAATTCCGGACGTAAAATCCTGCCCCATTCGGATGTCCGGGAGGGCAGGGCTCAAGCGACCTCGGCCATCGAAAGTATCAACTTTCTGATTCACTACTGCAACATCCGCGGTATCAGGTCTAATCTTAATGCTATTCACCAACATCTTGAACAGTTACAACCTGATATATTGTTTCTATCTGAAACACAAGAAGCTCCGAGTCACCCGACTTGCAATTTCCTCAATACCATCTTCACTCTAACTTTCGATATAAAGGAGGCGTATGTGCGTACATCAAGGACAGAATTGCTTGCAAGAGGGTTTCTTCCTTAGAAAATAAAAATTTTGACGTGATTTGGTTTAAACATTCTGGTCCTAATTTTGTGAAATTCTACTGTTGCATTTATAGGTCTCCTAATGACAGCAACTTTCAAGACTTCTTCGATTACCTTAGTATGAAAGTTGACTATCTCCTGTCTCAGTTTCCATCTTGCGATATCTCATTTGTAGGCGATTTCAATGTTCATAACTCTAATTGGCTTCAATTTTCATCTACTACAAATCCCGCTGGTCATAGTACAGAAACATTTGCTATTTCATGTGATCTCACACAAATGATTTCTGAACCCACAAGAATCCCAGATAACTCTAACCATACTCCACATCTTCTAGATCTCTTTCTTACATCAAACCCTCTTGTTTATAAAACTTCCGTTCTTTCGCCTTTAGGTCTTTCCGACCATTGTCTAATAAAAATCATTTCTACTGTACCTAATTCCACTGTTGTTCGCAAAACCGATAGAACTTTGTGGTGTTTTAAGTCAGCTCGATGGAGTGATTTACGGGATTTCTTTGCAACCTTTCCATGGCGTGAATATTGTTTTAAGTCGTCCTCTTCTTCGGACATCGCTCTTTCAGTATCTGAGGTCATGGGAATGGAGTTATACTGGTTCAATAAGGCTTGTTCTGATGCAATATGTTTAAAAAATAAATGTTACATTAAATGGAAATCTAATAAATCGGTTGACAGTCATGTAGAATACGTTGGTGCTAGAAATATCTGCAAAAGTGTGATCACTAAAACTAAAAAGTTGTTCGAACAACGAAAATGCAATGAACTAGCTACATTAGGCAGTCGTAAATTTTGGTCTTTAGCAAAAGCCATTAGTAAAAACTTTCGAACATCTTCATTTCCCCCCCTGACATCTATTGACGGATCGGTAGTTGCTGATTCTGTAGACAGAGCCAATGTTTTTGTGGATTTGTTTGCATCAAACTCGTGTCTCAATGATTCTGGAAAAGATGTGCCCCTAGTCAACTCTTCTTCATACGTTATGAAACCAATTCATTTTCGGTACAAGCTCAGCTCTTGGAATCGATCATCAGTAGGCTTGATCTCAATAAGGCGACTGGCCCAGACGGTATCCCAGCTATTGTCTTAAAGAAATGTTCCCCCGAACTAGTACCAGTCCTATCTAAGCTCTATACGATCTCTATATCTTTTGGGGAATTCCCTTCATCATGGAAGTTAGCAAATGTTCAACCTATTCCCAAAAAGGTGATAAGACCGATCCTCAAATTACAGACCAATTGCCATTACTTCCATTTTGTCTAAAATCATGGAAAAAGCCATCAATCAGCAACTGCTCACGTTCCTTGAAACTAACAAACTCCTTAGTGACCACCAATATGGGTTTAGGCAAAGTCGTTCAACAGACGATCTTCTTTCATATGTGACCCAAGTTTGGAACAATACAGTAGAGCAGTCCGGTGAAACAGTTGTAGTCGCTTTAGATATCTCAAAGGCATTTGACCAAGTTTGGCATAAGTGTTTACTTGCCAAACTCACCTCGTTTGGGTTAAATGATACGCTCAACTGGATTTCTAGTTTCCTTGATAAAAGACGAATACGTGTCGTAGTTGATGGCTTTTTTTCAAAAGAAGTTAGCATTAACGCGGGCGTACCACAGGGATCCGTTATAGCGCCTACACTTTTTCTGCTGTACATAAACGACCTTATTTCTTCAACAACTAACCCCATCCATTGCTTTGCTGACGATAGCACTCTTCACTGTAGTTCATCTCAGTCTACTCATAGTGATAATCCACCTTCTATGTCAAATCAAGAAATTAAAGCTGAAATGGCAAATTCAATCAACAAAGACATTCAACGTATTCTCGAATGGGGAAGCAATAATCTAGTTAAATTTAATGCTAACAAAACTCAGTGTTGCCTTATGTCCGCCAAAAAAGATCGATCATTTCCTGTTGTAAGTATGAATGGCTCAGTTCTTAAGTTTTCAGACTATTACTCTGTTGGGTATGACTGTATCTTCAAATCTCTCATGGGTTGACCATCTTCTGTCAGCTACCAAAATAGTTGCTCGTAAAATAGGCTTTTTGTACAGATCTAAGCAGTACTTTACCTCTCGACAACTCCTTCTGCTGTATAAGGCCCAAATTCGGCCTCATCTGGAATATAATTCTCACCTGTGGGTTAGTGCTCCCCAATACGCTCTCGATATCGTTGATCGTATTCAAAAGAGAGCGATTAGGCTTATAAATGACCCGTCCTTAACTTCTCACATACAGTCCCTTGAGCATAGAAGGATGGTTTCAGTTCTTTCTTTGTATTATCGTTATTACAACGGCTATTGTTCTGGTGAATTACATTCTTTGATACCACCTCCGGCGATCTTTGCGAGAAACACTCGGTTCGCTCATTCACATCATGAGTATGCAGTACAAATCTCCACTTGTCGTACCAAACGGGCGCAATCCACATTTTTCTAGACGGCTTCTAAACTCTGGAATGATCTCCCTAGTTCCTGTTTTCCTCTCACTTATGATATGAGAAAATTTAAGGTAGCTGTTCATGGGCATCTATTGGCAATTCATTATCCCTCTATCCATCCTCCTTAGTGTTCCTGAGTGCTTTAGCACGATAGGCCTTATTTAGCCTGTTCAGGTCCACAATCATAAAAAAAAAAACAGTGTAAATATCAACCCTTAAAATTCATCTTATTCAAGCATTAAAACCAAACAACAAAAGTTCTAAGACTTTCATTTCATGAGAACATGCAGGCCTTGATGGAAAGTGGAAACTTTGTAAAATGGTTAGTCTTTAGTGGTGAAGCCACATTCCACTTGTGTGCTAAAGTGAACAGACATAATGTCAGAATATGGGGCTCGGAGAACCCACACACCTACATCGAGCACATGCGCGATTCTTTGAAAGTTAATGTGTTTTGTGCTATCACGTACAACAAAGTGTACGGGCCTTTTTTTTTGTTGGACAAACAATAAATGGAATAATTTTCTTGTACATGATGACGGAATGGCTTCTACCGCAATTAGAACAAGAATACCTGTTCAGGTCCACAATCATAAAAAAAAAAACAGTGTAAATATCAACCCTTAAAATTCATCTTATTCAAGCATTAAAACCAAACAACAAAAGTTCTAAGACTTTCATTTCATGAGAACATGCAGGCCTTGATGGAAAGTGGAAACTTTGTAAAATGGTTAGTCTTTAGTGGTGAAGCCACATTCCACTTGTGTGCTAAAGTGAACAGACATAATGTCAGAATATGGGGCTCGGAGAACCCACACACCTACATCGAGCACATGCGCGATTCTTTGAAAGTTAATGTGTTTTGTGCTATCACGTACAACAAAGTGTACGGGCCTTTTTTTTTGTTGGACAAACAATAAATGGAATAATTTTCTTGTACATGATGACGGAATGGCTTCTACCGCAATTAGAACAAGAATACCCAAATTTCATTCTGCAATTAGACGGCGTACGTCCACATTAGTAGTTCGATGTTAGGACTGAACTTCGAAATCGGTGGCCTGACAAATGGATCGGTCGTGCTGGTCCAAATGATGGTGCACTCTTGAACTGGCCTCCAAGATCTCCGGACATCACCTTCTGTGATTTGTTCTTGTGGGGATACATCAAAGATAGATACCATTACCAGAAAACATACCTGAGACAACAACGAATTACCAGAGCCAACGAAGCAATCGACCAAGACACTCTTAATAAAGTATGGCAAGAGTTTGAATACAGCCTTGACATCTGTTGTATCATAAGGGGTTCCCATATCGAACATTTTTTAATTCTTGACACCTGGGATGAAACTTTTTGAGTTTTTCTTGAAATGTAACCATTTTATTTTTTTATATGATAAATAAAACCAGATTTATGTACACTTGAAAACATTTGTAATAACCCTGTATACCATATTCGGTATTATATTATTAATTTTGTTTTAGTTTTGCACTGCCCTTGGTGCCAACATAGTACCTATAGCATTTCTAACTGTAGATGAAATGACTCACTCTACAACAGCCGCTCTATTGTCTTCTCTATTAATACTATTTGGTAAGTAATTGTGTTCAGTAGACTTAAAATAAGAATCTATTTTATTTTACAGATGTCGGCTTAATTACATTAACGCAATATATATTGTTAGATCCATTGCTATTGTGCTTTCTAATGGGATCTATATTAGGTGCTATAAAAGTGTCATCTGATCATATCAAAGAGTTTTGTTTAAAATGGTATGCTTGGTTAATTTTTACTGGTTTCATGTTGGCTTGTTGTATTTCTGTAAAATTTGTTGGATTATTTGCTATTATATTGGTGGGATTAATCACCATTACAGACTTGTGGACAATACTGGGGGATTTGACTAGACCAGTGGTGAGTACTATTCTATTTCTATTGAAGTATGAAATTGTTTTATATAAAAAAGGCACTTTTTCAAAATTGGAAAACATCGTCCTTTTCTGGAAATAGTTATTTGCATGCAAGGACGACAGATTCTACTTTGGCGGCCGGAAGGAAAATTGACAATCTTGAGGCCGCCATAGACGCGTCCGTAGCGTACACAAAATTGTGTGTACAATAGTTAAATAAATATGAATACACAACTAATTCAAGTTATTTATGTCCACAATCAGTACTAAAATTCTCAGTGTGCTACGATATGGGGCAGAATAAAATTTACCTAGCAACGCGGATAACTCAAATAACGGATCTATTAAACTGCTAGAGGTAATTGAGCGGAGAGAAAGGTATTTTCTGTCCGCTACCTATGGCAACGGACAGAAATCTATTTTACGTCCGTTGTCCATGGTAACGGACGCAAAATGGCATTTTGCGGACGGTTACACACAAAGGAGTTTTCTGTGGCCTTTTCTAACAGTACTTATAACTCAAGTGATTTTCAAAACGTGTTGAAATAATTATATAACTCAAAATCCTTCTCGTCTGAATACAGTAGGAAAAAGGAACTTTTGTAGAAGAAATCACAAAAAGGCAGACTGGTTCACCTACCCCAGCACTGTACATGCCAATTCCTCAATTAAACTTTTGAAAAAACATTATTAGCAGCTATCATCTAAATTTTACAGAGAAAAATTGCACACACAGGAACAGAAAACGTCGGTGTTCTTTTTACGTGTGTAGCCATTTTTACCTTCCAACCTACATATACATATGTGGGTATAGAAGGTTACGCGCAAGACTTTTTTTCATTATCGCTAAATCGACCTTTTAGTTCATTTTGCAACGTTGGGGCAAGTTTCGCCGAGATCGGCCATGATGTCTGTTTGTGTTTGTGCGTGGGTGCGTGCGTTGTGGGTGGGTGGGTTGGTTGGTTGGGTGGCTGGAGGGTGTGGGTGTGTGTGTGCGTGTTCGTGTGCGTGTGCGCGCGCGCGTGCGTGCACGCGTGTGTGTGTGGATGTATGTTAATACCCACGATAACTCCAGAACGAACACACCTACGTACGAAATAAGTGTAAAAATTAAATAAATTTGATCGAAAATACTTAAACTGTATTATCGATATTTCTATAAAAGCGGGCGGCTTTGTAATTTTTTTAAGTTAGTATCTAGCTCTCTATTAAAGTCTATATGACATGGAGTTTTAAACGTCATTCTGACATAGATTATTGTTTTTGTTTCTACAATGTTATCTGTCTTCGTTACGAACGTATAAAAAAAGGTTGAATAGTTATCCTAAAAAAATTGTAATTACAATAATTTCCTTTCTTTTAATTTCCACTTTGTAGGTTGCAAGATCGTGTGTTGTTTCACATCAGATATTTCTTAGTATTATGGATTTCGTTTTTTAATTATATGGACGCATTTATTCGTTTTTATAGGAATTTTTTAATGCTTTTTGAAAAATATACTGCCTTCAAATTACCATGGCAATTTCACTACTACGCACCTTCATGAGTCTTAACTTGTAGACCTTGATTGTTTGCCTAAAAGACATTAATAATGATTAAGCATGATAGCTATGGTAAGTTGCAATTTAAGAAATATTGTGATGTTTGATGATTGATTAATTAGAACGTTATCAGACGGAGCGATGACCGGAGGTAACGTTGCTTATGTGCTGATGCGTCTCGTGATGGACTAACACTTCTTTCCTGTTCACCAATTCTTATTTTCAGGCAGTATATTGCTTTTGTATTTTATGTATTCCGTTGTGCATACAATTCCATTAATAACTGGGCTACCCGGATCTAGCTCAAAATGCACTATTCTTGGATGATTACTTAAGAAAATCTTTTTTCAAAAGCCATCATATCAAATCACCGGAGTGGTCTGTTGCTGAATAAAATTTTATTTCCCGTTGGGTTTGATTTTTGCTAAGTGTATGAATGTTTAATCTTTTATCAAGTACTTTACTACCATAATGCTGGAAACATCTGTCTTTAGCATTGTATTTCAGGGCGACAGCGCTTGCATCGCCATCTATTGGTATGAGGTGATAACTAACAAGCACATTATGGCAAATTCAAGCACATTACATTATTATAGATAAGATAGTGTAAATTGTGACAATAATTCTGTTGAAGTAAGTTCAAAACATCTGTAAAATTGTGCGAGGAATGTAATTTATTAGAAATTATGTCTGTAAAAACACTGATTGAGTACAAAACACCTTTAATTTGAACTTGGTTAACAAACAACACTATTTTATTTATGTGTAAGTTTATTAAACTTTACATTTTTTTTAGTAACTACACAGTTAAATAATACATTTAAATATTTAAGAATAAATAACTTGTGGCAGCCACTACATAACTCATTTAATTGTACATTTTCACACCTTGGCGATCTTCACTAAAATATCCAGGAAAGGAAGATTCAAAAATAGTCTTTAACTGAACACAAAATTTTATAGCGGTGTCGTTTAAAAATAAAATAGTTTTTGCATTGTCATACTTCTTCATATCTATCTGAATATTTCGAGAATCTAAGTTGCGATTTGTATTGCTAGATATCGCAGCCTTACAGTCTTTGTGCAAAGGTTTACTATATGCCCATCCTCCTACATAACTTATTGCATTCTCTTCTATTACAACTTGTTTATCGTCTCCAGCAAGTATGAAATCTTTATGCAGCCGCTAGAGGGCGTTGATGCCCGCGTCGCCGTAAATTTTTCGAGTTTCCCGTATTATAGAAGTAAACTATTTGCTTTTATTACTCTTTTACCAATATATATATATATATATATATATATATATATATATATATATATATATATATATATACAGTGTTTGTACATCGATGCAAATATTTAAAGGGTAATAGAATACGTGATTTTGAGTCGATTTAAGCAAACATACCTATACACCAAGTGTTACCGTTTTTGAGATAATGCCACTTTTAATATTTCTTGATTTTACCGTGTTTTTCTGCAAATATCGAAGTGTACAAGAGTAACAAGCCGTCTTATCGCAAATTTATACTAAGTTTTTTTATTCCTTATGAAGTGATTGTTCATATTCTTTTATCAGAAAAGCCTAATATGTCTTTGGTTCTTGCCTAGAACTTCTTAAACATGAAAGTTTTAATTTGTAAAAAAGCAATCACTAAAATTCAAACGTGGATTTAGTCTAAAATCTTTCGTTAATTTTTTTTCCAATTTCAGTAAAACTTCCTTGGGCAATGGTCTTTAAGATAGCATGAATAGAATTATAAAAAAATTTTTACAAACTGGAAAAATTGAGTTTAATTACCAAAGTACCCCCTAGACGCATTCGCCAAAACGTAAAATAGCCCTTCATTATTTAGTTTAAATAGTTTAAAAAAAGCAGATTTTTAGAAAATGTCCGATTTATTAAAACATTAATAGTATTATTATTGGTGTTCAAAATTAGTACTGCACGAGGCAATATTATATTGAGTATCAAGAACAGTAAGGGACGTTTACCGGTCGCCGGCCATGTTTGGAGGCTGAGCGATAGCGAATTTGGCCGGAGACCGGTACAACCCTTAATGTTCGTGATGCTCATACTTTTTTGCAGATTGTATTAAATTTACCACAATTGAAATTATTTCCACTAAATAAACGAAAAGTCAAAAGTGACGTTTTAAATAGCAATGTAGATTCACTTGAAAATAAACTCGATTTTGCTAAGAAAATTTTACATTCCAGTGTTAGTGAGCTGAAAGAAATCTTGAATTCAGAAACAGTTTCTGTAAACTCAAGTACTGGGTGGAGCGATAACCGCAAAACGTTTTCTAAAAATCTGCTTTTTTTAAACTATTTAAACTAAATAATGAAGGGCTATTTTACGTTTTGGCGAATGCGCCTAGGGGGTATTTTGGTAATTAAATTCAATTTTTCTAAATCTATTCATGCTATCTTAAAGACCATTGCCCAAAGAAGTTTTACTGAAATTGGAAAAAAAAATAACGAAAGATTTTAGACTAAATCCACGTTTGAATTTTAGTGATTGCTTTTTTACAAATTAAAACTTTCATGTTTAAGAAGTTCTAGGCAACAACCAAAGACAGTTTAGGCTTTTCTGATAAAATAATATGAACAATTACTTCATGAGGAATAAAAAAACTTAGTATAAGTTTGCGATAAGACGGCTTATTACGCTTGTACACTTCGATATTTGCAGAAAAGCACGGTAAAATCAAGAAATATTAAAAGTGGCATTATCTCAAAAACGGCGACACTTGGTATATAAGTATGTTTGCTTAAATCGACTCAAAATCACCTATTATTCACCTTTAAATATTTGCATCGATGTACCAACACTGTATATATATATATATATATATATATATATATATATATATATAAATAAGACTTTTTTTCTTGGAAATTTGTGTAAATAAACGTACAAATTAATTCAACGTTTCGGGAACGCCCTTTGTTCTCTTTGAAATTGAAATAAGGTAACTATTTTTAACAAGTACAGAATATGAAACAAGGTAACTAAGTTAAAATTAATCTGGACGAGTGTGTTTGACTTCGGGTAGTTGGGTCTAGTACATGATGTAGAAAGTGTAGAAGTGGGGACGTCAGGAATAGTCGCAGCATAAGTGTTTGAAATTTCTGGAAGTTTTGGAGTTGGTTGAAATGTCGAATCAACTTGTTTAATGTTATTCTTCCAAATGTGTGGCATTTTAGAAGTGTCACTCGTTTTTTGAGGGCGTTTGGTCTTCTTTCAATTTCAACTGCTTCTCTAATAATTCTTTCTTGTAAGGTATATAGAGGTGCTATTAAACGGATATTGTTAGTGTTAATTTGGTGTCCTAAAGACGATGATGGATTGTGCTGTTTAATTGCTAGTTTGTGTTCATCGGCTCTCGCATATAATATTCTATTCGTTTGTCCGATATAAGTTCTTCGACAGTTGCAAATTTTACCAAAATCATAAATTTAACATTCTAATCTTCCAAATGTAATTTGTGCAGGTAGTTTGAGTCCTTTTAATATTTCGCTTTGGGGAAGGAACTAAAGCGCGATGTAAACTTATATAGTGGTATTTCTATATTAATGTGTACCAAACTTAATGCAAAAAAATGCATTTTGATGATTTGGATTAGGAAAACGTACCTATTGAATAATTAGCCACAATTTTGAATGGTTTTGCTTTCGACATAACAGAAACAAATCGTGAAGATTATAATAGTAAATTATGTACCCAGGACAATAAGGGACATTTTAGCGGACCAGCAAGAAGACTGTAATCCGCGGAGGGTGTCTAAAATGCCTTATTCCGAGTTAACATTTAGTATTTTATCGGATACTCAATTTTATCTAGAATATAATTATCACCTCTGGGTTGGTGCTCCCCCATACGTTCTCGATATCGTTGATCGTATTCAAAAGAGAGCGATTAGGCTTATAAATGACCCGTCCTTACCTTCTGACATACAGTCCCTTAAGCATAGAACAATTTGTTTCAGTCCTTTCTTTGTAATACCGGCATTACAATTTCTATTGCGCTGCTGAATTATATTCTTTGATACCATCTCGGGCTATCTTTACTAGGAATACTCGGTTCGCTCATTCACATCATCAGTATGCAGTACAAATCTCCACTTGTCATACCAAACTGGGGCAATCCATATTCTTTTACACGGCTTCTAAACTCTGGAATGATCTCCCTAGTTCCTGTTTTCCTCTCACTTATGATATGAAATAAATTAAGGTAGCTGTTCATAGGCATCTCTTGGGAATTCAATGTCCCCCTATCCATCCTCCTAAGTGTTCCTGAGTGCTTTAGCATGATAGGCCAAATTTAGCCCATTCAGGTCCACAATTATAAAAAAAATATATACTCACCAGTGAGGTTTTTTTGCGCTGGCCAGGAAAGTAATTATGGCGCCTTTTTACACAAAGAAAAAATGAAGTAACATTATGTTCTCTGGTAGAGCACTTGCCACTATTATTAACGAACTGGCAATATAATACCTTTCACCTTCAACGCTACAACATTTAGGATATGGAAAATATAGACGCTATTTATTTATTTTAAAGTTTTCCAAGAAACAAAACAAATAAGTTTTTGTCCAAAAAAAAATATTGGGTACATGTTACTTATATTACAGTTAGTCATTAGTTGTGGGTAAAAAGATTAACAATTCCAATTCCTTGAAGTTCAAATAATACAGGTGCTTAAATGCAGACACTGCAGGGCACTTCTGAAAATAAAAATATTAAACCGTCATAACGTAAGGAACAAGTGCTGACAAATAAGTACCTACATACTGTTTGCGTATGCCTATTAACTCCAATAACACAGATTACAATTTAGAAGGATAGAGGACATTATCATATAAACAACTAAATGACAGACGTACTGTAGATAACTGAATCCACACTGAACATTTATTTCTTGCAAAATCATAAATGATAAATTCCAATTGAAAATAACTTTCTTCATCTGATACTGGATGCCACTACAAATATATTAATAATAGAGCTTAACCCTAGACATTAGTGTTAGTATACCGGAAGTTATGCTGACGGCAGCAAAGTGATACCCCAGTGATACCCACCCCTTTTTAAATTAGGAACACACATGTGAAATTTTTTAATAATTCTCAGAGACAGTGCCAAGACATGACTATCGATAACTAAGAGTTTTATTGTTTTATTGTTGTTTATTTAAGAATAGAATATATTGCCCTCTGATTTCATTGTTTAGTAACTGTTGCTAGGCAATTTACTTTTTAGAAGCCTATGCCGCTAATATTATGATTAGCGCCCTAGGATGCTAACAATGTCCATATCGTTCTAACCATGGAAAACACAAAGAGGCATTTAGCGATGTGTATGCTATAAAGAAAGCGTAATGATAGTTCATCATCATCATCTTTCCTAGGACTAATCACAATAATTGAAGGACTACTGCGAAAGTTTTTTTATTGCTCAGAGAGAGAATGAAGGTGTTGGTGTAGAGCTAAGTGATAACCAGGCAAATTTGACTGTGTGCATTGAATACAACCCAGTTTTTTCCAAGAGGACATATTGTCCAGTCAATAAAGGTTTAGTGTCACAACTAATTAGGAGAAAACCGGATTTTTTTAGGTAATCCCGACCCTCACCTCTCTTGCTCCATAGAGAGCGATGAAACCGTAACGGTCACCGCGCTGCCGCTCCTAGAAGCGCTGACACTCGCCGCTGAGGGGCACCTCTGTATGTACTCGTATCCGTAATTGTCCGTATTTAATAGTCATTCAGTTGGAATAGAGCAACAATATAACAATTTACACTTCTAGTTTTCATTACCAAAATTCAGTGTTTAGCACACTTATATCACTGATAAATAATCAGTTTTCATTGTCTAGGCCCTATTGTTTGGTTAACTATCTTAGTTTTGCAGTTAAATAAGGCATAGTGTAGTATTTTTGATAACTTACTATTTCCTGCACAACGAATACTGGTTAATGTTTACTATTTTTCTTGTTTTTAGTTGTTTATAAAGGGTCACTTTGTAACATTTCGTCTGTTTGGTCCGAAGTATTGTTACAATGCATTGCACTGCAGTGCCCACACATAGATGTGCAATCGAAACCAGGTTTATGACAGGTTTGATAAGTTGTACATACTTAGAATAAACGGTTCTCCACTTTCTGGAAGGATTTTTGTGTAATGTCTTGTTTGTGAAAAGCTCAGTCTGAGCTTTAGCTTCAGTTGATTTACGTATCAAGTCGGCTGCTTTTAACTTACCTAGCCCATAGAAAGCAGATGTCGCGTCCCAACTAGTCATGGAATGAGCAAAAAAACAGTGAAGTTTGCTGCTCGACATGTTGATGTATAAGATAATCAACAGAATATAATTTGGACACTGAAGATGAAGGCTTTAAGTAGAAAAGTTTGGCGTCATGCTGGGGAGCTAAGGTTACAAGTAAAACCAGGAGATCTGTATCAGTTCCCACTACAACAGTATTATTAGTTTCCACATATTTAATTGCCTGGCCGACAATGACAGTGTCGGCGTCATCTCCGCAGCAAAAACGTTAATATACTTTGTCTCACCGTTAAACAGGTTCCGTCAGTATGGTCGCCGTTTAAATATGTCACTAAGTGCGGGTGAACGTAACATCCAGAGACGTGCATGGTGTAAATAATTTATGTTATACGTAGTATAAAATAAAACATTTACGATATTTATTAAAACTTCTACTGGTTATAAACTGTGTCCGTAAAGTATGGAACAATTAATTTTTAGCTAAACAGACCATTTTAAAATAATCTGAAAACTCATTTTGATTTTTTATATTTTAAATATATAAGTTAATATAAGGTAATATTCAAATTCACGCCATTTTTAAATGGAACAGCATTTTGTTTCAATTTTCGGTATTGTTACTAGTATTAAAAATTATACATGTTGATTCAATTGTAATGGACAAAAATACTATAGTTTTTTGTCGCATAACATTCTTATTAGTTAAATTAACAATATTGCAAATTGCCGCTAGACAACAAGTATTTTGATAATATTGTTATAATAATAAAATTATGGTATTGAGCACACAAAACTATTGTATTTGTATCATTGAATCAACATGTTATTTAATCAGTAAATAACAAAAATTAAAATTCATTTAAAAAATGGTGACGTGTATTCTTATTAGATTATTATTTAAATATAAATTAAATCAAAAATCGTCGTGTTCAGATATTTTAAAATGGTCTGTTGCAAAAATTATTTTACAGGACACGTGTATAGTACATTATTTTAAAGTAAGGAAAACTAACGTTTTACAGTGAGTGAAAAAAATTAATTATAGAAATATTTTGTATTATTTACCTTATTAAAAGAAAAATGGCATTTATATTAAAATAAGTAATACTAGAACGTTATCTAAAACTATATGATCTTTTCTAAAAACAAATAATATAAATATAAAAATCAAATTAATTAAAACAAATTATTATAATTAGCGAAGTTTGGTAGTAATTATGCAAGCTTTCAATATAGTTTTTATCTTCATTCAAAATCACTTCCTCCATTGAATAATGAAAAAAATCACACAATGTACGACTGTAACACGTAAATAAGAAATAATTAAACATAATTTGTCATTAAAGTGCAATTTTTATGCAATTAAGAAATTATATTTATTAAAACATGTATTTCATTCCTATACAAAACTTACCATTGCCACTACGGGCTATAATTAAATTCATGAAGATATTTCAAGGACAAATTCAGTGAATGTTTTGTTCTTTAACCAACACATTAGTTAACGTAGGATACAAAATACGGTACATGGTAGCCAACTAATACCTGTTAGTTTTGTATGTTATATATTTATGATAGTTAGTGACTTTGCGTACAAATGTTACTGTACCTGAAACGACGGCTATGTTGACGGAACCTGTTTAACGGTGAGACAAACTATAGCTTGTAATTGCTTCTATTTTCTTTTGTTCTGAGGGTTTGCTGGAAAGTGTGCTTATTGTGTTGTGCAAACTGTATTTTCATAAAACAAAATTGGGTGAGAAAATTTCTTTGAGTCTCTTCTCTCTTGTTCTTGCTATTTTCTGGTTGGAAAGTTGGGATACCCATCGAATATCATTGGCATTTTATTTCCATATTTACGAAGTATATAACTTAAATAAGATTCCTTAAAAGTGCTGTTTTTTTCCAAACCACTGCATGTAACAAATATCCTCCATTAATCACAAAAACAGCCATTTGCCTCGATTGTTTCTTCGACAATTCCATCTTGAAATACTTTCATAAACGATGCTTTCGTACCTTTTCGTAGTAATGTCTCGTCAAAAAGTGCAGGTGGGTGAGATGCTAATTCGAACTCAAAATATTTGCTGGGAGTTTATTGAAACTTCTTTAGACCTCACTTTGATAGACTTAAAACACGCCTGTGTTGTTACCATATCCTTCCTATGTATCTTTATTTCAGTGAAAGGTTTTCCCACCATACTTGCCATTGCTCTTAAGCCGACTTCATATGCTTCATCGCAATTAACTGAAGAGTCGCATACCAATCCCGTTGCCAGAAAAATTAATTCACTAGTGCTTCAAGCAAAAGGGTTGTCCTGACTTAACCAAACCAATCTTTGAACTTTGATAAATGTTGTAAGTTCCTTGATCTCAGCTCTACATGCTGCTCATGAGTGTTGTAGTTCAATCCTACTAAACCTTAAAGGCTTCACTTATCCGTAAAAATGAAGGGGCTCCTAAAACCCGTTTATTTAAGGTACTCAATTATTCCTCTACCGTGCGTTAAAACTCCTATTGATTTTGAAGGTTTCATCAATGACTGCTCTATACACATTTCACTTCAATTTCCAGACCACAACTCTTCTTTCCTTCTTATAGTAAAGAGACATTTCGTTTCAAAGATTTCGTACTCTGTCTCATTCAGCTTGGATTTGAGTTTGTTCATTTCTTGGACATATATATATATATATATATATATATATATATATATATATATATATATATATATATATATATATATGAGCGGATTTTGCGTAAGGAATGTACCCTGCAGTATGAAAGTAAGGAAGCATATCAGTGGTAGTGTCTGAGATACACAAAGTGTTAAAAGGACTCACCCATGTCAAGATTTCTGCAAAGAACGTTAAAACCATACGTAACTTATAGTCAAAAATCAAATCTCTATAACAACTTTGGAAACTGCAAATATTGTTTATTCTATTCCATGTAAGGGATGCTGTAAAACATACATAGGACAAACGTCGCGGAGTTTACTAGGTAGAATCACATCACACAAAAGTGATTGTAAAAAAATAACAACGTATGGCCTAGCTGAACATGTGGTCCAGCAGCATCATGAAATGAATTTTAACGCAACTGTCATCTTACGTAAAGAAAACCTTAACTAAACGCCTACTTTTGGAAATGGTTTACATTAACGCGAACAGTGATACGTTAAGTAAACGTTCAGACATAGAAAAACTTAGTAGTATCTACAGTTACGTACTATATTTTGAAAGAAGCAGTCAGAATTCTGGTCGTAATTATGCTTGCATGACAATTTATATATATATATATATATATATATATATATATATATATATATGTATGTATATATTGGGATGTTTTAATATTAGTATGATTATAAATGGAGACTTACTTTTATTAACGAGGGGAAAATATTAATTATATTTAATTATAGTTTTAGTGATTTAATTTAAAATGGTTGAAGTGTTATTGAAGTAATTATTTTAAACTTTTTATTATTATTGTTGTGCACCGGACTAGCTCAGAATCTCATATGGGGATAGAGTTCAGGGAATTTAGTTGAAGTTAAAAATTTTGTATCTGTAAATGTGTATAAGAAATATACTATATGTAATTGAATTGAAAGTATAAAAGTAATTCTGAATATAATTTGCTATCCAACGCATGCGTTGTAATGAACTTAAGTGAAATAAGTAACTGTCAAAGATGTCAAATGAATAATTTAGAAAATTAATGTTTGGATCAAAATGAAATTTAGAAAAAGAAAATAAATTAATATCTTTACAGGTGTTTACACAAGTAAATATTTAAAATTCTTAACCAAAAACATACATGTAACAAATATAAATTGCAGGAAAATATCTGAATATTCACCATAAGTAGGGTTGTTAAATTTTGTGACTCATATATACTGTCCTCCCTGTTGGTTGATTGATGTCTTCGGATACTCCAGCTGGATGTAGGCAATGTCCACTTGATTACGGTTGTTACCAATACCCAAAACTGCTATCTCGGTTCTCGGTTGTCGAAGACACCAACTTCCAAGCTTAAAGATGTTTTCTCCAAAAACGGCAAACTCCAACCACTTATTTATTACGGTAACTTTTATTTAAATGATTTTACAGCTTAATGAGTGATATCGTTTAAAATATATGTTTAAATATCCAAGATTTTTTGTAGATAACACTTTTATTTTAGCTACCGATAATAATTTTTATTTAAAAGGAATTGTCCGAAGAAATAAAACAAATTTTGACCAAATAAAAATGGATTTTAATTTGGTAAACAAGAATTAATTAAAATTGTAAAACAAAAAAAAAAATCTTCACAAAATCGTAACATAAATTAATCGAAAAAAATTATTTTTTTAAAAACGACAGGTATCGGAGACCGAACTATTTATTTCTAACCGACGATATAAAACAAGTGCTCTCGAAAATATTCTTCGAAACGTAAAACTTCTTGGCGAAATTAAATTAGGTTATGAACTTACTCTTAAAAACACAAATTTCACAACACTGTTTTAACCTTTTACACTTTTGAACAAATTCTAGAGAGAGAGTGATTTCCTGAGCGCTTGCTTTTATATGTTTCTGGTTGTTACAAAAAATTCATTTTTTACAGCCATATTGCAAAAGTAACCATGGCTATGATTGGTGGATCAAAATTACAAATTGGACATAAATGGAATTTTGGCCGTAACTTTCTTATACATGATCGGAATTGAAAATTAAAACGGAAATGAAAACTACGTAAAATTTTGAATAAAAGACACCTAACAAGCTATAATTCCTAACACTAATAAATGAAGTAACCTACTCTAACTAAAATAAGCTTATAACTATTTACACTTACAATCTATACT
Organism: Vesta saturnalis; assembly: GCA_036346205.1. Classification (NCBI taxonomy): domain Eukaryota; kingdom Metazoa; phylum Arthropoda; class Insecta; order Coleoptera; family Lampyridae; genus Vesta; species Vesta saturnalis. Next base: position 1,714,247 of record JARFJB010001412.1, read on the forward strand.
AAAATTAATTGCAAAAATGGAATTCTGAGAACATTTTACACAAGAATACATATTTTTTGTGTTGGAAATATTTAATTTAAAGAAATTTAAAAGCTTTTGTAATTTTGTCTATAATTCACCTCAGATTTAGCATAATTTTGCGGAGAAAAGCGCTGTATCCTTATAAAAACTTAGTCATATTAAGAAAGAACATCTATTATTTGCTTTAAGAGCAAAATCTACGTCTACTAATGTGGAAAAAGTACAAAATTATGTAAAAAAACTAAAATTTACAACGTAACCAAACTTAAATCTAAAAATGAAATTAATTTATATTTAAAAATGTTTTTAACACTTAAAATGTTATGTTTAAGGTTTGTACTACTTGTCTTTATTATTCTCACTAATTATTTGCAATGCATAATGTTATATAGTCTTGCATTGAAAAAGTCTCATCGTCTAACACTCTTTTTGAAATTTTTCACTATAAAATGTACGGCACTATAAATGTCTGTATGCCATAATGTTCTAAATGTTTTTCTTATTGTGAATCTTGTATTATAATTTTGTCACTAACTCGCTTCCAAAAATATGTGCAAAAAATGTCTATACTATCCATATTATAACCCTTTTACTAAATTTTTGTATTTCCTGCATTCAAAAACTAAACATACACTATCCCTAACATAATACTAACTATATAGTCCATGTTTAAACACCTGTAAAATGTCCACTTGCCAAATTACTTTTGAAAAATTGATTTTTATTGCAATAATTGCAATACTAAAATGACTTTACGAAGATGGTTATATTTAACATTCTTGACAATTTTGTTAGCAGCAAATTGCTTTTTATGATAAAACCAAACTAAGCAAATGATATTCATACTAATTTATATCAAACAAATTTATTTTAAACACATCGTAAACCAGATTTTTATAAAATAGTGTCTTGCACTTGTATCGAGCTAGAAATCACCCCTTTTTATTACCCAAATGTCATGTAAGCTGTCCGATACTTCTATTACCTCTTTCTGAACATCTCAAATTCCCCAATTCAAGAATGAAGATATTTTTGTAAAAAAAATATTAAGTTCTTTAATTGTCCTACCTATTAAAATTAAATTTTAAAATATGGATAAATCATAGAAATATGAAATTTACCTCTACTACTATCATCCTCTATATTGACTAATTCATATGTAGTACCCCCAAAACATTTTTTTACCCTATACGGACCTTCATATGGTAGTAAGAGTTTTGCACACATATTTCGTGCTCTGTCTGCGACTGTTAAACGACGTATGATTACTAAATCTCCTTCTTTAAATGTAACCTTCTTTTTAATTTTGGCAGAATGTTTCTTTTCATAATCGTTCAAAATCTTCCACAATCTTTCTTTGACTTCTTGTAGCAAATCTTCTACTCTAATTTCTTCTTCTTGTTGTCTCCAGGGTCTTTCTGGTATAATCTTTTTTATTAACGTAATCGGAGCTACTTGTGTTCTAACATTAGGTACTTCATTAATGCACTTCTCTATGACCTTTAGATATTTCACCCAAGCATTATGTTTCTCGTACGTGAATATTCTTAAAAATTTAATCACCTCTTTTATATATCTTTTGGCTGGGTTGCCTTGAGGATGTCTGATTGAACAGAAGTATATCTTTATTCCAATCTCTTCGAACTTCATTACAAATTTGGCAGTTCTAAAATATGTGGCATTGTCGGCTAGGATAGCTTTTGGTTTTCCTGTTTCTTTCATGAATTTCTCGATAGAAATTGTAGCTTGTCTTGCTGTGCATTCCCTGCTAGGGTATAATTTAATGAATTTTGAAAAAATATCGACGATTACTAATATATTTTTAAAACCGTTTTGACCAGGTACTAAATTTCCAATATAGTCAATTGCTATTATTTCCAACGGTTTACTCACTTTTATACTTTTGACAAGATTGAAATTAGTGTGGTTCTTCTCTTTAGCTAATATGCAAAGCTCACATTTATTTATAATATTTTTGACATATGTTAAATCCTTCTTTGCATAGAAATTTTCTCTAAAAATTAACCAAGTTTTTCTAATTCCTAAATGTCCATATGTTTTGTGTAAATCCGTTATGATAAATTTTGCTATATCTTCATTTACTACAACTAACTTTCTTGCATTAAAAACTTTAATAATTCTATCATTAAAAATACAGTAATCCTTATATATTTTTTCTTTTGATTCCAAGATTTTCTTCTTTAGTTCTAAAAATTTTGTTGAATTTTGTAAATTTTTTAGTTCTTGTGCCAAAAATGTAGGTTTAATTTGTTCAAATGCACATAAAACTCTATTCTCCTTAATGTCTATGTTGTCCTTCCTGCTTAAAGCATCCGCTACCACATTATCCTTGCCTAGTCTATGAGATATGTCGAAATCATATTCCTGCAGAAGTAACGACCAATGGTATATCCTATGATTTTTAAAATTAGTTGTTTTCATAAATGTAATTGCAGAGTTGTCAGTTTCAATTTTAAATTTATTGCCTAATAGATAAAATTTTAATTTGTTTACTGCGTATACAATGGCCAGTAGTTCTTTTTCTGCTGTCGTATATTTAATTTCGTGCACTTTTAAAATTCTTGAAAGAAAACAAATGGGTACTTCATCGTCTCCTTGTCTTTGACATAATTCTGCTGCGATTGCATAGAAAGATGCATCTGTCCTGAGTATAAATGGCAAATTAAAATTAGGGTGTCTTAAAATCATATTTGTAAATAAACTTTCCTTAATACTAATAAATGCTTCTTCTTTTCGTCTATCCCAACTCCAACGTACATTTTTTCTTAACAAGTCTACCAGAGGAATAGATAATTCAGCATATCCTGATATGAACTTGCGATAGTAATTAACTACCCCTAGAAACCCTCTCAACGTTCTTAAATTCTTAGGACGAGGATATTCTTTAATTTCGGCCAATCTACTATTATTTAATTTTACTCCCGTCTGTCCTATTTCATAACCCAAATACATAACTTCTTTCATAAAAAAATAACATTTCTCTAAATTTAATTTTAAACCATTTGTGGCTAAAGCTTCCATGATTGTTTTGATGTGTAGACAGTGTTCTTCTTCGTTTTTACTAAATATTAAAATATCGTCAATGTAATGCATACAGAAATGTTCGAATTTATTTAAAATTTCTTGCATAGCTCTAACTAATGCAGCAGACGAAGAACTAAGTCCGAAAGGTACCACTTTAAATTGGTATATTTCTCCTTCGATACTGAAACCTGTGTACTTTCTACACGACTTTTCCAAAGGTATTAGCCAAAATGAGTTTTTAAGATCTAACTTAGTAAAAATCTTTCTTTCCCAAATTTTACTAAGTAGCACGTCCATATTTTGTGGCGTTTCATATTGAGGTTTTGATCTGGAATTGAGCTTCCCTGCATCAAGGCACAGTCTAATGCTGTCATCTTTTTTCTTAACAACAACCAACGGATTTAAATAACTGGTTTTTGATCTTTCTATGATACCATTTTCTAACATTTCATTAATTTCCTTTTTAACCTGCTCTCTTCTGGCGTAGGGAATAGGATATATTTTGTTATGGAACGGAGAATCGTCTGACACTTCAATTTTATGTACATATTTACTTGCTACGCTAGGTACTTCATTTATCAACACCAAATTTTCTTGAATAATGTTTATAACTTCTTGCTTGTAGCCAATGTGATTGATATCGAATTGCTCATCCTTTATAATTCTTTCCACCTTCAAATACTGGATATGCGGTTTATATAAATTTAATCTTTTATTGTAGGGCTGTACCCAGTTTAATTCATCTTTACCAATTCTTATCTTCATATATTGTGCATCGATAATCAATCTTAATTGCTTAATCAAATCCATTCCTATTATTAACTCCATTTTTAAATTGTTAGTTATAAACCATTGTGTTTGAAAAATCTGTTCCTCTACCTTAGCTTCAGTATGTAGCATCCTATTTATAGTGCTAAGCTTTTTATCCGTAGCTGCCATAACTTCTATTTTGTTTATCCTGATGATTTCATCTTTAAATAAATCGTTATTCTCTACGATGATTTTCTCCTGTATTAATGAAATTTCTGAGCCGGTATCAACTAATCCTAATAAATCCAAATTCTTAATTCTAATGTTAACGAAAGGTAAAAAAACGTTTACAGTATCTGGTTCTGAATTCTGTTCAATTTCTAAAAATTCCGTGGGATGTTGGTAGTTTGTCTTTACATTGTTGACAAGGAAGCTCGTGTTTAAAAATTTTGTACTGTTATCTTGTCAAAATCCTTCTGTGTATTCTGTTCTTGGTCTTGGGTTGCATGTACGATAGCATTGACCCAACTAATTCTTCCACAGCTCGGTTCCTCCTTATCTTCTCGTACCTGGATGTTATTCACTCTTCTATTCTGATCATCAACGATCTCTTGGTATGGCCTTCTAGTTTCTTTTGGCATATCATTTCTACGATGATCCTTTCCTTCACTCTCCCTATTATTTTGATGATCTCGTTCATTATCCTTGGCTTGATTATTGTAATTAAATTTGTTTCTATCGTAGCCATTATTATATCCACCTCTTCTTTGTTGGAAGTTGTTCCTCTCTCTTCCCGATCTATAATTACTTTCCCTATTATTACCATTTTGGAAATATTCTTTACGATTGTCAGTATGATGATACTGATTTTGATATTCCCTCCTGTCATTTCCATAATTCCTATTATTATAATTATCTCTCCTATTTTCCTCTCTTTCGTGCCTGTAATTATATTTCCTCCTGTCATTCCAACCATTTCTAGGGTTAAATTCTCTCTTCTCGTAACTATTCTGATGCTGTTCGTACGCATCGTATCTTCGTAAGAATTGCAATAGTGATGTTATGTTGTCTATATTTTGCAGAATAATGTTTTCTGCCACATTATTCTCCAACTGCCTTGCCAAATATTGTACTATCTCTTGTTCATTCATCGGTGGCGTGAAGTATCTTGCTATTTGGTATTTCTTCATAACATAAATCTCCCTCGAAGTGCCATGATTTCTATCGTACTTTGCCCTTGAAAATTCTTCCCGGATTACATTTTGTTGGACGTCACTCCAATATTGTTTGGTGAATAGTTCTTTGAATTGCTTATAATCGGTACATTGCTCTTGTACTAAATTGTACCATAGTTCGGCATTCCCTTTAAGCATCTTCCTTACCAAACGCATCCTTTGTTTATTATCCTTGATGTCATTAAAATAATCCTCGATATTCTTTAAAAATAGCATTGGCGATTCATGCTTCCTGCCTTCAAATTTGTATGGCATCTCTTGATTCCACATGCAATTTTCCCAGGCGATTTGAAAATTTCTAGGTGTCTCTCTTTCTTTTAGCTCTTCCAGGTCATGATCGTGTATTCTTAATTTATTACAAATTTCCCCCATCTGTTTCTTGTTTTCATCCTTGTTCCTATCCACCTGGAAACATATTTGTTCGTGGATGTCTTGTATTCTTCCTACTTTATCATTAATTTCGTGAGAAGCTTCTTCTCTTAGACGGGTTTCAGTCCTAATATTTTTGTCCAATTTGCCGATCTTATCATCTGCCTCTTCCTTGTTATCGATGATCGTTCCCCATAACTTATCATTTTCTCGATGCATATTATTGCTTAATTCTTCCTTCGTTTTCTCCATTCTATGTACTAATTTTTCCTTATCGTTCTCCCACTTATTCACTTGCCTATTAATACTCTCTTCCAACTTGTTAAATTTCATTTCCATCTTCTCATCTGCTCTACGTATATCCTCCTTTCTATTTTCTTCAAGCTTATTGAATTTACTGTCAATGTTTTCCTCTGCTTTTATTCTATTTTCTTCTGCTTCTTTCTTGTCTTGCTTTCTATTTTCTTCCGCTTTCATCATGTCTTCCTTTCTACTTTCTTCAGCCCTCATTAACATGGCTATAATCATGTCTACGTCTAAGCTTTTGCTTTCTCTAACTGGACTTCCCTCTTCTTGTTGTGCTTCAACATTCTTTTCAATTTGCTCCATCTTTGTAACAAGATCCTGTTTTCGCTCTTTTACCTCAATATCTTTAGGCCCGTAATCTCTACCTGATCTTGTTACTCTACGATCTTGCATTAACTAATTATCCTAACTAAATTTGCCCCTTTTTGTAAAAATCCTAACACTAATAAACACAATAACATAAACAATAACTACTAACAAATAACAATAAACGAAAAATGAAAAACTAAATACCTATAAATTTTTTTGTCTTTTATATCAAAATCTTCAAACTAAATTTTGCCCACACGTTGCTGCGACAATAAATTGGGATGTTTTAATATTAGTATGATTATAAATGGAGACTTACTTTTATTAACGAGGGGAAAATATTAATTATATTTAATTATAGTTTTAGTGATTTAATTTAAAATGGTTGAAGTGTTATTGAAGTAATTATTTTAAACTTTTTATTATTATTGTTGTGCACCGGACTAGCTCAGAATCTCATATGGGGATAGAGTTCAGGGAATTTAGTTGAAGTTAAAAATTTTGTATCTGTAAATGTGTATAAGAAATATACTATATGTAATTGAATTGAAAGTATAAAAGTAATTCTGAATATAATTTGCTATCCAACGCATGCGTTGTAATGAACTTAAGTGAAATAAGTAACTGTCAAAGATGTCAAATGAATAATTTAGAAAATTAATGTTTGGATCAAAATGAAATTTAGAAAAAGAAAATAAATTAATATCTTTACAGGTGTTTACACAAGTAAATATTTAAAATTCTTAACCAAAAACATACATGTAACAAATATAAATTGCAGGAAAATATCTGAATATTCACCATAAGTAGGGTTGTTAAATTTTGTGACTCATATATACTGTCCTCCCTGTTGGTTGATTGATGTCTTCGGATACTCCAGCTGGATGTAGGCAATGTCCACTTGATTACGGTTGTTACCAATACCCAAAACTGCTATCTCGGTTCTCGGTTGTCGAAGACACCAACTTCCAAGCTTAAAGATGTTTTCTCCAAAAACGGCAAACTCCAACCACTTATTTATTACGGTAACTTTTTATTTAAATGATTTTACAGCTTAATGAGTGATATCGTTTAAAATATATGTTTAAATATCCAAGATTTTTGTTGATAACACTTTTATTTTAGCTACCGATAATAATTTTTATTTAAAAGGAATTGTCCGAAGAAATAAAACAAACTTTGACCAAATAAAAATGGATTTTAATTTGGTAAACAAGAATTAATTTAAATTGGAAAACACAAAAAACAAATCTTCACAAAATCGTAACATCAATTAATCGAACAAAATTATTTTTCAAAAACGACAGGTATCGGAGACCGAACTATTTATTTCTAACCGACGATATAAAAACAAGTGCTCTCGAAAATATTCTTCGAAACGTAAAACTTCTTGGCGAAATTAAATTAGGTTATGAACTTACTCTTAAAAACACAAATTTCACAACACTGTTTTAACCTTTTACACTTTTGAACAAATTCTAGAGAGAGAGTGATTTCCTGAGCGCTTGCTTTTATATGTTTCTGGTTGTTACAAAAAATTCATTTTTTTTACAGCCATATTGCAAAAGTAACCATGGCTATGATTGGTGGATCAAAATTACAAATTGGACATAAATGGAATTTTGGCCGTAACTTTCTTATACATGATCGGAATTGAAAATTAAAAACGGAAATGAAAACTACGTAAAATTTTGAATAAAAAGACACCTAACAAGCTATAATTCCTAACACTAATAAATGAAGTAACCTACTCTAACTAAAATAAGCTTATAACTATTTACACTTACAATCTATACTAAAATTAATTGCAAAAATGGAATTCTGAGAACATTTTACACAAGAATACATATTTTTTGTGTTGGAAATATTTAATTTAAAGAAATTTAAAAGCTTTTGTAATTTTGTCTATAATTCACCTCAGATTTAGCATAATTTTGCGGAGAAAAGCGCTGTATCCTTATAAAAACTTAGTCATATTAAGAAAGAACATCTATTATTTGCTTTAAGAGCAAAATCTACGTCTACTAATGTGGAAAAAGTACAAAATTATGTAAAAAAACTAAAATTTACAACGTAACCAAACTTAAATCTAAAAATGAAATTAATTTATATTTAAAAATGTTTTTAACACTTAAAATGTTATGTTTAAGGTTTGTACTACTTGTCTTTATTATTCTCACTAATTATTTGCAATGCATAATGTTATATAGTCTTGCATTGAAAAGTCTCATCGTCTAACACTCTTTTGAAATTTTTCACTATAAAATGTACGGCACTATAAATGTCTGTATGCCATAATGTTCTAAATGTTTTTCTTATTGTGAATCTTGTATTATAATTTTTGTCACTAACTCGCTTCCAAAAATATGTGCAAAAAATGTCTATACTATCCATATTATAACCCTTTTACTAAATTTTTGTATTTCCTGCATTCAAAAACTAAACATACACTATCCCTAACATAATCCTAACTATATAGTCCATATTTAAACACCTGTAAAATGTCCACTTGCCAAATTACTTTTGAAAAATTGATTTTTATTGCAATAATTGCAATACTAAAATGACTTTACGAAGATGGTTATATTTAACATTCTTGACAATTTTGTTAGCAGCAAATTGCTTTTTATGATAAAACCAAACTAAGCAAATGATATTCAGACTAATTTATATCAAACAAATTTATTTTAAACACATCGTAAACCAGATTTTTATAAAATAGTGTCTTGCACTTGTATCGAGCTAGAAATCACCCCTTTTTATTACCCAAATGTCATGTAAACTGTCCGATACTTCTATTACCTCTTTCTGAACATCTCAAAATATATATATATATATATATATATATATATATATATATATATATATATATATATATATATATATATATATATATATATATATATATATATATATATATACACCAGGTGGCACACCGTATACGCCACGGAGTTTCTATAGGAGCCTATTCTTTTTTCTTAGAGCATATACAGGGTGTTTATGAGGACAATCTAAAAATAATTTCAACTATATAGGTTATTCACAAAAAGGATCCATATCAAAGTTATATATTTTTTAATGGAACACCCTGTATATGTTATATGTTGTTTGAAATCTACGAATAAAATAAAGGTAAGTTGCAATAAAATTCCCTATACCTAAAACCTACTGTTTCAAAGATATTTAATGATTTTTGAAATTACAGGCTTGAATTCAAAATTTATTTTTGCTACGTTTATTATTATTGAAACAGCGTAGCCTCTGTCAGTACTTTGCAAAAGGGTTGTTGTGTAAGACAGAATAAAATTTTTGTTAAGAAAATATACAGGGCACTCAAAAATGAAATGTCGACTGCAGGTACCTAATATTGCAAATAACTGCCTTATTTTAAATAGCACACCATGTATTTAATAAAAAAATATTGTCAATGCCACCTTGCATCTTGAAATTAACCTAAGAATATCGGAATTATTATAACTTAATTAAAAATTTCAAAATAACTCAAAAACTGTTCGAGTTAGGTATAGGGAAACCCTAATATAATTTGAAAGGTTATAAAATTTTACAACAAATTTTTTTATTAAATACAGGGTGTGCTATTTAAAATAAGGCAGTTGTTTGCAATATTAGGTACCTGCAATTGACATTTGATTTTTGAGTTCCATGTATATTTTTTTGTTTTTAAAAACTCTTTATTTCAACATCACTAATACTAATACTTATATTGAATCAAAGTAATTACTTTGAAAGCAACAAGTAGACTTATTTACTAACTTAAACTAGGAGCTAACGTGTGACTATTAACTACATACTATTGACTATTAACTGTTAACTGTTTTCTTGAGGTTTCCCTTTTATACTTAGAAATATGAATAAAGTCTATTCATGTATGTAAATGCTCTTGTTAAGCATATCAGTATAATTAAATAATTTCCTGAAATGTTTGTATAAACAAAGCTATTCAATGTATAATGATCCTATTTAGTAAATCTATATAAATCGCTGTTGCAATAATAATAAATGTAACAAAAATAAATTTTTAATTCAAGCCTGTAATTTAATGTAATTAAATATTTTTGAAACGGTACGTTTTAGGTATAGGGAATTCTATTGCAACTTGCCTTGATTTTATTCATAGATTCCAAGAAACATAATATACAGGGTGTTCCATTAAAAAATATAACTTTGATATGGATCTTTTTTGTGAACACCCTGTATAGTTGAAATTATTTTTAAATTGTGCTCCTAAACACCTTGTATATGCTCTAAGAAAATAGAATTAAAAAATATAGAAACTCCGTGGCGTATAAGGTGCGCCACCCTGCATATCAATATATACAGGGTGAATCTTATCTAATCCGCCAAAATTAAAGGGGTACTAGAACTTATCATTCTAAGCAAAAAAGTTCATATGTACATGAGTCCGGAAATGCTTCGTTTCCGAGATACAGGGTGTCAAAGTTGAAAAAAGAAATCGCGATTTCTTCAATATCTTTCGACTGTTTCGAAATAATTTCATGAAATTTCGTATACGGGGGTTTTTTGGGACAGTTGTTTGAACAGTTGTTATCAAAAGAACATGTTTACTTTTAATATTAATTTCTTTTCTTTTTCTTTTTTAATGTTGGATATTTTAGTGCTCCTTACAAAAGTTAGTTTTAAATAAACATTGTGAGTTTTAAATGCGTTTTTCTCAGAAAGGGTTGCTCCTAGCGACATCACTAAAATATACCTTTTTTTAGCAGAAAATATAGGAGAATCGATTTTTTTAGTCCAAAATGGCATACAGAGTAGCAAAAAAAAATTGCAACGATTTAAAGGGGTCGAAATGGTTGCCGCTGGCGCCCTCTAGAAACCACAACTAAATGGACCACAAATTTGAATTTGTCATCTCAAAAAACCACCGTATACGAAATTTCATGAAATTATTTCGAAACAGTCGAAAGATATTGAAGAAAACGCGATTTCTTTTTTCAACTTTGACACCCTGTATCTCGGAAACGAAGCATTTCCGGACTCATGAACTTTTTTGCTTAGAATGATGAGTTCTAGTACTTCTTTAATTTTGGCGGATTAGATAAGATTCACCTGTAAATTATATATATATATATATATATATATATATATATATATATATATATATATATATATATATATATATATATATAATATATATATATATATATATATATATATATATATATATATATATATATATATATATATATAATAAATAATAAACACGATAAAGCCTTATTTATAAATTCACTCAGAACATTACCAAGAAAGTGTTCAAGCAATTCTTACCACAATTTTTTGTGGAGCATCAAAAAACCAAAACCTGTATCCTATTACCAGTGAATAATGTTTAGTATATAATAATTGTGTATTTAATATTACAACAATAACTATAATAATTAAAATAACAATAAGAATTAATTTTAAATCCTGATATTTCAATAAATATTTGGGAGAAAAATGTATTGGTCTACATTTAAAATTTTTAAAAGAAAATTGTTCGGCGCGATCAAAAATACCCGACCCATCCGCTCTTATGAAATATGACGTTAGTAAGCATATGCCGCAGTATATGCGACAGCACGCGCATGCCTAATATAACCTTAAAATTGATGTTTGACGTTTAATGTTTAGGAGCGCCCAAATTATTCAAAATTACGCAAAGAACAAAAAGCAAATTGAAACGTGATTTACGTTAGTTTACAAATTGTTACTAACAATTAACAATTATGGGTAACACTACAATTATGGTGTACTATCATATGTGTTGCGGCAAATGGTTACCACGACATGTGTCATAAGAGCGACGTCCCCTTTCTTTCCAGTCATAAGCAGTAAACGTCAAATGTCAATTTTGAGGTTGTACTTAGTACGGGCGCACTATCACATCTATTGCGACAAATGCTGATTAACATTATGTTTCATAAGAGTGGCCGTGTCAATGATTATTGACACCTTTGTACATTTTAAATAACATTAATATATACTTTGTCAATATATCAAAATAAGAACGTATAATAACAAAAATAAAGTGGTGATGTAATTTGTACATTGATTAATAAATAAGGAAATTGGGCAAAGTTTTCCCTAAATACAAATTATTTAACAAATTGAAATACTAACCTTTCACCACTAATTATATGCCGTCTCGACCACAATCGGTTGATTAAATATAGGGAGGGTTCTACTATATTGACTTGTTAACACACATGAAATGCGGCTTGTTTCTCACCTGCTTAATTATTTTCCTTTCTCTAATTAATAAAAAAAACAATGTAAAAAATTATAAAAAAAAATATATAATTAAATGAATTCTCGAGCGCCATGTTATCTTTGTCATAGGAATAACAAAACCTAAATAATGAACAATAAAAACTTTCTATAAATATCAAAAATTAACAATGTGCAATTAAGTTTATTTACCCAATATATGGATGGTTAAGGAGAGGAAAGAAAAAGGTTTTAAAGCTAAGCTTAAAAAATAAAAAATCACCACATAAATACCTCAGTATAATGATTTTCTTATAGACAGCTTCCAGTGTTTAATTATGGATGCGGAACGGTCAACCAGTATGAAAGCGTTTTTACACCTTCCTTGCGTATTTTTGTAACAACGCGATCAACTATGTATTTGTAGAAATTTTCAATCCACTAAACTTATTGTATTCTTGACGTTTTATTTTATTAAAATTGCATTTTAAGATGATATTATTTGAATGAAGAGAAATTTGTGTAAATAAGTAACTTAAGAGCCATTTAAAATATAAATGTAAGTATGAGTAAGTAAGTAAGTAAATAAGTGCCTTAAGTGAGTATAAGGGAATAATATAAGTACTATAATGAGTATACGTGAGTGCCTGGAAAGAGCAAATGCTTAAGCTTTAAATATAATGAATTAAAAAATAACTTACCACCAAAATTCTGATGGCACCAAATATAAAAATTAAGTAAAAACCATTATAACAATGTCTTCTGCTTTAACATTCAGCAGCAAGTGAAGAAAAAAAATAGAGGCTTTCAGAATTGCTTCTGTAAGTGCCCCCCCTCAAGAAGTTGTCACGCATTGCGCGAAATACAATGATCGGAGTCCAATTTTTAATAGAAAGGGAACTATAACTATTTATGTAATATTACACCCAAAAGATTTGTTCTAGGAAATGCCAATTAAATTGCCATTCTCAATTCTACATATTAATAATTAAAAACTTTTCTAATATTACGCCAAATAAATGAACGATTCTTAAATTAATATACTTTTTAATACAACCACAAAAAAAGGTTGTTACAAACTCTTGCTTGGTGTAAAATTGTTGGCGTTAAATTTCTACTTGTCATCACTTGGGCCGGCTGCACAAAGCTGGGTTAAGAAATCTAATTGGTGTAAACACTGACGTTGAAAGTGCATGGATAAACTTGAAAGACTGTGTTGTGAATTGTGCCGTGCAGGTATGTGGAAGAAAAAATGTGGTTGGTGGAATGAATTGGTAAAAAAAAGGCAGTACGTAAGAAAAAAGATGCGTACATGGCAATGATTGCTGCAAAAAATGAGGGTGAGAAAAAGCGAATCTATGAAGTGTACAGATTAAGAAACAAAGAAGCTAAGGAGGCAGTGAGAATAAGTAAAGAGGAAGTGATGACTGTGGAAGGAGAGAAATTGCAAAAGAAACAAAAACTTCTTCTGGAAATGGGTCAAAAATACAAAGTGTGGCCCAAAACAGAACGCTGCAAGAGTGATGAATACGAGCAACGAAAAACTATGGGACGATTGTGAAGTGAGGAAATGCTGGCAAGAATATTTCGGAAAGCTGTACAGTAGTGAGATAAGAAGAATGAAGAAAGAATGGTGAATGAAACTTGAGACGGATATTGGGTTAAATGAGGTAGAGAAAAAGGTAGAAAGGTTGAAAAACGTCATGGATGAAATCACTGGTGAAATGCTTAAGTATGGGGGGTCCAAAGCTTATACGAAGATTGTGTGAATTATTCAATGCATGCCTTAAGTGAGGAAAAGTGCCTAGTGATTGAATGAGCGCATCATTGCACTGTATAAGGGTAAGGGGAACAATAGTGATTGCAAGAACTACAGAGTACTACAGTGTACCTGGTAAAGTATTTGGAAGAGTACTGACTGATAAGAGTACGAGAAACTACACAAACTAAGATTTGAAATGTGCAGGGTGGCTTCAGATCAGGGGGAGGATGTGTTGATCAGATGCTTTCTCTCTAGCAGTTGATCGAAAAGTGTAAAAAGGAAGCTGTACTGTGCGTTTGTAGATCTGGAGAAATCATGTGCAGAGTGAATAGGGAGAAGCTGTGAGAAATATTAAATGAATATGGCGTAAGTAAAGGTATAAAAAAAACCGGAATAAGGGCAGTATATAACGGTAACCGGGTAAGTGTTAGGGTGAGAGGGGTGTTACTGAATACTTTAATATTAAGCTCCTTGCTTAATATTAAAGTATGCGGCAAGGCTTTGACGTCACCGTGGTTGTTCAACGTATATTTCGCAGGGAAATGATGAAATTAGGGATTTGATCAAATCCCTAAGGGAAATGATCAAATCACGGAAAATAAAATGGAAATAAAAAGGAAAACAAAAAAGAATATTTCCCTTAGAGATTTGATCAAATCCCCAATTTATCATTTCCTTGCGACATATACATGGACAAATGTGTTAGGCAAGCATGTACTGATACAAATGGTGTAATGGGTGGTGACGTAAACGTATGAGTTTTGGTGTATGCAGATGACATAGTCTTATTAAGTGACAGTACGGGTGAGCTAGAAACTGCTCTGACGAAGTTTCATATAGTTTGTGAGAGCACGGACATAAAGGTAAACGTGAACAAAACTAATATGGATGTGTTCAATCGGTAAGGTGAAAAGGAGAGTAGAATATTTATTCTGCAAGATGAAATTGTAGAATACGAATGTAGAATTGTAGAAAGTGGATGAGTTGGTATACCTGGGAAGAATTTTTACTGCAGATAGTACAATGGATGGCGAGATTGGACGAAGGACCAGTGCTGGAAGAAAAGTGATTGGAAGCACCTCGGACGATAATGAATAACGAAAGCATGAGTCTATCTGCGAAACGAGCAATCTATAATGGCGTGTTTATCCCGTCAGTACTATATGGAAGTGAGACATGGGTATGAGAAAAAAAGCATGAAGAAAAAATAAATGCCGTGGGTATGAGATTCCTGAGAAGCGTGGGTGGGTGGGTGTGAGAAAGCATTACGTCAGATAATTTAGCAGCGGTTTGTCCTATTGTTATTATTCAGACACAAATTGCAAATTTGTCTACAAACATTACAGACACATCAATAAACTAGATATAAAAATAAAGTCGTTATACCATTGATTAATGAATTTTAAACCACTCTTAATGTAGTACAGGTCATACTTGCGTTTGTTTATAACATGTATTTATCAATGATAGGTATGTGGTAAGTACAGAGTGGCAGGAACTTTTGATATAACCTTATATGTTGTTATTCATTGCATCGTTTAACTTCAAGGATTTCTTTTTTGAAAATTTGTGGTAATATTTCTTATTCTAGCCGTAGATAATTGGAATTATTTTCTTATATTTCAATTTACATAAGGTAGGTAAAGTATGTCGCATAAAACTCTTCCTAATTATAATCTAAAATAATTTTAAACAACACTGAGGTGTCTGACACATCCATTGTTACAAATACATTTAATAATCTCTGATGAATAATGGTTACGTAAGTAATCGTTCTACAAAGCAAATGACTATTATTTGTAATGATGTAAGCAGAAGCATTTACTTACAACCCCTAACGGCAAATGAAATAATTATCATCCACGACCTTCAAAACTCAAAAGCAGATGAAATATCTGCTAAATTGACAAATGTTATTGCTGTTCCATTTGCTCATATTGTAAATGAATGCTTGTCATTGGGTACTTTTCTTGAAGTGCTTAAACATTAAAAAATCATATGCATTTTTAAAAGAGCTAACCCTAAATGAGTAGAAAAGTATCGTCCGATGTATGTCAACAAGGATTATAGATTTTCTAATAAAAACAATACACTATCTAATAATCAATATACGTTTAAAATAAATTCTTCTACAATTCTAGCTATGGTGGCTGTATGTGATTTTGTTTACAAAAATCTTGTTAAAAGAGGAAAAGTTATAACTTTATTTATTGACTTATCCAAAGCTTCTGACGGCGTAGACCATAACATTCTTCTAACAAAATTAGAAAATTATGAAAAAAGTAACAACCTTCTTAGATCTTGTTTATCTTACAGAAAACAGTATGTGCATTATCACGGTAATAACTCTGACGTATTAATAAATATATTGGTGTGCCTCAAGGAAGTGTGCTGGAACCTTTACTTTTTTTTGCTTTACACAAACGGTCTGGATATTATTACCACGTTTTATGCATCGTGTACCTACAACTTTGATTTCTAATGTAGCATCTGTAACTAAAATGTCAATTAAATTAAGAAATAACTTGAAAGTACTTGCTCATTACCTGCTAAATAATAAACTAGTTTTAAATATAGACAAAATATTCATAATGCAATTTTTACTAATTTATCTAATTATGCATCCAGTGAATATAAACAAATAAATGAACAGTCACACAGGTTCAAGAATTCAAATTATTGGGAATAAAATTTCATTCATCCTTTGAGTCATATTGATTATATTTACAAAAAATGTGCTGGCATGTGTTTTGTTTTGAAAAGATTGAATTACACATGTTCGTCAATAGTTGCAAAACATATTATTATGCATCTTTTGAATCTGTCATTAGATATGGAATTGTATGCAAGGGACATAGTGTTAAGCCAACTATATTTTTTTGTTACAAAAACCTGCTATTATCAATGTGTTTGGCTTGAAATGTTTGGATTTGTGCAGAGAATTGTTTATAAAGCACAAAGTATTAACCCTCAACTTATATTTTAGAAATACTAGTTTTTCTCAAACAAAACTTGTATTTATAAGTTTGATTCTTTAAATAAATTTCATAATTATAGTACTAAACGTGGTGATGATTTTACTATCAACTTGCATAAGTTAGAACTTTACAAATCAAGTCCATATTATACGGGTACATATTACAACAAATTAGCAGTACGCCTTAAACTTATTAATGATAATAAAAAATTTAAATACAAATTAAGAAGGGTTTTTAACAGATAAAGCGTACTACTCAATATTTTTTTACTTGTCCTATCGTTTTAAAAATGTTCTATACAGGATAAAGTATTATTATTATTGAAAAAGAAGTACCTGCTGTAAACATAAACATTATCTATTGTGATAAAGTTTTCCAATATCAGTGAAAAAAAATAAAGTTTAGTAATAACTTAGAGGGGTAGGTGTGTTTATGCTAAAAGGGTTGGTTTATATGTTGGTTAACATAAGACTGTACTAAGTTTGTAAAATGAATAGCTTTCGATTTCTTATTAGCACTTATATTGGTATTCTGATACATTCCATTTGAAGTAGAACGTAGTAATTAACCATTTTACGCTACAACCAGCAATATCTACGTTCTACCCCAAACGGCAAGTGTAAGAACGTGAAAATTATAGCGTCTGATAAATAATGTAAATATAAGCGCTAATCCGTTACTGAAAGTTATTCATTTTATGAGCTTGAAGGGCCTTATTATTCTTGATAACTACAACTCCACTAAAAGGGTTGTTGATTTTCATGTTTAGAATGAAAATGTTTGGAATGTTATTACCTAAATGAAAAGGTAAATTAATTAATTAAATTCCGTCCAAGCATTTCCTAATAAAATCGATTAGTGTGGAAAATGACAAATAGGTATTTACCATATACATTTATCCTAACAAAATATTTCTTATTACCTTTGTTTATATGTATATAAACAAGGGTATTACGTATGGAAATATACCTATGCATATTTGATTTTTCTAAACATAATGGTTGTTGTATTACTTTAATGCTTTTTTACACATATTTAAAAAAGTAAAAATAATTATATACATTAAATAATTGTTGTACCCTATCGTCACATGTTACGCCACTGATATTAATTTTGATAGGAACTAAAATATTCGAGGTTATATATTTCATTATTTTCATTTGTAAATTGTAAATCATGTAACATTTAAGTATAATGGAACATTTAACATTTGAAACTTTAAATATATTTATTTTCTGTGTTTCGTATTTACTAAATAAAGTTTTAAGAAAAAAAATATTTCTAACCTATAAATTTTTATAGAATGTTATTACTTAATGAGTTATACATTAATTTTTATACTAAAAATATAAAGGTAATTAGAAATTTATTTAAATGCACTTACTAAAGTTTATTTATTTAGAATATTATGTTTATGGAAAATTTAGTTTGGATGGATCAACCAATTTAGCAACTTTACATGATCATCGAAGTTTTAGATAATGTTACATTTATTTCGGATTATACGTAGCAGTTGTATTTCACATTCTGTAGTACAATATGAAACGAAGATGTTTAAAATAGAATCAGTACAGATTCTGAAACGACAATATAAATCAACAATTAATATAGTAAATGATGACAAACAACAAGACCTAAATCAAAAGACTAAAAAAATAGGATTTGCTAGTCGATTAGTAGCATATGCTCCTTTACAAATACAGCCGTATCTAAGACTGTGTCGACTTGATAAACCTGTAGGGAGTTGGTTACTTTTTTGGCCATGTGGATGGTCTATTGCTTCTGCAGCAGCACCTGGAATGTTACCAGATTTATATATGCTGTTTTTATTCGGTACAGGAGCAATTGTCATGCGAGGTGCCGGTTGTACTATTAATGATATGTGGGATCGTGATATTGATAAAAAAGTTGTGCGCACTAGGGATCGCCCACTTGTGAATGGTACTATATCAATGAAACAGTCTTGGCTATTTTTAGCAGGTCAACTAAGTTCAGGGCTTGTAATTTTATTACAGTTAAATTGGTATAGTATTTTTTTAGGTGCTAGTTCATTAGGTCTTGTTGTTACATACCCAATCTTGAAAAGGTATACTTATTACCCACAATTTGCACTAGGTTTAGCTTTTAATTGGGGTGCGTTGTTAGGCTACAGTGCTGTACAGGGGCATGTAAATAGTTTAGTTTGTGTACCATTATATCTAGGAGGAGTGTGTTGGACACTTGTGTATGATACTATTTATGCCCATCAAGATCGTAAAGATGACTTAATTATTGGAATGAAATCTACAGCTATTCGTTTTGGCAAAAATACAAAAGTGTATTTGTCATTGTTTAGTATTACTATGATAAGTAATTTAATTATATCAGGTGTTATGAATGCACAGACATGGCCATATTATACATCAGTTGCAGTACTCTCTTCTCATTTAGCTAATCAAATAGTTACTTTAGATATAGACAATGCTTCAGATTGTGCAACAAAATTTATGTCAAACATAAATGTAGGTTTTATTTTATTCTGTGGTATTGTATTAGGAAATTTATTAAAGAAAAAAGAAAATAAACATAAGGAAAAGAGTGAACATGTAACACATCTTAGTACATAATAAAATTGTAATTTATTAAAAAATGTTTTAATCTTGCCAGAATTTGGTTGAATTGTTGATTACCTTTTAATTATAGAATGTAGGATTTGAATTATACATTCTTGAATAAAGTTATATTTGGTTGTGTTATATTTCTTTTTATATTAAGTATATTTCGTTGAAGGAACAAATGATTATTAAAGGCTTTCTGCGAAATATATTTTTTAGTTGATGTTTAAAACTGATTAAATAATAATTGGAGCATGTTCCTAAAATTTTTCTAAAGATTTGTATTTCACTAAATAAAATGATAAACATTTCTAAAACAACCTAAACGTATACGACATGTTATGCTATTACACTTTCTCATTACCAATACCCAAATTGTAATAAACTAAAGGATAAAGAATTAAGTAACTTCATTGATTTTTGGCGAAAGTTGCATTAACGAATCTTTTTGTTTGTTTTTAGTTTAGTATTCTGGTAGAGCATTTTATACCCCTTTAACAATTTGTACTTGTTCTTAGATCGTTATTTTACTATTATTTTTTAGTTTGTACATTTATTTATTGTTACAGTGTTGAATCTGCGCCTTTACAAAATTATTCTAAATATAATCATTGTTTTATTCTTATTTTTTAAATTTATTTGTTTATGGGTTGGAAATATCTGGTATGAAACCCTTCCAACCTATAAAGTCATTAAAAGAAAGGACAATGTACTTTTTTAGGATAATTATGTAATCTCTATTGTAATATGTTTATAATGACATTGTAAAAGCAATAATTTATGTCAGATGCAAGTTTAAACTTTCATGTCAGATACAGATTAATAGACACCTAGATGCTAACTTGAAAAACAATTCCAAAGCTGCCCTCTTCTATAAAAATACGGATAACACATTGTCAATCGTATTTAATTAATTTTTAAAGCTTATTTGGTTTTGAATTAAGAAATTTTATAAAGAAGAGATGTAAACTGTAATTATTCCAAAATGTCTATTCATTTCCTTATAAAACTACCTAATCATTATTCAGATATTGCATATATTTGAAAAAACGCTTAAGACCTTTAGGATTTTTTTGGCGCCAAAAAATTGTATAGAACATTATTTATGATCGTAAGATCTATATGCTGGTATTTTTATATATTGGAAATGTGAGGCTATTTCAGAAATATTTGATAAAACTAAAAACTGCCCTTAATAACCCTCCTCTCAAGTGCTGGAATTCTCCCAAAATCTAATCAACTCAAGGAGAAATAAATTCAAGCTTAAATATGAAATTTCAAGTATGTTTGTTTGATTGTTCCAGAGTTAAAAGAATACAGTATGTTTATGTACTCTCACAGTAACACTTCCCTATAAGGTGTTCATATTCATACATACCCAATTCAATGGCTTTGTCATCTTTCAGTAGAACCATTGAGTATATATACTCAATGGTAGAACTTTGATATTGCATGTTTACAGTTTACCTAGGGATCTTAATTAACAAACTTCGTTATTACTAAATTTAATTTTTATGTTTTATAGCTTGTTTTAGATTTAAAAAATTTTTACTTCAAAATCAGATTCTACCCTGCATGAAAAGGTTGTAATAGGTACACATTATTTTTACTTCATTAAATAACTTTTTTTAATTCCACCCCACACAGTGTTGAGTACATCAACTGCATCAGTTATTAATCCTATATACCCTTACAAACGTTCAAGTTTACAGGCTGTATAGATCCTCCAGCCGGGAATCAAATCCAGAACCGATAAGCATAGTTTTCTTGGTATCTTAATACACAGCCACTGAGCCAAGCCTGCTACAGTAAGTATTATTATATAGTGGTCTCAATCTCTTATGAACCGTGCAGTGTATGACGGATCTAATTGTGAACTAACTAGGCGCCATATGGACTTCCATATTAGGCACAAATTAGTGATATACAGAATATAACCTCATTTTTAACTAAACTAAGGTTACCACATTAAACCATCGTTTTCATACATTTTGTTGATACTAAGTTGTAACACCCCAAAATAGTAGTTAGAACTCATTCAAATAAACAGCTTTTTTTAGTAATTTCGATTTGGGACCTCCGGTCGTACTTATTCGACTTCACAAGATTTTGTAACAACCGTCATATATTCCTTATTTAAAATGATCTTTTAAAAAATTCGGCCGGTATTATAGGAAATTATGTAATCGGACCTTATCTTCTACCATACCGTTTGAATGGGGAAAATTACCATACTTTTTGAGATACTGTTACCAGAGCTTTCAGAAGATTTGGCATTAAACATCAGGCGACGACTCTGGTTTCAACATCATGGCGCGCCAGCACACAGTACACGGGAAATTGCGGCACTGCTGAATAGACAATAGCCAAGTAGGTGGATTGGGAGGAGGCTTAACTCCACTAGATTTTTTTTCTGGAGTTATATTAAGACCTTTGTATACGGGACACCAGTAAATGCAGAGTAAGAGTTAATGGCAAGATTCGTGGCTGCAGCAGAGGGTGTTAAAGAAAAGCAGGCAGTTCTTTTAAAAGTTTCCGCAAACTTTAAAACGCGTTACAGGGCTTGTGTTACTGCGAATGCCATTTTGAAAATTTGTAATAAATAATTAACTCAATAATAAATAAGTTGTTATACTTCCGTATTCAGTAGTTTTTTGATGGATTTTTCAATAACACAAGGCTGCTTGACTTATTTTGTTACTATTTTAATATTTATCTGAAATTTATCAAGATTTCTTATAAATATGAAAAAATGTTTCAAATAAATGCTGTAGTAGACAATTCAAGCATTTTATAAATGTTTCTTTTTTAAAAATTCATGGGATGGTTATGCAAATATAATCATCTGAACTTTTTAATCGACAGCAATTTTGTTATTTTTCAAAATATGAAATAATTGTAAATACAAATGTATTAGAAAATCAAATACCGGTTTTAAAATTCGTTGAATTTTTAAAATATTTTAAATAAGGAAGATAGGATGATTGTTCAAATCTTAAGAAGTCGAATAATTATGACCAGAGCTCCCACATCAAAATTTGTTTGTTTCGATGAGTTCTATCTACCATTTTCGGGTGTTACGACTTAATATTTACACCCTGTATGTAAAATATTAATCGAAAAATGCCATGTGGACGTAAAATGTAAGGCAAAGAATACAAAAGACGACGAAGATAACCACAACAAAAACAATGCAACAATTATGAATAAATATTTTCAGGAAAGTTAGTAGTATGCTATATTGCGTTATAGAATAGTATACTAGATATCTTGGAGCAGTGTTTAGTGACGCAGGAACGTGAAAAATTAGATTTTTTAAAAATAGTCATAAAATATTACGCAATTGTTCGTGTTGCAGAAATTGTTTAACACTTCAAACTTACTGATCACAGTATAGAACAACTAAACTGACCATGTTAAAAAAAAATTAATGACAGATAACTGGAACTTGATTCATTTTATTAGAAATGTTAAAAATTAAATGATACGCTCAATAGTTATACTATAATCTATTTCTTGTATTTGCCCCTACATTAGGGCTGTTTCATTATTACACCAAAAGTGCTGGTATTAGAGGGATCTTACTAACCTCAAATATGATTATATGTCAAAATTAATTTAACAGTTGCCACATTTAATTGAATTGTATAGTAACCACGGATCACTGTATAATAATAGAGGGAGCCTATTGAATTTTGAGTGAAGAAGTAGTGTTACGCCGTATTACCCATAAATGTATTTTGGGGTGTCTTTCAATTGAAATAAAAGATTTTCATTAAATTTCACAAAATAATTTGATACAACTAAAAACATTTATTTTCAACAATATTAAATACTAATCTATGTTGCTATGGAAACGGATATTTAAAAAAATTCTCATTTTTAATACTTAAAAAAAGGCAACATATACAGGGTGAGTTTTCTTTTCATTTTAAGCATTGTCATCTCGGAAACTACAAGAGATAGAGATTCGGTTAAATGGGGAAAGAGTTGCAGTTTTATGAACCTAAATTAACGACACTTTCAGTTGTTGGGAAAAGTTCATGGTTTACTAGATATTTCAAAAAAACTAAAATTTTGGTTCTATTTAATTCTAAATAACTCTGTTATTGTCGATTTGAGAAAAAAATGTAGAGGAAAAAATAGTAGTGTTTTTTATGATTTATCTACAGGCGTCGCCACTTCTGTTCTATCTCTTATTATTCCACAGTTATGATAAACACTTGTTTTTTTTTTAATGGAAGGTATAGTGGGCTGTGCCTTTATCAGATGAGCGTTTTTTTAAGCTTTGCAATTATATCAGACATGATGTATTTATTTTTAAAAATAACAAAGTTATAACGATTTTATTTATTATTGATTGAGTGATTTTTCTTTTAAATGCTGTAGAATCGTTATTATTAGCAATACATCAAAATGACGTGAATAAAAATTTTAGACATTTTAATGCGTAACATGTACATACTAATTTCCTGCTGGCTTGAGTTAGAACAAACTTAGATTTTTTTAAGTAGCAGTCATAGTTGGCTTTGACATTTTTAAAAAGAACAAATTTTTTCTTTATAATATAACTCAAGTGAGCAGGAAATTAGAGTGTACAACATGTTACGCATTAAAATGTCTAAAATTTTTATTCGTGTCATTTTGTTGTATTCCTAATAATAACATCTACAAGAAAAATCACTAAACTTGTTTTCGCTCATCAAAGTTTGAAATGAAAAAGAAAACTGTATTTATTACGGCAAGGATGTAAAACTGCCAAAAACCATAATAATTAATTCATTTTTTCCCAGGCCAACTGTAAATCAATAATAAAATAATTATAACTTTGTTATTTTTAAAAATAAATAAATCATGTTTGATATCGTTACAAAGCTTAAAAATTGCGCATCTGATAAAGGCACAGCCTACTATAACTTCCACTTAAAAAAACAAAAGTTTTTATCATAACTTTGGAATAACAAGAGATATAACAAAAGTTGCGACGCCAGTAAATAAAGCATAAAAAACACTACCATTTTTTCCTCTACATTTTTTTTCTCAAATCGATAATAACAGAGTTATTTAGAATTAAATAAGAGCAAAATTTAAGTTTTTTTTGAAATATCTAGTAAGCCATGAACTTTTTCCAACAACTGAAAGTGTCGTTAATTTAGGTTCATAAAACTGCAACTCTTTCCCCATTTAACCGAATCTCTATCTCTTGTCGTTTCCCAGATGCCAATGCTTAAAATGAAAAAAAAACTCGCCCTGTATAGTAATTTTCACGAGTCAGAGCAGTTGCGTCACTAATATTAATACTGGCAGATGACGCCG
Organism: Vesta saturnalis; assembly: GCA_036346205.1. Taxonomy (NCBI): domain Eukaryota; kingdom Metazoa; phylum Arthropoda; class Insecta; order Coleoptera; family Lampyridae; genus Vesta; species Vesta saturnalis. The sequence continues at coordinate 1,739,160 of JARFJB010001412.1, forward strand.
ATGTTGTCAAAGTGTGAAAAATAACAGTTTGACAACTGTCAAATCTCAGCATCAGAGGTTATGTTTATTTATCTTATCACAATAATAAAACATCAGGAAATATGTGTTATGTCAAATGTTTAATGTCAGAAATGCTTGACAACACCGGACAGAATTGTCAACCTAAATCAGTTCTATCTGCATCCTTTCGTGCACAATAGGCGGGTTCTAAAGGTGGCAATGAAACAAAGTTAGTTATGACGCAACTGCTCTGACTCGTGAAAATTGGTATATCAATCATGTGAAAATAAATTAATCAAATTTGACGTTAGTGAAAAATATTATACCACTTTGTAAAAATAACTCCCAATTCTAGGGGAAAATACAAAAAAATGGATTATATATAAACAAACAATGTGCAAACTTATTTACTTAAATATATTTTTCGGCAAAGTGAATTTTTTTGAGAAACTTATTGTCCCTTATTTTATCAATAAAGTCTTCATAAGAGAAATGCACATCACATTTCACCATAAGTATGCATATAAGTGTCGCTATAGTTAATTGAGTTTCTATTTCTATTAATTGTGGAAAATAAATTCTCTTTGATACTGTTATTAGGAAAATTGCTGTCTATTAACTCTTATGTACTTACTGGATGGCTTGGTTGAGAGTCGCTCATATAATAAAGTGTTCGGTTATTGATATGGTTGGACCGTTTATTTAAGTATGTGAAACATCAAATTTTTTGAGTTTATGATTTGAACCAAAGTCTCGTTGACTTCTCTATTATGTTTTGTTTTAAATGGTTAAGTTTAGGTCTTACTACAAAAGGAATATATTCATTTTTAATTGTCTGCTTCTTGAAAAGTTTGGATGTAAGTTGTAGCTTTACCTTCACTATCTGAAAAAGCGCAGCTTGACTTTGTGAAAATAGTAACCAAAGTTCAGATGCTGCATCATTAAAAAAGGTTTCAATGTCTTAGGAAGGCATACAATTTTAAGATACGCTTAAGGGCTTGAAGTAAAACGAGTCATCTAGTTTTGCTGTCCATTTCCAATTCAACACAAAATTCCTTTAAACTTACCGTTCGCATTGTGTATATGATAAACTGCGAATACATTATTACAATTATGTTTACTATATCGGTTGGAAGCAAGTTAGCAGCTGTTTGGATTGTATTACGTATTACACGAGCCGTAGAATCCACGCCAAACAAATGTTGGTTTAGCTCATTTTTCACGTCAGAGAAATAGTACATTATATACCGCGGGACTGAAGTAGCACTCTTAATTCCGAAGGTAAAGTTTATTACCTGAGGGATTAAAAGTACTTCAGTCGCAAGGTATATATGATAGTTTTCGTACTCCCGAAACTGAAATTGTATACATCATAATATAAAAATTACATTGAAACCGCTATAGAAACACAGATAATTATTAAGTCCAAAGCGAAAAGTCTCTTCTACGTTGCTTAGTAACAAGCATAATTTGGCAACGTTGCCATATGATTGTCATCATCTTTGTCCTATCCTGTGTGTCATGAGCTCTGTCATGAGTGAAGAAAGTTTATCTAGAATTGATAAAAAAAGCAGCAGAAGTAAGTGAAGAATTATTACCACCAAAATCTAATTTAAATATTAACGGCAACTATTATAATTCTAATTAATTCTCTTCAATAAAATACTTATAAAATCCTTTTTTTTTGTAATTTAATCCTTCCGGGACTTTCGTCAATATTTAATCCCGGGGGGACAAAAAATGTCACTTCAGTCTTTGTCATAATGGAGTGAAGTTGTCACTTTAGTCTCGGAAGTGCGAAAACATTATTTTCACCGCCTCGCCGTCAACATTTGTACAATGATATCTGTAATCATTGACACAGCCACTCTTATGAAACATAACGTTAGTCACCATTTGCCGCAACATATGTGATGGTGCGCCCATGCGGGGGATTGCTGTAGTGTGGGGTGAGTCTAGTTCAGGTATATCCGTCTTTCGATTGATGTTGTGGAGTCTTTTGGTATTTGTTTGTACTCGCTTCCGTCTATAGTAGTTCTTGGATCTTACTGTTGTAAGTGTCCATATCCATTACCACAGTATATACAATACAAACTTTGTACAACCGTGCCACAAAGATTTGTCATCCAGATAAACTACAAAATGAATTAAACCATCTTGAAAAGATCTTCATAAATAATGGCTTCAACAAACAACAAATTAAAAAGTCATTTATACCGAGGCAAACGAGGCCTATGGATGTTAAATCTACAACTTCAAATAAGTTTGCCATTCTACCTTGAGTTGCAAACACAACGAATAAAATCGGTATAATATTACAAAAGCATATGAAAATAGCTTACAAAATCAGTATTAAAATTCGGTAATCTTCTGAATTCTGCTAAAGACCAACTACCATTACATACATGTGGTGTTTACTCTTGTGGTAAAGCTTACATTGGTGAAACGGGAAGAAGCATTAACACCAGGTTAACACTGCACAATATATAATTTGAAAACACAAGAATTCTGGCTAAAGATAGGAATTGATATACAAGGAAGATTCGACAAGCTATTGAAATTCTGAAACAACCTAACAACTAGAATAGGGATAATGGATATGAACTGTCCGACACTGGGTGTACAACAGTGATTTAATTTTAATTTTCTAGTTACCTTATTAATATTTGTCATTTTGATATTACGCCAGACGGACAGAGTTTCTGTTTGAAAGCTTGCAAAATAAATAAATAACTATACCATTTTTCCCAAATAAAGCGTTAATTAACATTTCAAATGATGAAATTTTCAATTCTTATATGGCATTATGTTTTTGCATATTGAAACTTCTTCATTAAAAAAAGTTCAATTTGATGGTCTCTTACTGCATAAAGAACACTCAAACTCCATTGATCTTGAAACTCACGTTCTCTAGTTATATTACCTCCAAGAACCGAGCTAGTTGAATTAAACTGTTATACTAATACTAATAGCAGGTTTGTATTAGCCTTTTATCATATTTCATAAATTTATTTCGACATTCAAATGGGACGGAACAACTTTGTTATTTAAGTTTGGCGCTGTGGAGCGACGGTTGCTCGTTGGAGGTTGGGGGTAGGCTCAGTCGAAAGAGTGGGTAGCAAAGTTTTATCCCGCTTGATTCAGTTGGCATCATGGAGTGGATGAAGGTGCAACGCGCGTTCGCTGTCGAGGCGTATTTTAGTAACGTTCGCACAATCATTGCCACGCAACGTGCATTACGTGTCCATTTCAATATTGCGCCCCATGGCCGTATTCTCGGTCGATAGTCGATTGTTTCATGGGTAAACAACTTCAGGGAAACTGCTGATGTGAAAAAGAAGAAACCTCAAACCATCGACTTGGTAAGGCAGTCTGTTTTGCGATCCTCTAGGCGCTCTTCTCGAAAACATACTGCTGCTTTTGGGTTTTCTGCTCGTTCTATGAGGCGGATCCTCCATGAAGAATTGTAATTTCATCCGTACAAATTAGCTTCAGTGCAGGAACTTAATCTACGTGATTTTGTTGCTCGAGAAAATGCATGTGAAACGCTTCTTGCAATGTCTGACGACGTTCTTATTTTCTTCAGTGATGAGGCTCACTTCCATCTTTCGTAATCTGTAAACAAGCAGAACATGTGCTATTGGAGCCCTCATAACCCCAGACAACTTCATCAGCGTCCCCCACATTCAGAACGTCTGACTGTTTGGTGTGCACTAACGCGAGTTGGAGTAATCGGTTCATGGTTTTTTGAAGAAAACGAACGGGCTGTAACAGTGACTTCTGACCATTATGTCCACATGATTGAGGAGTTCTTCCTGCTAACACTCACCGAGATGGATTTCGGAGATGTGTGGTTCCAGCAGTACGGTGCCACAGCACACACATCTCGTGACTGTTTTACGGCAACAATTCCCAGGACGCATCATCTCCTTGAGAGGGAATCTGCACTACCCAGCATGGTCACCTGATTTAGTCCCTTGTGATTATTTTCTATGGGGCTTATGGGGATTATGTTTTATTTTAAAAGCAACACCCTATGTTTAATTGCAGATTTGGAAAGTGCTTGAAGAGTAATTATTTTTGTATGTAACATGTTATACCCCTGACTAGTGGAAATTTGAGAACGATAGAGGTGACGTCAAAAATGTGTGGGAAATTTGACATTCTGGAGAGTTGACTTTTGTTGTTTAGAACTTGGCCCTTATGTGTACCTTACTTAAGTTCAATATTTTAACACTTAATTAACGTCACAGTTTAATGGGCTGTAAAAGAGAAGTAAGACTTCGTACCTCTTAATTAATCAACGCTAACCTTTCAATTTTTAAACAAACGAAATATGCACCTAAATAATGCAGTATCCGTGATTTAAAATGGTCTTAAACATAGAGGTGTTAAACATGGCGCATTGCATTAAGCTGTTACGTTTATTCATGATGTAAAAATATCAGGTGTAGCAATCCCAAAGATGCGCAGTAGTCATTTTCTCTGACCAATCAGAAATTTATCCAAAATATAAAAAGCGACATGGCATCTTCCTTTACAACTCATTAATAGATATAGAAATTGATTTTTATTATTATTACAAATTTTTTAATTTTGTTTGCATTTGTCGTCACCCAGTGTGACTAATTCTGCATTTGAATATGGCGTTACATTCTGGATAAAAATTTGATTGGCTGTCGTCTATTCTTCGGTAGACCATTATGCGCAATGCTACAACTGGTACTTTTACATCATGCGTTTATTGTTTACTAAAACATAAGCTTTACTTCATTTCATATTTTTCAAATATATTCTGCTTTTGTGCTCCTAACTCTAATCGATCATTTTATTAATTGAGTGTTCTTGTAACAATAATAATTCAGCAATTGGAACACTGTTATGATACCCGTGGTTTTTCAACTATTCGGAAGTGTAGCTAACTATTTTATACTTAATGTCTGGGACTCAAGAAGCCACAAATCATCCGACTTGCGCTTTGACATACAATTTATTAACTTAACCTAGCTTTTCTTGATTTGATTTTTTAAGAGTGTGAGGTCAGTGAAGTAATAACAATAATATTGCTTTAAAATTACGCGAGAAAACTAAAAAGTGTGATTGTGATAATGGCTAATAAACTGCAATGTAGTATGTGCACAAGTACCTTCAGCAGCATGACAAATTTACTACGGCATCCAAAAAATAAACATAAGGATCCTTCGGGAAGAGGAACAAAATTATCTATTTACTTGTTGTACATGTGCACGTAGTACATTGCAGTTTATTAGCCATTATCACAATCACACTTTTCAATTTTCACCCGCAATTTTAAAGCAATATTATTGTTATTACTTCACTGACTTCAGATTCTTTAAATCAAATTAAGAAAAACTAGGTTAGGTTAGGTTAATAAATTGCATGGCAAACCGCAAGTCGGATGATTTGTGTCTTCTTGAGCCCTATACATAAGTACTATTTTATCACTTATTACAATATTACATTACTTAGCTATTAGTTGAACTTAACTGATTGTGAATAAAATAGTATACACACCTCGGCGAGAGTTTCATTTCTCCCTCTGATGGTCTCGCTGAACTGAAAAATTTTCCTCCTTGATATTTAATATACTGTTGTTACCGTATGACTAATTCATTGTTACTTTTATTTTCAGACGGTTACTCTGAAGCATCTAATTGTAAGGGCGATTTGCTTAATATTCTGGCCAATATTATTATATGTAACTTTTTTCTACGTACATCTTGCAGTTTTAAATCACAGGTAAATTATAATACTAATAGGACCTACTACTAACCATTAGTACCTAATTTAGAGTGCATCTTGATTCGTTACATGTTAATCACTAGTTTCTAAAATACACTATTAGTGAAATGATTAGTAACATGTGGAGTATACATAAGTAAATATAATTTTATAGTCATAACTAAGGCTCGGATGAATATGTGTTTAAAATTACAAACTATGTAAATATACGAGGGCAGTTCGATAAATCAGTGACTTTTTAATTTCTCGCGCAGTAATTTTAAAAGCAACACTGCTCCCATCAGCTGTCATTTATTAATAGACTACAAGCTGCGTCATTTAATTTCGGTTTGACAGCCATTGAAAGCAGAAAGAAAATGGAAAAATGTGAATTTTTATGCTGATTAAGCATTATTTTTGGCGTAAAAAACCATCACCCAAACCAAGGAAAAGCTTGAAAAATACTATGGGCACTCTGCATCATCGATTTCGATGGTTAAGAAGTGGTCGTACCAGCACAAGTGACACTGAACGTTCAGGTCGTCGAATAGAGGTCGGCACGCCAGAAATCGTTGATAGAATCTATCGAATGATATTGGACGATCGGAGAATGAAAGTGCGTGAGATAGCTTAGGCTGTAGGCATCTCAAATGAGTGGGTACATCACATTTTCCATGAATATTTGGACAAGCAAAAACTATCCGCGCGATGGGTTCCGCGATTGCAACCATAAGCGCAACCGTCTGACCACTTCAAAGGAGTGTTTGGCGATGTTCAGACGCAATCCAAACGGATTTGTGCGCCGTTTGGTTACCGTGGACGAAACATGGATCCATCACAACACACCAGAGACTAAGGAACAATCGAGACAGTGGGTTTCTCCGGGTGAACGTGCACCAAAGGCCAAGGTAGGTCTGACGGCCAACAAGGTCATGGCCACAGTTTTTTGGGATGTACGCGGTGTCATTCACATCCATTACCTTGAAAAGGGTAAAACGATCACCGGCGAATATTATTCAGAGCTTTTGGACATATTCAATATTGATTTGAAGCAGAAAAGACCGCATTTCGCGAAGAAAAAGGTGCTGTTCCATCAAGAGAATGCACGGTTGTATAGGTGTGTAGTCACCATGGCAAAAATCAATAAATTGAGCTACAAACTGCTACCCCATCCAGCATATTCTCCAGGTTTAGCCCCTGATTTGGGTTGATTGAAGAGGTCATCGCTGAAACAAACACGTATTTTGAGGGCCTCCAGAAAACCTATTATTTGGAAGGAATAAAAAAATTGAGAAAACGTTGGACTAAATGTATATAGCTAAAAGGAGACTATGTTGAGAAATGAAATGCTTATTTGCTGAATAAAATATCTTTTATTGAAAACGTTACTGACTTATCAAACTGCCCTCGTAATATGGACTTAAAAAACTGAAATACGGAAAATAAATGGAATAACAAATTACCACTGTTATTCACTTTATTCTAACGTGATGGTTTAAAATCAGGTATAAAAAATTAAAGTACTTGAAGTAAGTTAATTTTACTCTTCTTCCATCTTCTTAGTTGAGTTGTTACATTATACATTTTTTTTAATTTTCAAAATTAAAACTCCTTTTCTTTGATCGAAGCAATGTTGTGTATTGGCTGAAAGATATTTCAACATCATAGGATGTGATTAGAGTAAACTGAAATTTGCACAACTGTGCAAGTGAATGACTCATATGGGTAGCCATACAACATATTGCTATTTTTTTGTAGCGCTAACATCCTTTATTTTTTCCAAGCACAAACTTTATTTCCCGTTTTGCTACGTCGGCAACAGTCTTCTACTTCAGTAATTTTCGTTTTAATTGTTTTGAATGATTTTAATATCTTCGTTTAATGATATTGACGTATTTTAGGATACAAAGAGGACACCAGCAGCTTTGACCATATAAGGAGTTGCATGTTTGACTCCATTGCGCCACAAAACACCAATAGCATCGCCAAACAGCTTTGCAGATCTCCGATGATTGCATTTGAAAAGTTCTTCGCACGCCAATAAAAAGAACCTTCAGCGTCTGTAGTCTCGTCGATCGCATCCCATATAGTGATTTTAAAAAACATTGCTTAGTCGCAATGGATTTTTCGCAAGCATTACAATACAGTACTTTAACATATGTACTCAGCGACTGGTTTGGGAAATCCGCAATATATTTTTCCGATTTGAACCGCAGATTGTTTATCCTTGAGCATTATTTCTTATGGCCACAATTCAATAATTCGTATATTTAGGAGGATGTATAAATTATAACACAAGACAATAAAATACAACGCTCGCGGCACGACGACTAACAAGTGTTGACTGGTGTATGTGAATGAGTCGACGATATGCCGAACCCAAACGGCGAGTATTGAATTAACACACACCTCTGTATAGAAGATGCTTTCATCCAGTCAAAACGTAAGGCGGTATTTTGTTTTCTCTTTTAAAAATTTAAACAACATTTCAGCGGTCTTATTGCATTGTTGTGTTTAACGAATTTAAAGATTCAATAAAACTTGAGATTCAAACATATATTTCGCAGAAAATACTTTTACATTTGAAGTTTTTTAATTTTATAATTAATGTGTGGTGTTTTTTTTGTAATGCGGCCGTTGGTTGTCCTGCGAAGCCTTACGCCAACATGGCTGGCTTTCCCTCTAATGTTAGTTTTTCGTCTTGCAATTGCTGTTGGCTGTGCTTGAATTCGTGAGCCAAGGTTTTTTCGGTGGAAATCTAAACATTTAAATTATAACAAGATGTGAGCATGAAAACGAAAAAATGTACCTACCTAACCCAAATGTTGCATAAGATGAAACAAATCCATTTACTGTTTTGACCATTTGTAATTTTTCTACCATTTTTCGTAACGCTAGCACAGTTTGAAATGGTAATTCTTTTACAAACTTAGCTACACATTTGAAAAATTCTGTCATTAGTTGTTCACTTTCATCAACAACTTTGCGTACATCTGATGAATTCTCTTCACTAGTTAACTGCACTTCTTTAGGTAGTTCTGGTTCCTGTTTAATAATTAATTCGTGGACTCCTTTTATTTCAAGTGCTGATGGTTCCGTTTCTAATTTGGTTAATGGTAACAACCAATTTGGTGATGCCATATTTCCTGTGGCAATTCTGAATAAATTGTTTCTAATTGTCAGATTGTCAATTTTTTTTTGGTATGCATCTGAATGATATAATAGATGAACCCAATCTACATGTTCATATATAGCTCCTGTATTACCATGAAAACAAGTGCAAATCAAAACATATGTATAAACTACGTAGTGTAGATTTTCACCGTGCTCACTTGGAACGAGATACATATGGTCTGCAATTTTTTGTATATTTTCAATTATGTGTATTGGAGCCAATACAATGGTTTGTAAAAGTTTATCCTTTACTTGTCTGTTATGTGCTATGTCAAGTAAACGTCTTTTGTAATAATCAACAAATTTAGTCATTAAAAAATCTACCAATTGAATAATATTAAAAGCTTTTACGCGATTAACGCAATAAACGCATGACCGCTTCTGAAATATTATTGGTGTGGTTTCCTTTGACAAGAAGCCACGTTCTAAAACTAATGGCCCACGTACCTCACCTTTGCCAGTATGAATTTAAATAATGAACATAATTTGCACATTCTTTTGCTGCTTCTACTGCTGTTTCATATTCTTCTTCACATGTTGTTATTGTTGCAGTATACATAATTGCTCTAAATTGCTTAAAAAATATCATTGCAGTATCTTTAGGTATTCTATTTTTGGAACTAACTAACCACCTATAGACTGCAAAAGGTGAAATACACATACCAGACATTTAGAATTGGGCCACATAGATTTTATAGCAACATGTTCTGCTTCACAATCATCGGTCATAAAAACTTGTGGACTTTCTACTTTACCGTAAAAAAATTGATTCTTTAACATACTCTTTAACATGTCAAATCCTAGAGTTATATGTTGGATGCTTTTAGAAGATGTTATAATAAGACCAAGAGGCAATCCACCACATTCACTGTTAGTGGACATAATAAAAACTTTACTACCATCGTGATCTACGGTGCCAGTAGAATCAAAATCACAATCTCTGATGCTGAACAAATATTTCTATGAATTCTTTTAAATAAAGGAGGACATAATCTAGAAATAATATAAACTGTAAATTCTTGTTTCAATTATTATTTTTTCTTACGTTATGACGTAACTGGTACCTTTAAAATACAATTTTGAACATTCGCCACCTACAGTGTTATTGTACTCCTTCAATCTTTCAATTAATTTTTTTTTTCCATCTTCATTGCATTCAATCGGACCATACAGATTTTTAAATTCTTTCATAAAAAGATAGTAGCAGTAATTGTAGTTGGGACATACACGGCGATCAGCTGAAAGAATATGTAAAATTGTTTTATGATGTGGTTATTATTACAAATATTTATTTTGTTGATTAACAAGAAATATTCTTCTTCTTCAACTAAGTAGAAGGAGGGAATAATTTAAACGTAACTAGTGTGTTCATCTGTTTATTCCCAATAGATGATTTATGGTTTTAATCGAATTGGGGAACCCATTATGTATCCAGAACAAGTTTAACATATGCCCTTCTTCTAATCGATTGTCTAATGTCTATTATTATTATTATTATTGATGCATAACAAAGATATATGGAAAACATATACAAACCTAAATGTTTCTCATAATCATCTGCGGATAGTTGTATGTCAATCTTTATGGTCTCAAGTGCCGTAGCAGGTGAATGACCTAATTTAAATAAGTCTATTAATTTTTGTTTGGTGCTCTCAGAAACTCATCTAAATCTGAGAGCATCTGCAGATAATACATTGTGGTTATGAGTGGGCTTAAATAGAATTATGCAAGGCATCTCTGGGTCTCGAGCATTTTCAGATTTACCTCGGAATTTCTTGTTAATTTTTTGTAATGTGACTGACAGTTTGTGTTTTTAGTACGATTTTTTACTGATGGATTGTATAGCTTCTTCGATCTTGTGTTGTGGTGACAACTTAAATACTGTTTGAACAAAATTCGTTCTCCAACACTGTTTCTTGTTCTTATAATTGAATAGGTATATGATATATGCTCCTCTGAGAATCGCACCCACAATTTTACTTCTTCTGGAGAAAAAAGTGCAGCTTTAAAAGTAATTTACCACATTCCACTCTTACTCTTCCAACAATCAATTATTTTGTACTTTGTTCCTTGCGGCAGCATATTCTGTAAAAACATCATTGTAATTTGAAAATAAAAGTAAGTGTAATATGATACAAAGATTCCTTTACAATGAATACAGATTAAATTATATAAAAACGAATTGCTTGCTTTGCATTTGCATAAAATGTTAGCATTCTGATTCAAAATCGATTCCGATATTTAAATCACAATTAAAGTCTTTGATCATTTTAAATTCAAAGTTCTTAACCACAACTGCAACCAGAAATAAACAACAATAAATGGGCACGCGTTCGGATATTATCGGAATGGCGATTTTTATTATTGGATGAAAGCATCTTCCATACAGAGGTGTGTGTTAATTCAATACTCACATGCGAACGTCGTGAGAAGGAATACACGTAAATGGTGGGGGCGGGTGGATCGGTTGAATGAAGGGAGATTCTTACTGTTGTGTTTGTGTTTGGCGCGCAAAGCGCAAGTACTTGTACGTTGATAGCAAACATTATAGTTTTATCTATAGTTTTAGTACCGAAAACTGGGAATTTGCACTTGTTATTGTCATATGATACTACATAATATTGTTTATGCTGACATGAATTCATTATAATATATTTGAATTTTGTTTGACACCATCATATTTTAATTTATGTAGCCACCAAAGAACAACAACCGCATTTCGAAATTGTAAATTCGAATTATACCTACGTGCAATTCTTATAATTGATAAATAGATGACGGATACATGACGTTATCCAAAATATAAAACAAACTGCAGAAAACACCTATAATGTGCAGATAATTGTGCTTCCATCTAGCAATGCAATCTTTCCAGTCCTCGAAATCGTTCAGAAACATGTTTCAGACTTAGGTCTGGAAAACAACTTTCAGTTTGGTACCACTGATTTTTCATACATGAACATTTGCTGACAGCTACCATACATACGAGGGACAAGCCATTATTATTGAGAATGAAGAAATTAAGCAGGCCATCAAAATAAAAAAAATAGCCTCAGTAAGAGCAACTCTCGACTTGACCCGAGAACATTTTTGTATAAAGATTTATTATGACTTTAAGAAAGGTTTAAGTGCGAAAAATGTTTGAAATCAACATTTGGTGATCACGTCCCTTCCTTGGCAACAATTTACAGATGGTGCAAGGAATTCGAACGTGGAAGAACTACAGTTGATCACCAGAAATGCGCAGGCCCTCTCATTACCGCTGTGACAGGAAAACATTGCTGCTCTCAAGAAAATTGCGGAAGCAGATAACAACTAGTTACGCCGTAATAGAGGCACAATTGGAGACTGAGTCCTCTTCTGTGAAAACAATAATACACAACCACCTTCATCTGAAAAAAGTCGTAAGTCGTTTTGAACCCCATCATCTTACAGATTTTCCAAAAGCAGCACGAGTACGAATTTGCCATGAAACACTAACATTGCTTAAGAATGGTGGATACCAAATTTTGTCGAAAATTGTAACAGGCGATGAAACTTATGTACCATTTTTCGACTTGCCAACTCAACAAAAGAGCCGCGTATGGATCCATGAAGACGAAGCCACACCAACAATAATCAGAAAGCAGCGAGTAATGAAGAAAGTAATGCACGCTGTGTTCTTTAGAAGTACCGGTAGTGAGCGCTATTAAGCTAAAGGAGCAGAAGACTGTTACAGCTAAATTATACGTCGAACACTGTTTGCCGGAACTGTTTAATAAATTGTGCTACATCACGATAATGCTTCTTCCCACACTGCAGAGCTAACGCGGCAGTATTTGGCTGCAAGCAAGATTAATGCAATCGAACACCCTCCCTACTCACCGGATCTGGCAATTTGCGACTTTGGGCTAAAAGAGAACTTACGAGGAAGGTTTTTTTCAGAGGAAGAGATCGATGCTACTGTACGGTTTTATTTTAATAGTATTTCTAAAGCTGCTTGGCTTGGAGTATTTAAACAGTGGAAAGAAAGATTGGCTAAGTGCATTATAGCAGAAGGCAACTACTTTGAACATATCTAAAATAAAATTTTGAAAAAGGTACACTGTTTCTTTTATTCTCAATAATAATGGCTTGTCCCTTGTATTAGAGTCGTTTGAGATGATGTTCAGTGTAACATAACTTAAAGTATAATGGCGACACCAAAAACATTTTCAAAAATATGTTTTAATTCGTTAATAACGCCAGCACTAACATTTTTGTGATCACCCGTTAATAACCTGTTTTTGCGAGTAATGGCAGTTGTAGGTCTTGATAGATACCTCAGCCCTCAATTCTGCTCATACAGCTTAGTGATACCATTGTTTATAAACAATGGTGATACTAATAACTATATTATCCGAAAAGTCAGCAAGAGAAAATTTACAAGATTTAAATTGTTTCATCATCATACTTAAATCAATTTCACAATGGCGTTTCTTACTGTATAATATCTTGGGATCATATGACCCATGTAAAGGATTATCGCTGAGCAACGTCTAGCAATACGAATTGTTCTTAACCTACATATTTATTGTTGTCCAATTTTATAATAACTAATAAGTTACATATTTCAGTAAGAACTCTGCAAATGGATAAATTCAAAAGTGTAATTAAAAATCTGTTAGTACAACAATGTTATTACACTTATCAAGAGTACCTCAATGGTAACCTTATGTGTTACTGTGATATTTATCATTTTAAGTGATTTGTAATTAAAAATTATTAATTTTATTAAATACATTAATAAAAAGTTTACCTCGAGTAGGATTTGAACCTACAACATCTGCTTGGCTAGAGTAGCGCTCTAAGCAACTGAGCTATCGAGATACAAGCCCCAATCCATGTAAATTTTGTCTTTATGTATGTAGAACTGATGTAAATTCTGAATATAATGAGATTATAATCAAATTACACACATACCAAAGCAACTTGACTAATGCTCAAGTTATTTGTGTTTGTCTAGAGATAGTTTGTGTTCTACATTTTATTGACTTGTGTAAGCCAATTCACAATAACATGAATAAATATTATTATTATTATTATTATTATTATTATAAATACCATATCAACCTGTTTGGGTATATTTTTGATATATCACAAATCAGGACCCATACTCTTGATTAAAATATATACTTCGGAGCATCTGTATACAACATCAACAATTCACGAAACTTATTTATTGTATTTTGGTTTATAGATTATACATGGACTTTTATGAAAAACATGGTTTTATGACTTTACTCCAGCTTTTCATTAACCAGTAAGTTCATCTCTTGGATTCGCAGTATGTCTAGGTTTTTAGTTGTGTTTTCCACTATATCTTAAAGTGAATGCTTTACCTTTACCTATAATGATGCCATAATATTGTAATTTTTGTTTATTAGGTATTTATATTTTATGCAATTAAATTTTCAACTACATCATCAACTTAAAGAGGCAAAGTTCAGTCATTGTGACTAGTGTTACACTTGTGGTTTTCCATTCCCTATGCAAATGCAGTTTATATAGGGTGTCGCGGGCGAACTACGAAGAATATTATATATATATATATATATATATATATATATATATATATATATATATATATATATATATATATATATATATATATATATATATATATATATATATATATATATATATATATATCTTTGAACAATTTTAAGCAAAAATGATTATGTGCAATTTTTAACAATTCCTAACCCCTAAGGAGATATAGGTGGTTGAAGAAAAATGTAAAAGTAAGTAGATTACCCTTAACAGCTGCTTAAGTCTTAAAATTATCATAAAACAAAACTTTTAATAACAATTTTCATTAACAAATTAACAAGAACACAACATAGCACAAAAATGCACCTAAAATAACGAGGTGACAAACAAAAATGGTTACAGTTGTTCAAAATGAGATCCACACTGTAAAAATTGTAAGAGCAATTTTAGTTGCCTAGCAAGTATTACTACAATAAACTGAGAAAATGTGTCTTATTTGACGTGTCATGTCATTATTTGAATATAAATACAATTTATCATCTGCTTTGTAACAAATAGAATTAATTTAATTACAATTAAATCATCCCTTATCAATTTTAAAATGAGGATTATGGCATTATGTGTGGAGGTTGGTGGATCTCATTTTGAACAACTGTAACCGTTTTTGTTTGTCATCCCGTTATTTTATGTGCATTTTTGTGATATGTTGTGTTCTTGTTGATTTTTTAATGAAAATTGTTATTAAAAGTTTTGTTTTACGATAATTTTAAGATTTAAGCAGCTGTTAAGAGTATTCTCTTTACTTACTTTTACATTTTTCTTCAACCACCCATATCTCCTTAGGGGTTAGGAATTGGGAAAAATGCACATAATCATTTTTGCTTAAAATTGTTCAAAGAATACGTATACGAATTCTTTGCAGTTCCCCCGCGGACCCCCTATATAATGTTCCAAAGTAACGTGTGTTGTGTGTTGCAAATATTTAAGCTGTTCTGAAAAGCTGATCATTAAGGTTACAAATTGTTGAGTTTCTAAGCGAAGGAATGTTGAAATCTTTTTGTTTTTTCAAACCTTTTGTCTTAGTAGAAGCACTTAAAGTTGAGAGGAAGGTTATTAAAAAAGCAAAATAAGTTGTGAGATAATGAACGTCTGTATAACGTGGTGGATTTTTTGCAACAAATAAGTTGGATATTTGAACCGTGAATTTTGAATAAAATATGCAGTTATCTTAGTTAAACTTTCTCCGTACACTACATTACACTGATTGTAGTGTAATATCAGAGACTCCATCAGTACCTTCATCAGATGCAGATTTATAAAGTATGTGTTTTGATAAAGCTTTGTTAAATTGTAAAATGGCTCTTCAAATACATGTAATAACGTAATGATTAAATCTCATTTTATTATCTATAATAACACGAAAAATCTTGATAAAATCCTTAAATACAGTTTAATTATTATTTTTCTCTACATTAGCATCCGTGGACAAGTTTAACTTGAATTTTTTTTACAAAATCCCGCCTGTTTTACTTATTTAATTTTTGGAGCCATAGATTAGATTCTTTAGATCCAAGTTTATAGTTTCTTTAACTTGTGTGATATTTTGTGCATTGAAATAATAAACTGCAGAATTTTATTTCTTTATCGAAACTGTGTGTGTAGATTATATAAAACTAGGACCCAAAGTGCTGAGCCTTGGAGCACACCACTAAAAGCGTATCTGTGTTAGATAATTTGGCATTCAGTATAATTTGTTGCTTTCTGTTTTTTTAGGTAGTTTTTTGTAAGTTTGGTGCATATCCCACGATATGTTGAGTGCTATAATATCATTGAATTCGTCTAAATATTGCTGACACTATGGGGAGGACAATAATTACTCGCAACATAAGTATTGTGGGGTGCTAACCTTAGGCAGTGGTGGTATGAAAAAATGTTTTCATACATCGTAATTGTGTTATGCATATACTAAATCCGTCTACTCCAACAGATTTGGTTTTAATAGAAGTTATAAGCTTTAGAACCACATGGTTATTGATTAATATAAAATGGTTTTAAAACATTTGTTGAATAGTGTTAAATTAAAGCACCCAGATGTTTCGAAGATGATAGAGAGATAAAATAATCATTAGTGATAATTACATCTGACGAAAATGCGAGAAAAGTAACAGAGTTATTGTCGCATATTTATTTTTTAAAAGTTTTCCGTTGCAATTTAAAATCTGCCTTATGAGGGAAAGTAAATTCAAAATACGCTTTTTTTTCTCTCTGTATTGCTAGTGTGGTGAGATTTCGTAGTGACTTGTACTAATTAAGCTGTTTTATTGTTTGTTACTTTTATACTTCACTAAGACCTTATCACATAGTGTCATCGTTATTTTTATAATAGCAGTGATCCACATCTTTATAATGCTTAAAAGAGTCTGTTTGTACAGGTAAATGTTTAGCTTTATCGTTAATATTTATAAGTTGATAGATATTATTAGTGGGAAGTTTTTCGAGTCAGCGTAAAATCGATGATAATTAAAGTTTTTAAAAAAAGTATGGTCTGCTTTTCTGCACAGTATCATTACACTACACCTATATCTTAACTTGCAAGTAATAAGATGGTCATTGGTAATTATTAAATCAAGTATGGTAGCAGAAGTTGCCGTTACGCCGTTATTTTAGTGGGAGAATTTACTATTTGTTTTAAATTTAAAGAACTGATCGCGTCTATAAATTCAATTGTGGCAGGATTATCCAAACACATGAAATTGATGTTAAAATCACCACAGCAAATGACTCATACATACATAAAAAGTGAACGCATTGGTCTTCAAATGCTTGAACAAAATCTAACATGTTATAACGAATAATTTGCATCGGTTCTACACACATAAAGACAAAATTTACATCGATTGATATCGATTGATATTTGATGGAATCTATCGATAAACTTTTTGCCAATACTAATCCTAATTTTTTGTTTAAACATTTCTAACATCAAATCATTAGAAACTCAACAACTTGATTTTGCAAATTCCGAATGTAATATGGATTATAACAACCCCTAACTCTCAAAGAGTTGAACGTTGCAGTTAGGCTATCAGGAAATCGGCTCCTGGGAAGGACAACATTGTTTACGAATTCATAAGAAATCTTCCAATATCAGGAAAAATCAAAGTACTATCATTATTTAATACAATTTGGGAAACAGGCACTTTTCCAAATTGTTGGAAAGAGGCAATCGTAATCCCTGTTCTAAAGGCGGGTAAAACCCGCAAAAATATAAGCAGCTACCGACCTATATCGCTTACCTCTTGCTTAAGTAAAGTAATGGAAAGGATAGTTAACAACAGACTAGCGTGGTTCCTCGAAACTAAAAACTTAATAGCACCCTACCAAGCAGGTTTCCGAAAACGACGCTCTGCATTAGACCACCTAGTTCGATTAGAAAATGCTATCCAGAATACTTTCATTGATAGGAAACATGTTGTAGGAGTATTTTTCGACTTAAAAAAAGCTTTTGATACAACATGGCAGCATAATATTTTACAACAACTGTACAACTGGGGGTTAAGGGGAAATTTACCCAAGTTCATTTCTTCATTTTTGAAAGACAGGTCATTTGTAGTTAGGATAGGAAATCGTTTATCAAAAAGCCATACACTTCAAAATGGCGTTCCACAAGGGTCAACAATAAGCGGGACTTTATTTATTATTGCCATGAACAACATAGTACAAAATGTAGATGAATCAATACATAAAAGTCTATATGTTGACGACTTAGCTATTTATTTATCGGGAAAAACTATTGCCTCTATAGAATCTCAGCTACAACGTGCAATTGATCAAATCAACAGCAACGCAAAATCTATTGGATATCGTTTTGCATCCGAAAAAACTGTTTGCGTCCACTTCTGTAGACTTCGTACCCCTCATAGGGGACCTAAACTATTTTTGGACAGAAGTCGAATCAGATGCGAAAATTCGGTGAAATTTCTTGGAATGCATTTTGACAGCTCTCTGTCGTTCAGAACGCAAATAAGTGAAATCGCAACAAAAACTAAGAAGGCTCTAAACATCATAAAATGCATGTCAAACATTAACTGGGGCTCTAATCGTGAGACACTTATCAGAATGTATAAAGCGGTAGTTTTATCTAAAATAGACTACGGATGCGGTATCTATGGAGCAGCAAGACCATCTCGTTTGAAGGCCCTAGATTCTATCCATTGTAATGCAATTAAATACATAATGGGAGCATACAGAACCAGTCCGTTTACAAGTCTAAACTGCGAATCAGGCATTATGCCGTTAATATATCGCAGACAGAAACTCACATTGAATTATGTAACAAATGTAATATCAAATTCCAGCCATATAAACTACAAACTGTTTAGTAGCAAACACGTAATCCAAAAATTTGAGAAAAAGCCAACTGCAACTCGACCAATGTGTGTACGTGCAATAGAGTACAGAGATGTACTTCAAATCTCGAACTATACATTAGCAGTCCAAGAGTACAACAAGCTACCACCATGGAATAGTTGCGACATCTTGATACGGCTTGAGTTGTCGGTATTTCGCAAAAATGAGACAAACTCACAAATCATATTACATCAGTTTAACCAGATAGTAGACGAATATTCTAACCCTCTGTTGATCTACACTGATGGATCGAAAAACGCAGTAGGCACAGGATACGTCTATTACGTGGAAAGAAAGTCATACAAATGGAAAATATCCAATTTGAACAGCGCCTACTCAGCGGAATTACATGCAATAAGAAGAGCATTAGCATATTGTTCGTCAGTGACAAACAGAAATTGTATAGTATGTACGGATTCAACATCAGCATTGTTGGAAATAGGTAACCAAAGCACCGTGAATCCTATCATACAAAGAATACATAAAATAATTAATTGCATTTCATCCTTAAGGAATAACAAATTTATCCTCCTATGGATTCCGAGCCATTCCAGCATTAGCGGTAACTTGATGGCAGACAAGGCAGCAAAAGAAGCATCCACCTTAAATCAAGATTCTAATGAACCACTAACTTCCGATGACGCCAAACGATATATATTAAATCAAATAATGAAAACCTGGCAAATCAGCTGGGAAAAGGAACAAAGTAAATTACGAATGTTCAAAGAACAAGTACGCCCATGGAAACTACCAAACCAGCTTACGAGAAGAGAAGGAGTAATAGTAACACGATTACGTATTGGTCATACCACCTTACGTCATCCTATTTATTAAGAGGAAACGAAGCACCAAAATGCAATGAATGTAATGAAAACCTCACTGTTATACATATTTTGAAAACCTGCAAAAGATACAAAACATCATAGGAAACAGAAAAAGAAATCGATGTAGTTCAACTATTAAAATCTAACAATTACAATGATCTAAAAATAGTAATAGGTTACCTAAAAGAATCGGCGTATATAGTAAGATCTAAATAAGATAAAATTTGGCTAATGACCTTAGATGTCGATGCCTTAACAAAAAAAAAAAAAAAAAAATCATCGACGTTTTCATTTTCGGAGGTTCAAATAAATGTAAACAGTTAACGATGAGAATACTGTTTGAGATTATTGCAGTTTGCTATTAGCACATCGTTCTTATTTTTTAACTCATTCACAGTCCTTTCAAACTTGTAGATATCCATAACCATTTTCGCTGTTTTATAGATGGCCTTTAAAAAACTTGTTTCAGTGACACCAGCAGTGATTTCTTCCCTTAAATCGTTTTTTGACTTTGAATAAAAACCACACTGTAATAAATTTAATAATCTAACGAGACATTAAAACTTTAATTATTTATTGTGTAACAGTTTTATATTTAATTAATGATTAGTTACACATAAATAAAGTGACAATAACCACAATTTGACATTTTCGATGATGGCCTTCTATTCGCGGTGATAGTGTTTTGGATATCACATTCTGAACCAATAATGTTTAATTCATTCAAAATCTAGTTTTTAGTAATATCACTTAGCATTATTTATATAATAATGTATGTTTTATCGAAACTGGTCCAGCAATATTAAAACGAATTGTTAAATTTAGATTTTCTTTTAATTTATTGATTATAGTAAATTCAAGGCATTTTGTTTTATGCATTAATTTGCTACCAAAATGAAAACTTTCACCACTTACATTCATATTTGGAAAGTGCTTTTTTTTTGCGTCAAGTCATATATTTAAAAGCAAATTTCACAAGCTTTAAACGTTTCAGTAGCAATTGCAGCTATCGCCCTTAGTTAAAAGAGTTAAGGAATGTTTGAAATATTAATGTGAAGCCTACTATTGAACGTTATATTATTGTTAGTAAACTAAATTTTTGATAGATTAAATAATATTAAACCGTCTTGACATTAACGTTCCAGAAAAAGACATAATCAGCAAAGAAAAGTTATGAAAAAATGTATAAGAAGTTGTAAACCATTCACGACGAAAAACGTAGCGATACAAGTTAAAGATTTAGTAAAATCTTTGTACTGCATATATTATGTTTATGATGCTATAATAAAGAGGTAATGGTAATCGTATAAAATGTGTTTTAAATAATTTAATAATGAAATAAGTGTAAAAATGTTCTCCAAAAACAAATCGTTAAACTAACTGGAGATACAAACCATTCACCACAAATAATGCCTTTGATTCAGTCGGAAGATGAACGTGGGGTGGTTCAATCTTTTGATTTGCTTAATTACCACAAATTCTGCTGTGTTATTTTCGCTTAACATAAATAATAAAAATGCAATGTAACATTAATAAAAAAGATTGCAGACGCCAAGTTATTATTTAATTATGCTCGGAATAACTACACCGAGGTTTACAATAAAAATTTTATCAAAATGTAAAAAATAAAAAAATATACAGACTATGTTTATTAATAGTTAAATTAGGGTTATATAAAATATATCTTAAAAATAGCCTTAAATTACAAAAAAATCATTAAAAATAAATACCTGTTCGTAAAATTTTTGCACACAAACTTTTTAATAACCTCTGGTATCTAAACGATTACGGAAATGTCAAACAAGGTGATGTCATTTTTGCACCAATATTGCGCAATATCTCGAAATAATACGTTTTAGACCACACCCAAAAATGGAATTTTCCTTCTTATAAATTTATCTTCATGAAATTGAATAATCCGTTTATTGCATTTTCTCGAAATTTTCAAATAAAAAATTGCAATCATAAAATGAAAGCGTACGCAAACGTAAAATTAAATGCGTACTTAAAATGTAATTACAGTAGAAAAGTAAAAGTAATAAAAGTGTAAATCAAAGTAAAAAAAAAGAAAGTGCCATCAAATCAATGGCACCTTTCACAAAATTTAGGGGGAAACCCAAAAAAACCTTCCTGCATCTTACAGCGTACCACAAGAAGTGAGCAAACATGGACGCCTAGAATATCAGATGATGATGACACGTTGCGCGAAAATATTTGCGCAGAAAAATAATTTAAAGGGGAAGTATAAACCATTAAGAAGTATATACACTTAAGTTACACCAAAATGCAAATTAAGTTGCCTAGCATATCATATAAATCGTTAATAAATAAAATTTTCTTATATTTATCATTAAACGAACGAAGAACCTAAATTACGGTATATTAGTAAAATGGATTGTTACAATGCATTTAAAATAGAATATTTGCATTTTGTTTTAATTTTAACTGAGTATGTTAAATCTTTGTAATGCTGTTATGACTATACATTTTGTTAATGATTTTAGTTATTAATCATTACTATAATAAAACATTCAATAGTAGACTTTTAAATCGTATAATAGCAGACTTATTTACGTTTTCCTATTTTACAGATTTTGATGACTTAATGTTTCACACATTTGTTAATACTTTTATCTTTTTACTAAGGACGATAGCTATAATTGTTGCTGAAACGTTTAAAGCGTGCAAAATTTGCGTGTATTTACACGACTTTTAGCCAAAAAGATAATTGTTTTAACTATTAATTTGCTTAATTGTAGTGATCTCGTTTCTATCTAAGTAGTCCGTTTTATAAAATTGTAACATTTACGTATTCGAAATTACATAAACACAATTTAGGGAAAAACATTTCAATTTCTTTCTGTTTTTATTGCAAGTTATTTAAAACTGATTTTAAATTCGAATTTATTACTAAATAAATATAGCTGTTATGTGTTTATGTATTTGTATTACCGTGTGAACTATGTAACAAAATATTGATGAAACTGTTTTACATGTTGTTAATTATTAAGCTTTTTGGTTGAATAATACACAGTTACCAATAAATACATATTACCATGTTTTCTTTTCGTACTGCCCTCATACCATTATTACAATTCTCATTTTAGTGGCAATGGTGATGGGTTTTATAGTTCAGCATTCCAATCACAGTTAATTGGTAATAGTTTACATAATGCCAGTATGCCTCGTCTTGTTGCATATGGAGCTGTAGTGACATTAAAAAATCATAGAACAGGAGGAGGTTATTTACATTCTCATTATCATCTTTATCCGGAAGGAATTGGTGCAAGACAGCAACAGGTACTTAAACGCAGCATATTTAGACCGGGTAGCTCTAATTGCAAGTTTTTAGATTACTACTTACACTCATAAGGACGACAATAACAAATGGTTCATACAAAAGTATAACAGTAATGATATAAAAGGGATAACTATTTTACGTAGTGGTGATTTAGTAAGATTTGTACACGTATCTACTAGGCGTAATTTGCATTCACACAAAGAACAAGCCCCAATAACAAAAAAACATTTTCAGGTAACAGGGTATGGTGAGGTAATTTTGAGATTTACTATTTGTAACACTGTGCTTTTTATATTTGTTTTTAGAATGGTACAGGTGATGCTAATGATGTATGGCGAATCTCCGTAATAGGTGGTTCTGAAGGAATGGAAATTACTACTGTTAGCAGTAAAATTCGATTAATTCATTATTTACAATCATGTGCATTAACCAGTACTGGAAAACAACTACCTAAATGGGGGTATGAGCAACAAGAGGTATCATGTAATCCCAATCTTCGTGATGTCAATGCTGTTTGGAATGTAGAGGAAAACTTTTTTGAAAAATGTACTTATAAATACTTTAGTTATTATATTTAAAATTTAAATTTTAGTGCCAAATGTAAGTTTTAAAGTGTATGCGCCAAGTTTTTTTGAAAGGTTTATTGAATCACATGCTGTTATGTTTCAAGGGAATGCAGGTTTAAAACCTAAAGAAGGCGAAGTTACATCTAGACCTTGGCATTGGCCAATTAACTATAGAGTAAGCCATAAGTGTGTTGAACAATTCGTTTTTTGTGATATTTTGTTATGCTTTTAGGGCCAATTTTTTTCTGGATCTGCATACAGAATATACTTGCTTGGAAACCCTGTAATATGGTGGGGAAATTTAATATTTTTAGCCATATTTATGGTAGTATTTATTGTTAATGCAATTAAACAGCAAAGGGGATACATTAAAACATTAACAGGTATATGTTTCTTACCATCTATTTCCCGGAGACTATTGCATCTGGAACCAATTTATTTTCATTAGCTTATATTTACCGGCTGACATCATGTGACTTTTTTGCGTACACATTTAAAAAATGTTGTTTGTTTCACAATGTATCAAAATCCAGTTTATCTTTGAATACCTAACAAGTTGCCTGTATTTTGTGCTTTCACTGTTTCAAAAACAATGACCATTCAAGGTTTTCAACATCGTGATTGAAGTATTATGAATTTTGATGTTTTAAACTGGCACCATTGCCAATTATCTGAATAATTTTCTTATTTCTCTAGCATTGACTCGACTATACCAAGGTCTGTCCTTTTTGTCTATTTTTAAATGTTGTCTTGAAAAATTAGCAATGCAGTGCATTGATACATGATAGATACCATTTTGAGGAACTTGGCCTGGTTCTATTTTAGCATTCTCATAATTCTATTTTTAGATGTTTGGTTTCTAATTGACCTTTACCCCCTTTCTGGAAATTGACCTAGTTCTATTTTTAACATTCTCAATTTTCTTTTTTTTTTACATCCATCCTCTAATTAAACGTTTCTAACAATTTAACTTTGAAAAATGTTTAAGAACGCCATTTTTAAAAAGGTGGTGACCCTTATTATGAACTGATTCCTGTATACATTTGCTATATTATACAGTAGTAGGTATATGAATTCTAATTCACATATGGAATTTACATGAGAGAGAGAGGGGAAAGTTCAAGTTCAAATTCATATAATAGGGCGTTATCAGAGTGAGAAAAATGTTGAGGATTGGATTCTCAAACAGGTAAGAAAGGGTTGGTACTATGCTTTCGATTACTATGCTTTTGATTACTTTTTCTAAATTTTCCTGAATTCATGTTTTTCACAATAAGAAGCATGTATATTGTTAATTAAATAAACATGGCAGTAGTTTATTAAAGTCATATTTTTATATACAAAGGAGGTATTTTGTAAATTTTTTGCAAAGGGGAAGTTTTAAAATATCCACCTCAATTCTAACTTTATGGTATAAGTCTACATTCATATAAGTAAGAAAGGGATCTTAAGATTCTATCAGTGACCATAGCTTAGACCACATTCTAAGATTCATTCTAAATTGTTCTACTCAATAAGAGCATGTACGACAAACCCGATGTTTATCCTCATAAGCGTTGGGTTTGTTGTACACTAACTTATCAAGTAGAACATCATTATAGTAATAATTATATTATTTAATGCAATAAGTAAGACATTTGTTATTTCAATATGTAGTAGGATAGGGTGCGTGCGTGTGTGTGTCATTAATAATGTACTTTAAAGTCAACAAATTGCGCATAAAATTTATTTTAAATGGAATGTTCGAAATTCCATGTAATTTAAGCATTAATTGTAAATTTGGTCAAATTTAAATAAAATAAAAGTTTTCCCCACCCTGTACAAAATAATTTAGTTAAAAATGTAATGTCGTTAAATAGAGAATTAAAATCCCTTTCAAATGAGGTTTCACATGACATCGATTTCTATTTAAAAAAATTAACGATTACGTCACTACACCAATACAGGTAACGTTATCCCTACTCTATTTATAACATGGGTATTTTACAACAAAAATCGACCTGTTTCAGGATTTTCCTATAAAAATTCAACTGTTTTCGAAATAACGATCTTATCAAGTATTCTTTGATCTGCTTCTTGTAACTGGTTAAACTAACTAATTTCCTCTGCTCTCTCCCTCTCCTTATATAGTCATGTCGTTGGTCCATGTCACTTTTTTATCCTTTAATATAGCTTACCATGTTTTTCGCAATCTTTGTGCGTCGTCCCTTGTGTTTTAAGTTTTGTGGGCGTTTTTCTATTTCTATTGCCTCTCTTATTATTAATTGCGCTTTGTTCTCTATGTTGGCGACTATTTTAGTTAGCATTTTCGAAGTCGAACTTATGTGATGTTTCCTGTGTGTGTTGAGATTAACCTATCGATTGGAATCCTACGACTTACTTAGAAAAAACTTCAAGGATGAAGATTCAGAAATACAATACATTATTCCACGGGAGGAATCGTCAAAATGCCCAAAATTTAATGGTTTACCAAAAATTAAAAAAACAGTTCTTTTGAGACTGATTGTTAGCAGTATTGGACCACCACTTCAACAACTAGCGAGATACCTAGCGACTCAACTACAACCACACAACGAGGTAGCGGAATCTTACGTAAAGAATGCACGCCACCCCATCGAGTTCCCCAAAAAACACAGGGTCACAAGAGATACAATATTAGTGAGCTTTGACGTGATATCACTGTTTACCAACATGCCCATAGAGAAAACACTAAACACCATTAAGAGGAACTTCAATCTACCTGAGGACATAATGGATTTAACAGAACATTGTCTCAGGAACACAACATACTGCATATACTAGGAGCAACGGTACAAACAAATAGAAGACTCACCAATGAGATCACCTCTGCCACCAGTGATTTTGAAACTTGAGCTTTGAAAACGGCCACACTTACACGCTGGCAATGTAGACGACACTTTTGTAGTATGGACACATGGTGAAGAAAAACTAAATGTATTCTTAGAACAAATAAATAACATACATTGAAGAAAAAATAAACAATCTGAAAGCAGCGCTATTAACAAACGTTTACTCAAAAATTAACATGAAATCAAATAAAGACTGAGGAAAACGAAAAAAACAATTGCCAGAGCACATGTCAAAGGAACCCCGGACAGGATTAGTAAAATACTAAAGAAAAACAAAATACATATGTACATTTTAATAAATTTCCATCTTTAATCCAAAAGTTAGATGTTAAAAAAATTAAGTCTTGGATTAAAGTTTATCTAACTGATACCTACTATTACACTGTAGGTGAGTTTTTAAATGATTTACCAGTTACAATTTAAATATTTGTATGTGATGCATGTTACATTATTACATTTTTATATTTCACGACTGTAATGGCCTTATGGTTTTCTAAACAGAATAAACTCAACTACACTAAACTAAACTACTGTAAAATACACATGGTTTTAAACTAGTTACTGTTTCTTTTAATTTTTTTTAAACAAAAATAATTATCGTACAAGCGGTTAGTTTTAGGAATAGGGAAACTTTATGAAAGTCCACAATGTTACGTAGAATCCAAAATTTTAATAATATACAGGATGTTTCATTTTAAACGAAGATGACGTCAACTTTCGGTAATATACCGGAAGTGATACGTGGACACCATTATTTTACTTGAGTAAGGCATACCTGAAAATACTTGCCTAAATTTTCAAAATTCTATTCGAAGTAATCCCAGAAATAATTCTAATGGGCCGTCACCGTGGACACCCTATATATATATATATATATATATATATATATATATATATATATATCTCAAATAGATGAGAATTGGTATTTTTCATGTGTGGATTGTTGAAACCTGTATATCACCTAATTGGTACCAAACTACAAATGGAATAAGTCATCATAGATATTTTTAAATAAATAAAACAAAAACAGCAATTCTAAACAAATATTTTTAAATGAAAAACTGTTAGAAGATGCAGCAGTCTCCTGTAATTTAAATTCTCATTATCCATCTAAAATGAATTCCCTTTAAAATACACCAAAGATCATCACGATTTGTTTAGAATGTACTAACTTTATATAACTCTCTTATGTATTTGTTTATAGGATCATATAAAAAACAATTAGAAGCCTGTGCCTTAATGTTTTTGGCATGGTCACTACATTATGTACCTTTTTGGGCTATGGGACGTGTGCTATATTTTCATCATTATTTTCCTGCATTGTTGTTCAATTCAATGTTAACAGGTTTGTAATATAGTGTAATTTTCTACTAAAACATATAGTTCATGTTTAATTTTCAATTAATTACAGTTTATATTTTTGTAGGCATTTTATTTGATTATCTTTTGGATAAAATTCCACACTTTTTTCCAACAAAGCTTGCTTCGACAGTCTATCACACAATGTTAGGCGTATTTTTAGCAGCTATTGCGTATAGCTTTATAAAATTTTCCCCTCTCGCATATGGAATGACAGGACCAAGTTCAAATGAACGTAATTCATCAATGTATGGACTAAAATGGTTAGACAGCTGGGAGTTCTAAATTGATAATAAAAAAAAATTATATATCTTGGAGACTATTTTTGTATTTATTGCTTGATATTTCTTATAAAATTTTTGCAAGAAAATACAAGATTATTTTATTTTTCCATTCCTTTTTCTAGGAGGGGGGTTGATGCTTCTGGAGAAACCAATTCAATGATAACCTTCACATAATGCCTATCGTGAGATTTGTAGTTACAAACGTTTTTTTATTCATAATTAGTAGTATTGTGTTCAAGTAGGTATCCTTTTCACATAGCATGGTAAATGGCATGTATGATGCCATACATTGCAGTAGGCAAGTTCGAAGAGTTTGGTGAGGTCATACGTGTCCAAGGCCCTATAATTTCTAATACCACTTGCCTTAGAGCAAATCTAGGGGCTAATCAGTTATTTATTAACCTCTATCTAATGGCTTCTATTGGCTTAATTTAACCCCAAACAAAATATTATACTGGGTTGTTATTAGATGTATAAATGAATGCTGCTACAGCAAGCAAATCAGTTTAGTCCATACCGTGTATGAGATTTAATAAATGTTTGTTAAAACAATTTTTCAGATGTATACAAAGTGATACGTAATTCAATGAGTCTAAACTTTTTTTTAGGGGACCCCTTGTATATTATTTGATCTTTGAATTTTGCTCCTGTAATATAGCACACAATTCGTTACATTAAGTACTTTATAAACTATAATCTACAGGGTGTCCGGGAAAATGTGGGAAATCTCTCGGATTGAGATAGAACATGAAAAAATAAGATGAAGTTCCTACAGGAGATCTACAGTCTACAGAGATATGTGAACCTAGAGGATCCCGCCGGAAACAGATTTTTCTTGAATAAGTTTTAAAGTATTTATAATAATTTAATATGATGGACCGCTTAAAATAGTGTCCTTGAAACATATTCAGTTTATCAGGAGTGGACTGTATGATTAAGAGTTAAAAAAAATAAATCTGGGTAGCTTTAACCTTGAGCTAAAAAAATACTCTTGTATATTGTCGATAAAATGAACCGTTTTCGAGAAAAATAATAAACCAATTCATGTTTTATTTATAAATATCGGGTGTGGAACACCACACGACCTTCCAACCTACAAAATGAAAATTGAAAGAAATGAAATAATTTTAATAAAATATTTTTAAGGATATTATGCAACCTCTGTTATAAGTTCATTACGAAAATAGCCAAAATTGTAAACGCAAAAACAATGATTGTCAAACAGACGTTTAAAACTTCATGACAGACAGAGGTTAATAGACATCTAGATGCTAACTTAAATTAAAAGAAATGAAATAAATTTAATTTCAATTTTTTTAGGATAACTATGCAACCTCTTTTTTTACATTCATAACGAAAGTAGGCAGCATTGTGAAAACAAAAACAGTAATCTATGTCAGAATGACGTTTAAAACTACATGTCAGATAGAGATTCTTAGACATAAATACATGTTAACTTAAAAAAATTCAAAAACCGCCCGCTTCTATAAAAATATCAATAATACAGCTTCAGCATTTTCAATCATATTTATTTAATTTCTACATTTATTTCGCTTTACATTAAAAAACTTTATAAAGAGAATTTATGTAAAATTAAATTTTGTTTAAAAAATACGTCTACACTTTTTCTTATAAAATTAATCGTTATTCAGGTAATGAAAAAATTTTAACCAACACTTAAATTCTACTCTATGAATTTTTTTGCCGCTAAATTACGCGTCGTATCAAAAAATTGCATAGAACATAATTAATCGATATGTTTAAGGTCCATATCTAGGTATTTTTATATCTTTGAAATATGCAGCTGTTTTAGCAATATTTGATAAAAACCAAAAACTGCCCCTAATAAACCTCTCCCCCGCTGGATTTCTCCCAAAATCTGATCAGCTCTAAGCCAAATGAAAAGAAACTTAAATACAAAATTTTAAGTACGTAGGTATTTTCGTTCTGAAATTATCTTGGATACTAACACACATCCACACACAGAGATGATGTCGATCTTGGCAAAGCTTGGCCAAAAGTTGTAAAATGAGCTAATAAGACGATTTGGCGATAGTGAGAAAAAAGTCGATTGTATAACCTTCTATACCTACATATGTATATGTAGGTTGGACGGTAATAAAAAGGACAATGATTTCTTGGTAACAAAATGGGATACGAAAGTCATTGAACAACAGGAAAGTTTCATTTTCAGTTGTTTAATACAAAAAAATGCAAAAATTTAAGAAAGCGATGTATTGTCCCAGGAGGCACATTAACGAAATTATTGAAATAACGTAACCCAGTGTTTCATTGGAAATTTTATAAAAAACATTGTTAATAAATTGGAGAAAATCAGAACAAAATGATGTGAATGAAAGTTAAATATTATTTAAAAATTGTTCCAAGGTTCATTGAGTTAAAGACCAAAACATAAAACTGCAAGTTTGCGAACTAGTTGGATTAAACAACTGATAATGAAACTTTCCTTTTGTTTGAATGCATTTTGTATTGCACAATAAATCATTGTCCTTATTATTAAAAATAAAACATGAATTCATTTAATATTATTTTTCTCGAAAATAGGTCTGTCTATTGAGAATAAACAAGAGTACCTTTTTTTTAAGCTCAAGGTTGAATCTACCCAGAATTATTTTTTAATTATATTGTGTATATATATATATATATATACGGGGTGTCCCAGAAACTCTACGGACAAACTTTGCGTAGTGATTCTAGACCCAAAAATAAGAAAAAAAAATCATATAAACCCAGGTCCGGAAACGCTTCGTTTAGGACGTACAGGGTGTGAAAAAAATTTATTTTATTTTATTTTCCGTTACGAGTCGTCATGGGGGGAAAGGCAGATCTACTAAAGTTTTTTCTGATTGCTTTGGCTAATGACTAACATTTACGACTACCCAAAGGACATGAGACTAATTCTTTGCATTTACGTTCCTCAAACATCTTTTTGGCCTTGGCGATGATGCTTTTGCATCTATTCCTTGCGGCAATATAGTCGACGTGATTTTCGACAGATTTATTTGATTTCCATTTGGTATAGAGTTTATGCTTTTGCGATAATGCATCAGTGTGCAAGCTTACTGAACCATGGTTGGGAACGGGAATGATCTACGCGATTACGTTTTTTGGGAAAGTATAACTCCATAGCTATCAAAATAACTTCAGTTATTGAAAGGGCAATGTTTTAAGAGGGGGGGGCGTTCAAGATTCACACCAGGGGAAGGTTGCAAAAAAATCGCGCAGTTGCTCCAGTTAGCTGATTTAAAATACCACATAGTTCTATCTGTTTTTCGAATAACAGTGGGATTTGGTACAGAGGAAGTTATTTCGATAGGCAGTGGTCTGATTGACCAATTGGGGAAAGGACTCTTGTTTTATAGACAAGTGGGTTAGATGTAAGGAATATGACAAGGAGATGTGGAGTATGGTTAGGATTGTCAGGGATTCTGGTGGGTTCGGAAATCATTTGTGTGAGATCACAGGATACAAGCAAATGCTTCTGCACTATGACCTGCGGAATTAGTAATAGACGAAAATTGTAGTTGTGGACATTAAAACCTGCCAGAATTGAGATATCGCAAGACGGAAACTGTGATAAGAAGTAGTCTATTTTCAAACTAAGGTAATCAAAAAGATCTTGGAAGCTATTATCGTTAGGAGGTGTATATAAACAACGAATTTCACAAATGGGGGTCCAGAATGTTTAACTAAATCGCGTCGAATTTGTTGTTTTCCAAAGTGGACATCCTCTTACAACCTACGTTGTCCTTGGTATACGCACATGCCCCAGCTTTTAGGCGAAAGTTAAGAGTGAAGGTTGTATCTGGGAAATTGCAGGTCAGGCGAATCGGTGCTTCCAGATGAGGGTCGTGTTTCTGATAGAAATATAATGTCCGGTTGCACTTGTTTAAGGTATAGGTGAACAGCATTAAGATTCAACCTGGTACCACGTATGTTGCAGTAATGTATCCGAATGTTGGGACTTTTGATGACTGTGTTCGCTTGAGTCCTGCCCTCCCGGGCATCCGAATGAGACAGGATTTGACTCCCGGCAGATCTTGCCCTTCTTGGTCTTGATTTTGGCTTTGACGAATTTTTGCACCCCTCCCCGCCCACCCCGAATCTTTGGGACGGATCGATGTGAGACTGGACGGCTCGCCCTACTCACCTGGGGTATAGCGTCTGGATTAGAACTCGTCATTTTACGGGTTTAACCGTTAAAACTCCACGATCACTCCAACTCTTTCAGCTCCATGCATTTCATTCTCAACTCCTGACCATAGTGCTAGACTGCCATCCTCCATCTCTACGACACCCTTTCCTTTGCCATTTGTCTTCGATACACACAGAATATCAAGCTGCGTTTCATTCATTACATTCGCAATTTCAAATTCTTTACCATGCATACCTCTAACATTCCACGTACCAACTCCCCTTTCATTCCTTGCATTGTCGTCAACAACGGGGCGCGTTGAATTTATATCACGTTGATGAATTTTCAATAAAAAGATGGGAGGGTATGATCTAGTATACACTTTAAAGGATAATTAATATAAAATGAAATTCGTATAATTGAAAATGCAGTGTTCGGAATATAAGAAGTCTAATCTAGTTACACTTTAATGTTTAACAGTGGATAGGAATAATTCGTTGTCGTATATTTATTTATCCTTCAGGTGCGAGCCTCCGTTGTGTAAATAATTATACTGGCTACCCTCCTTTACACCCTTCGATGGTATAAACTCCGAATAGATGTAAATAAGCGGAACGTGTAGTAAATATTCGCCAGGACAGGATAAGGTGGTAAGTCGTGGTATATAGTTGGGGTTGAAGCCACCGTTAATCAAATAATGTTTTTAGTAATCTTTGCACACCCTTCGAGGTACGTACTCCGAATGAATATGCTTGGGATTACTTTTTGGGCACTAATTAGGAAGGGCGAGAATACCTTCTCAAAGCTCTTTACTTCTTGGGGAGTGAACTTCCAGTAGTGAAGTAATGCCACTAAACAACCATTTACAACCCCTCGAGATGCGTACGCCGAGATGTGGAAATAGTTACTGTTATGGTCGCTGGTGATGTAATTAAGACAGGAAAATTAATAAACAATAAGATATTTGAGAATTAGGATGTTTCAATGTTAGGAAAATATCAGGTTGGTTTTCAGTTTAATTGTTAAATGTAGGTAATTCTCAGGATCCTTTTCTAGAACATTAAGAAAAGTTGGTATGAGATTAAGTAGTATTTTGTGAATGGGAGCTCGGCTATTTATAGGGAAACTGGCGTGGATTGAAAAAGGAGTAGGCAACTGATAGGATTATTAAACAATATTACATTCAGTTCCGGAAGGAAATAGGAAATACGTTTTGATATTAATTTGTTTGCTAGGATAGAAAGAAATTAATTGTAAGGATTTTTAGGATTATTACAAAATGATCGAAATCAAGTAAGTAAAAATACACACACACACACACCTAAACTTAAACTTAAAATTATTAATTTTATTAAATACATTGATAAAAAGTTTACCTCGAGTAGGATTTGAACCTACGACCTGTGCTTTGCTAGAGTACCGCGCTAACCAACTGCGCCATCGAGATGCAAGCCCCAATCGATATAAATTTTGCCTTTTTGTGTGTAGACCTGATGTAAATTCTAAGTATAATGAGATTACAGTAAAATTACTTCCCACTCCACACCAGTTTACCTATAAATAACCGCGCTCCCATTCACAAAATACTGCTTAATCTCATACCAGCTTTTTTTAACGTTAAGAAAATGATCCTGAGAATTACCTACATTTAACAATTAACCTGAAAACCCTCCTGATATTTTCCTAACATTAACACATCCTTATTCCGAAATGTCTTATTGTTTATTAATTTTTATGCCTTAATTACATTACCAGTGACCAGAACAGTAACTATTTCTACATTTTCTCGGCGTAAGCACCTCGAGGGGTTGTAAATGGTTGTTTAATGGCATTACTTCACTACTGGAGGTTAACGCCCCAAGAAGTGACATGCTTTGCGAAGGCATTCTTGCCCTTCCTAATTAGTGCCCAAAAAGTAATCCCAAGCATGCCTATTCGGAGTACGTACCTCGGTGGGCGTGCAAGGATTACTAATACCATTATTTGGTTAACGGTGGTCTCGACCCCAATTGTTAAGTAGCTCTATACCGCGACTTAGCACCTTATCTTCTCCCAGCGAATATTTACTACACGTTCCGCTTATTTAGATCTGTTCGGAGTTTGTACCATCGAAGGGTGTAAAGGAGGGTAGTCACTATAATTATTTACACAACGGCGGTACACCCCGAAAGATAAATAAATATACGACAACGAATTATCGACTATTAAAGATCTTAAACCACCGCCAACACCTTACAAGCCTACATTTTACCCATTTATATCCACTCGTTTCCACCATCCAGTACACCTGGTATTTACACTAATGAAATCACGTTGCATTGCTATTTAATTTTCATATATCACTATAATCCACACTTTCATTTAATCCTTTCCAAGTCAAATTATCCAGTATAATTAATTACACCTGCCTTTTATATGAATACGTTAAACACATCCTAAACCACATCATTTTATTTCCTACAACACTAAAGTGTAATTAGATTACATTTATTATATTCCGAACACTATATTTTAAATTATACGAATTTCATTTTATATTAATTATCCTTTAAAGTGTATACTAGATCACGCCGTCCCGTCTTTTTATTGAAAATTCATTAATGTGATATAAATTCGATTGAAGTAATGAGTAATTTTACAACCGAAAATCATTTGTTTACCTACAAAAATTCCTTACACTTTGGCATATGACAAGGTCGTAACACTAACCTACTTTTCTATGCTATGTGTTTCACTTAACCTTAATCGTTTATATTCGACTAATTACCAAATTTTAGATATCTAAGTATTTCAACCCCTCTGATTTTAATTACCCACATACTCATTAGGTAATAATTTCAGAAATAATATCCTGGGTACCTGTCTTCCTATTTCATCGAATTTTCCAAGACATTGTCCATCTCGCTTCATACTCACAATTAAAAACACACACTTATCACTTTTTACGTTCTTTTAATTAAGACACGCTCAAATACCGGTAGACCACCACGTGTTGATAACATCTGTTTTAGCAGACGATCCAGACCGACTCCACCCGAGGAGGGAAGTAAAAATTCAAACTCGGCTACCAGAATTACATTAATTTATTAGAATATCGTTTTTATTTTGTTAAAGGAATTGTTTTATTATAATTATTATATGTCATGTATTATTTCTCAATATATTTGAAAACATTTACTGTGTAAATTTTATATAATAGGCAACCAAACGCACATCGCTGCAGTGACAATAGAACTCCCCCCTGGAGGTTCAATGAGCAAACAATAAATGGACAAAAATTCAAAAATACTTGTGCACCAAAAAAGCGTGTTATAACTTCGTATTTAAATTAGATTGTTCCCTACGCGATATTTGGTTCGCGGACTTGCTGTTATTTATTTGAGAAAAGAAAATTATTTAATTATTTTTAATTTATTTAGAATATCGATTACGAATTAGAGCTAGTTGTTTGTTTATTCAATTTATATTTATTTGCCTTTTTTTAATTTATACTTTGGATTACGGATTCGACCTAGTTATTTATTTTTATCATTTAAGCTAACAAAATGAATTTTTATGACAAAGCTTACGTTTGGGTTTGTTATAGAAAGGGGTTTATTACAAAGCTGTACAGTTATAAATCACACCTGGCATGTCTTGTATTTTTCCTACAGTTACAAATACGTATTTATGATTTGTTTATACCCCGCGCTACCGTGGGATAAAATGAGTGATTTTCTTAGTTCTCTCTGAATTATTGTTATTGCAAAATGTTTACCTGTTTGAATTCAAACCTCCCTCCCTACGAGGGAGGTATGATAAGTACCCGTGTTTGGCGACAGATGGCGCGTTGTGTGAAAATCTGCATTACCAACTGTGAGTACTATTCTTTAGTTCACGTCTCTCAAAATTTTAGCGACATTCATCAAGTACTTTAGTTTGTATAGCTGTTGAAAGTGAGTTAGTGTATGTATTTTTGCAATAATGGAAAAAGCACAATACCGGTCAGTGATTAGATTTCTTTTTTTGAATGGGAAAACGTGTGTAGAAATCAGTGAAAAGTTACAAGCAGTTTACAACGAGAATGCACCATTGATGACTACCATCAGATACTGGTATAATGAATTTAAACGTGGCCGAAGCTTTGTGTTTGATGAGGTCACTGCGGATGAAATGATTAATAAAGTGCATGATATCGTGTTAGCAGATCGTCGGATGAAGATAAGAGAGATTGTTGAGATGGTAAACTCAATTGAACGTGTACAAAATTGGGTATGAGAAAGCTATAGGCGAGATGGGTGCCGCGGCTGCTGACGATTGATCAGAAACGAAACCGCGTGACAACTTCAACGCAATGTTTGGAGTTTCTGCGGTGTTACGTGACCGCTGATGAAACGTGAATCCATCACTACACGCCGGAAACCAAAAGTCAGTCATTACAGTGGGTTTCTGCCGGCGAACGTGCACCAAAGAAAGCAAAGACGATTCCATGAGCCGGAAAAGTTCTAGCGACGATTTTTTGGTATTCGCAAGGCATCATCTTAATCGATTACTTGGAGAAGGGAAGTATTATGCCAATTTATTGGACCGATTCGACGCTGAAGTAAAGAGTAAAAGGCCACACCCAGCGAAGAAAAAAACCATTTTTCATCATGACAACGCCCCGGCCCACTCGTCGGCAATTTCGACAGCAAAACTCGTTGAGTTACGGTACTAAATGTTGCCCCATCCACCATATTCACTAGATTTGGCCCCCTGCGACTTTTTTCTTTTTCCAAACATGAAGAAATGTCTTCGTGGAAAGCGGTTCTCGACAAATGAAGAAATCAGTGCGGAAACAGAGGCCTATTTTGCAGAGTTCGAAAAATCTTATTATTTGGTTGGGTTAAAAAAGTTGGAACATCGTTGGATCAAGGTGATTATGTCGAAAAATAAATATACTGAATATAAACCAATTGCCTTGTTTTCCTGAACACAGGTATTTATCATACCACCCTCGTAAAAGAGCCATTTTACACGTTACTAAAATGCTACTGGTTAGATTACTATGATTTTTGTTTACTATAGATATTCAAATCGCTGGGTTGTAAAAATCTGTTCAAAAACTCACCCTTACCATACAGTGCCTTATTAATTTAGAAATTGTCACTTTCACACGCACATGTTTCACTACCCGAAGGTAGAAGCCGGAGCTACCTTAAACATGACCTTTCGCTTTGATGACCCGGCAGTAACTATGTACATATGTACAAATACCTTTAGTAACGATTTAGTTGTAAGTCATAGAGTAGTGTTTGTAGTTCTTTACTTTATATTTTTGTATCATAGTAAATTACAGAATTATACGTATTTAAAGAAATTACAGAAAAATCGTGTTTTGAAGTATTTAGTTAGCCTTGGTCTTTTTTTTGGAGGAAAACAAGAGCTGCACTGAATTGGCCTCATGAAACTGAAAATCTTTCCCCATTTTACCGTCGTCTGTGAATAGGTGTGCGGGGGTGTGGGTGCTGTGTGTGTGGGTGGGTATGTCTGTATGGGTGTGTGCATGTGCGTGGGTGTGTGTGCGCGCTCGTGTATGTGTGGTGTGTGTGCTTGCGCGCGTGTGTCTGCATGTGCGCGTGTGTGTTTGTGTTCCATTTATTTATTTAGGAGAGGCGTTGTCTTTCTTTAATAACATACCGAGCTGGTAGCGTAGTGGTGGCACGATCTGCTTAGCATTCGGGAGGTAATGGGTTCGATTCCCGTTACCGTCTACCTTGTATGAGGTTTTTTCAGGGGGTTTTCCTCATACACATGTAGCGGCATGGTCACTGCATATATGCACACCATGTGCGGCTGCTTAGGGGAATGCTGGGGTAGTATTTTCCCCCTCAGAACCCTAACTCCGTTCCTTCCGATCCTATCCTGACCACACCCATCCTTAATCCCACCATGCATATATACGTAATGTATGTATGTATGCTGGGAATCCATGATTGTGGCTGAAGGAGCTTGGAAAGCTCGAGCTGCCCGTCCTCCCCCTTGGGGAGGGAATGAAATACGTGGCCTTTTTCTTTTTTTTCCTGTAATAAGGAAACTAAAATAGTTTTAGCAGGACAACCCTCCCTTCGATTGATTGATATTTTTAAATCGCCTGCGCCTTATATAAGGAAAACGACGACAGCTGTTCCAAGGAAGACCTGGGAAAGCATAGTCTTTCTAAAAAAAGTTGTGAGTTTAAGTCTAGCTTTAGTTTTCTTACAGTTAGCATTTTGTGTTACTTGGGATAGAACTTTAAAGGGCCTTTGGTTAATGTTAATCAATTTAAAATATGTTAAATAAATCCTTTCAATTGTTATCATTTTGAAGGAGTATCATTTAGAAGTCTTCAGAAAGTAATAATTATATATTTTATAGATTTGTCCCTTAACTCATTTCTATGATTTTGAAAGGTAAGTATGCTATTAAAATCATTCCCAGATGTTTTGCATTGGCGAAATAAGGGATCATATTGTTGCTATGAAAATGGAAGGATGGTATATTGGAGACAATGGCTTCCTACAGAAGAAGGCAATAGGACAATATATGAAATTAAATTGATTTAGTCTTAAGTAATATGGTTTTAACTGTTTTATTTAAAATTATGACATCTTTTATCTTTGAAAATAAGTAATATTTTTCATATACTATTTAATGGTTATTAAGTTTGTTGCATGAAACAACGATTGACATCGAGTTTTAAATCACGAGGATCCAGGCAATTGGTTTCTGTGTGTATAAAGATGAAAATTGCTTAAAGTAAAAGAGAAACTGGAGTAATCATTGAATTTTGCGTAGCAAAATACTATCACTAATCGAATGCAACAGAACAATTTCATCATCATAATTTTAAGGAAAATAATTTTATTCTTAGTATAAATTATACCTTAACAATGATTTAGTGAAAAGCCAACATTGTGTTCAAGACAATAAATCGAAACTAAATGACAAGACATTTCGATGTCTCTACTGTCCCACTTGGTTTTTGTATTTTTGATTATCCTTAATATGAGTGAAATGGTCTTGTAATAAATCTGTCAGTGTGCTTCTGTCACACGGTTTTCAAATTGGCTTGACAGCCACATATTATCTACACCATACGTACTTCTTTAGGTTTTGCATGTAGATGGTAATTATTTGATGGCGGTGGTTGTTCCCCTATACCTTTCCATAGGTTTGGCTGCTTTAAAAATGTTTTGTTTATTCAAAGCAAATTAAAAGCTTCATTAGTAATTTAGTATTAAGGGTATGTACTTATTCTAAAAGTGTAAATTTGTTTATTACAAAAGGATTTAGTGATATATATATATATATTTAATTTACTGATTTTAAGCTTTAACTGAATCCTTATACACGTACATATTACAGATGCAAATTGAATTATTTATGCTGCTTCTATCATCTATTCCAACAATAAGTGAAGAGTTTCTTATGATATCTAAAACACAATCTACTCCGTTACTTAAATATGTGGCCTATAATGATATTGCAGTATTACATTTTTTATTACCGGAAGATGTTCATTTTGCAACGTTTAAGTTTGAAGTAGAAGAAGTACCAGATTCTGTTTTTAGTAAGGTTGTTTTTATAACTTTATAAATGATTAAATAATTCTTTTAAGGGTGCCCATTCAATGATATAGATATTTATTTAAAGCCTGGATCTCTTCCAGTTATTAATCCAGATCACTCAAAGTGGCCTAAAACATTTTTTTTTTCAAATAGTAGTCGTCCTATGGATTTTATTAACTTTAAGTCTAATTCGAAACCCCAGTTTATTAATATAACTTCACCATATTCTGGTTCTTATTTTGTTTCAGCATTTATTACATATACAGATCCAAAATTGCAAGCTATCAAACAAGCAGGTGAGAAGTTAAAAATTTAATTACAATGTAACCATTGAATATGTGCATTGGTGCTTGTGTGGGTGTGAATGTTTGGCTCTCCTTGACTTTTGATTATTGACCAATTACACGCTAAATGGTATTACGGTAGTCTCACATTATTGATATACCTAGTGTAGTAGGTAATAGGCAAAATGTTTTGTACCAAATCATAACAGATTTGTTCATTTAGATGTCTGTGAAAAAATGTGGTTCAATAAGCTGATTTCCAATGATCCGCAAATCCGCCACATACGTTTAAGGGTTACCTATGTTGGTTGCTTGTGTGTCGGATTTTTATTTCATAGTAAGAAATTTATGTCAATTAATGTGACCGTTCTTGTGAAGTGTAGACTCGTTACTGAAAAGGACTTACTAAAAAAAAAGTGGGATTTTCTTGAATCTTGACTGAGCTAAGTTATAAAATGCTATTCGTAACTGGTCACAGTTAACATCTAATAGTTAGACGTGATTAATTTTCTTAAAATTCTTTGCCCATTTACTTATTCCCAAGACATTACTAACTTTCCTTTGGTTAGAAGTAGTGTTTTCGGTGACTTCCAATGCATTTTGTCACTCCTTACTGGCATGGCTCTTATTTGTTTTAAACAATGTACCATACCAGCCTGTATAAATCTAACCAGTAGAGTATGCAGTGGTCTGCTAGCCGGGTGCCTTCTGTGTGGATATTGTTGAGTGTAAAGTCTGCTTGCCAGTTAACAGTTTCGGTCCGCTTCACTTACTATAAAAATGGAATTCAGATGTTTTAAATAAGGCCAACCTATAGCCAAGCTAGTGAAACGTGTACAGTGTTATTTAAAATTAATGATTCAGAGTATTCTAATTTCACTACAATCAATATTTAGGTCTCTAAAGGACTATTGTTAATGTAAGAATGTTAAAATGTGAATAGTAATTTTGTTGCAACATATCAAACATGACTCACGCACCAAATTTTCAATAACTTGAAAGTATTTCAAAAACTATGGATTTTAAGGGTATATTTATACTTTGGTACACTAGTAATTTAAATCACGTGAAAAATTAAAAAATGTAATAAAATGTGGGGTGTTCTATAAGAAAAAAAAGATTTTGGTACACACTATTTAGGGATTTAAATAGATAATTTTGAAGTTTGCCCATCAACTATTAGTATACATTTTACTGGAGCGGATTGTCTAATTTGGTTCTTGCATGAAGTATAGAAAAAGGAAGATGGGCTGCACTGCCTTGCGTAAATTAATACAATTCATAAGAATATTGTGCACCGTTCAATCAGTATGTAATGTGCAACTGATCAAATGATATAATATAATATTATATATATATATATATATATATATATATATATATATATATATATATATATATTATATATATATATATATATATATATATATATATATACATGATTCACGTCATGGTATTAGACGTTTACGGAAAACGAGACATGGGATCTTTTGAAAATTTGGTCACTTGCATGGTTGGCTCGGATCTATCCATCTAAAATATTTTCAGCTTTCGACGTTGCCTTATGTGGAAAAGTGGCATCACCTTTGATATTTTTAATGAGACGCCCTGTATATTATTACATTTTTGGGTTCACTATTACTTTTAAATTATTTTGCATCACACCTATGCCTATCTTCAACCGTTTTGAGTAATTAATTAATTTCCTTATTTTTAGCCAAAACATGGTTCCAATCGAATGTTCATTATTGTAGTGTTTGAATTTGTGGAAAGTTGAAATTCTGGATGCACTCTATGAATAAGCTGTTCATCAGTTCTGCGTAACGAAATTGGTTCCATATTGTACAGGGTCGTTCGAAATTCGTTACGTTGCCGCACGGTACAGAAATGCAGAAAAGTTCATTATTTCAAATAGGACACCCTGTATATTATCGAATATTCTGATAGACAATTGAAGTCCCTTTAAAATGATGTATCATGTTCCTATATCTAAACAGATCACCCGACCTCACACCTCTTGATTTTTACTTGTGGTGTAATTTGAAGAGGAAGGTTTATATGACACCGGTACTCACGAAACAAGACCTGCGTCAACGAGTTATCAGGAGCATTTTAGAGCTAGATCCCACAGAGACAAAGCGAGCCACAATTTCATCAACGATTATTCGTATTCTGAAATGTTTGGAAACCAACGGTCGACATTTTGAAAATTTATTGTAAATGTTTTCTAGTCTTGTTAGTTATTGTTTGATATTATTTGCATTGCGATTCATGTTTAACTGAATTTGTTATTTAACGTTCTTTTTTATAAATAACAGTAGGTATTAATAATTAATGAAATTATTGTATAATAGTACAAACTTGCTTTTGTCCATTCGTCGCAAATTAGGATACATTTCGTTGAACTTCATGCATGTTCTCGTTAGAATTTGGTCACATTGTCCATGAAAAATAAATGGTTTTATCAAAACTTGAATTGTGTAGTAATTTCCTACTATTTTGACCATTTTCCAATTTCTCCCGTTAATAAACACCCGAATGTTTTATTATTAGTGCACTAATTGTGACAGAAAAGACAGAATAGTGCGATTTTTATAAGAACATGTTATATCATTTTAAAGGGACTTCAATTGTCTATCAGAATATTCGATAATATACAGGGTGTCCCATTTGAAATAATGAACTTTTCTGCATTTTGACCTTGCGGAAACGTAACGAATTTCGAACGACCCTGTACAATATGGAACCAATTTCATTACGCAGAACTGATGAACAGCTTATTCATAGAGTGCATCCAGAATATATATATATATATATATATATATATATATATATTATATATATATATATATATTAAACTTAAAATAATTCACAGCATACCTTCGTGAGACAAATGTAAATTTAAAATTATAAAAAATAGTTAAGTAAAATTGAATTATCTTTACAAAATATGTCTACATCTTCCTATAAAGTTGAACGAATATTAAAATTCCCGTCATTTGGCGCAAAATTATGCGTCGCATCAAGACATTAAAATTAAGAATTATATTAAACGTACAACATTATGTTTTGACTGTAAGATAAAACTTACATTTATTAACGAAGCTATTTCTTTGTTAGATTTGACTGGATTTTTAATTTTTTTTATTGAATATACTACAATCTGTCGTATTTGACAATCAGTAGTTGGTTTGACTTACATAATAGATTACAAGCGTGGAGGTTGATTATCCAATGATAAATCACTCTTAATACTAGTTTGGCATACTCTGAGCAATTCTTATTATTGGTTAACTCTATGTGGCAAATCGAGCGGTTTAAACCTTTTTAGCCTTGGTTGCACTTCATTGACATTTTCGATCATGCGCTCCACTCGAACATTAGGATGAACACTGATTCTGTCACTATGACGCGCACTGTATCTTTTTATTTCCTCGTTAATTGTAGGTATGATGAGGTCGTTATTATTGTGTCATTGGGAACGTACCATGGTGCGATGGTTATGACTCGGAGTACTTTAGATTGGAATCGTCGGATTATTTCAATATTGGATGTATTGGCTGTCCCCATAGCTGTATGCCATAAGTCTATATGGGTTTTATCATAGTTTTATATAGTAGGATCGTGCTTTCCAAGAAGAATTGTCATTTCCTTCTTATCAGCCAGTACATTTTTTGAAGTTTCAGTCCAAACTGCTTTCGTTTTGCCCATATGTGTGTCTTCCAGGTTAGTTTCCTGTCTAGGTGGATTCCAAGGTACTTTGAGCTGTCAGCTTGGGGTATTTGTTTGTTGTTGATCTTGACCGGTGCACATGTGCGCCTTCTTAAGGTGTACGTTACTTGTACTGATTTATTTTCATTAATTTGAATGTGCTACTTATTGCACCAGCGCTGTATCGATATCAAGATGTGTCTGCAGTTGCTGGGTTGCCAGGGTTGGGTCCGTGTTGAATGTGAGTATCGCCATGTCGTCAGCAAAAGTGGCGATCATGTTTCATGGTATTGTCGGAAGGTCTGCTGTGAATATTAGGTACAATATTGGGCCCAGCACGCTGCCCTGGGGAACTTCATAGTTGACGGGGTATGGATTTGTTGTTGCGCTACCATATCGGATAACAAACTGTCAATTTGTTACTGTAGGATTTCAAAATAGTCGGTAGGTAGGGTTTGCTTGATTTTGCAGATGAGACCCACATGCCAGACCTTGTCGAAGACCTGTTTTACGTCTAGAAAAGTTGCTACACAGTATTACCGTTCATCGAAGTCATTGATAATTTTCCATACCACTCTTTGTACTTGTTCTATTGTTGAGTGATATCTGCGGAAACTGGTGGTCTGGTATTACGTTGTTGTCCAGGATAATTGGGGAGAGCTTCTCTAGCAGCAGTTTTTCGAACATCTTCGACAAGACGTAATAGGCAGATTGGTCGGTATGATAACGGTTGGTCTGTTGGTTTTTCTGGCTTGGGGATAAGTATTGTCGTTCCTACTTTCCATTGTTCAGGAAAGTACCGTAGTCTTAGTATTCGATTGAAAAGTTGGGTTATGAATTGATATCCTTTATGGGGTAGTTCTTGAAGAATCTTTCCTTTTATTAAGTCTGAGCGTGGTGCTTAGTGTGGATTTACGTTTTTATGAGTGGTGGTTTTTATTTGAGAAGTTTTAAATGGTTTAATTGGTAGGCTCATTTGATAAGGCATTTGGAGCAGTTGTTGT
This sequence comes from Vesta saturnalis, assembly GCA_036346205.1. Taxonomy (NCBI): domain Eukaryota; kingdom Metazoa; phylum Arthropoda; class Insecta; order Coleoptera; family Lampyridae; genus Vesta; species Vesta saturnalis. Next base: position 1,783,924 of record JARFJB010001412.1, read on the forward strand.
GTTTCTTCAGTTTCGCTTTCATCCATCGGGGATGGTGTGAACACGTTAGCTAGGTGTTCTGCGAAGGCCTTTGCCTTCTCGTTGTCGCTTTTAGACCAGATGTTGTTGGGAGTTCTGATTGGCGGTTTGTGTTGGTTAGGATGTTTAGGTATCTAGTTGCTTTCCATAGAGTATAATCATTAGCTTCGAGCGGAGACAGATTTTGATTTCTAATTTCAGATAGGAGGTTTTTGAGTTCTGCGGAGGCCCGGTTTAGGTTTCTTTTGTCGTTCGGGTCCTTTGATATCTGCCATATCCTCCTTAGCCCACGTTTTTGTGCGATTTTCTTTTTGACCATGATCGGGCATTTTCTTGAGTCCATATGTTTGTCCGGTACTGGCGTGGCCTGGCGAGCGGTATTTTGGACGGCCCTATTAAAGAGTAGCACTGCATCTTCCAAGTCCTTAGTAGTTTTTAGCGGGATACCAGTATTCAGGGTTTCTTCTATTATTTCTCGAAAGAGCTCCCAGTTTGTATGTTTGTTTATGAGCGTTGGTGTTTTCTCCTTGAGGAGTATGTTGGTACCTAGTGTTACCAGTATCTGAGAGTGGTTTGTTGAAAGGTCCAGACAGGATTTAATGTTGAGGAGGTTTAGGTTTACGTTTTTAACAAAGCAAGGGTCGAGTAGGTCTGGTATCATACTGAGGTCTGTAGGCCAATAGGTGGATTTGCCTGTACAGAGGGGTAGTATGCCCGAGTTGTTTATGGCTTTTAATATTTCTCTTCCTTTCGTAGTACTTGTTCTTGAGCCCCAGTGGGTATGCTTCGCGTTGTAGTCATCTCCGGAGATGAATCTGTTGCCTAGTGAGTGAAAGTAGTGTTCGTAGTTTTGTTGTTTATTGTTGTGACGTGTTGGGCAATATAGTGCTGATAGAGTAAGTGGGCCTAGCCAGTCTTCGACGACTATGGATGTGGCTTGTAGGTGTGGTTCGCTCTATTTGAGGAGTTCGTGGTGCTTGATGGTGTTTTTGATAATTATGGCAGTGCCAGCAGAGGCGGCCCCATCTGGGTGTTGTGTTACGTAGATGTCGAAGTCTGGTATTTTAAGGTAGCTGCGTTCTGTAAAGTGTGCTTCTGAAATCAGTATTATCTCGAGACAGTGAATATTAATGAATTCAATCAGTTCGTCTCTGTGGTGTGTCACCCCATTGGCATTCCATACTCCTATATTAATGTGTTGGGCGATTATGGGTTTTGGTTACAATTGTGGTTAGCAGGTTCAACATGGTGCTCATATTTGCTCCATCAGCTGTTCTATCATCTGCTTTAGTTCAATTATGTCGTTTGTCTGTTGTGATGGGCTTGATATCAATAGGTGGGTTAATTCGTTGGCGTTGTACTGGCTATTTTTGGTGGCTACTTGGGCGAGAGGCTCGGTTGGTATGCATTTGTGATGGAGATTATTTTTGGTCTAGGTGGGGGAAACGTTTTCAGGTGTAGTTCTTTATAAGTAGGGCACCATTTGTAGCTTGCGGGATGATTCCCGTTACAATTTACGCGAGTGACTTTTTTGTATTTGATTTTGTGTTCGCACTGCGAGGTGGAGTGTAGGCCAGTGCATTTTACGCATCTGGGTGAGCGATTACAAAATTTTTTTGTGTGGCCGTGTTTTTGGCACCTGAGCATTGGGGGATGATTTTTTTTGGGTGTGGTTGTTCGAATTTTGCAATCGAGTGCATTAGTTTTCCGATGTTATAAATGTCTTTGTTGTTAGCTGAAGGACGTAGTTCTACGACGAAGAAGGGCAGTTCTATTTTTGTGCCGGGTTGCTTTACGTTCCATATGTTAGTTACGGAATGACCAAACTGATGTCAAGTTTGTATTTCTGAATGCTTTTAAAACTTAACTTAACTTTCACGCCATTCCCTTGCTCTTATTTATTTTTCATTCACAATATTTCTCCATGCTTTCCTATCTCCGCATACCTCCTAGCTTCCGCAAGATTCATACATTGTCTCTGACATGCCCTTTTATTTTTCAAACTTCTTATGTTTAAAAATTATTATTAATTTTATTAAATACATAAATTATGTTTCTTTCCTTTATCATACATTCTACTACATTCAGCCAATTTTTACGCGGCCTACCAGACACGGCCTTAGCTCTAATCTCACCCACATATATTTGCTTCGTTAATCTTGCGTTGTTCATTCTCTCAATGTGACCAAACCAACGTAATGTACTAATTTTATATCTATCCATCATCGCCTTTTCCTCGCCACACTTCTTCATTATGCACTCATTCTTTATATTGTCCCTTCTCGTTTTACCACACGCGATTTTCAGGAATCTCATACCCACGGCATTTATTTTTCTTCCATGCTTTTTTGGACATACGCATGTCTCACTTCCATACAGTACTGATGGGACAAACATGCCATTATAGATTGCTCGATTCGAAGTTAGTCTCATACTTTCGTTTCTCATTATCGTCCACATACTTCCAACCACTTTCCTTCCAGCCTTCGTCCAATTTCGCCCTCCATTGTACCATCTGCAGAAAACATTCTACCTAGATATATCAGCTCGTCCACTTGCTCCACAATTTCATCTTGCAGAGTAAATACTCTACTCCACTTTCCCGATTGAACACCACAATCTTAGTCATCTGCATACACCAGAAGTTGTACATTTACGTTACCAACCATTACACCATATGTATCCGTACATGCTTGTCTAACACATTTATCCATGTATACATTGAACAACCACGGTTACATCACACAGCCTTGTCGCACTCCTTCTTCAATATTAAAGTATTCACACACACCTCCTCTCACCCTAACACATGTCCGACTACCATTATATACTGACCTTATTCCGTTTATTAGACCTTTATTTACGCGATATTCATTTAATACACAGCTTCTTTTACACTTAAACACTTTTAGATCACCTACTGGAGAGCAACCATCTGATCGATACATCCTCTCCCTGGCATGAAGCCACCCTGCACATCCCAAATCTTAGTTTGTGTAGTTTCTCGTACTCTATCTATCAGTATTCTTCCAAATTCCAGGCACGCTGAGCAAACTTATTCCTCTGTAGTTTGTGAAATCACTCTTGTTCACCTTACCCTTATACAGTGGTACAATGATCGCGCTCTTCCAATCCCTCGGCTCTTTTCACACATAAGGCATACATTGAATAATTCACACAATCTTCGTATAAGCTTTGCATCCCCATATTTTAGCATTTCACCAGTGATTTCCTCTACGCCTGCTCTTTTGCCGTTTTGCAATCTTCCTTCCGTTTCCTCTACCTCATTTATCCCAATATCCTTCTCAGTTTTATTCACCATTCCTTCTAAATTCTCCTTATTTAAGCCTTCAGTCTTACTTTCCTCATTACTGTACAGCTTTTCGAAATATTTTGCACCATTTCCTCACTTCACAATCGTCTCATACTATTTCGTTGCTCGTATTCATCACTCTTGCAGCATTCTGTTTTGGACCACGTTTTGTATTTTTGGCCCATTTCCAGAAAAGTTTTTTGTTTCCCTCAAAATCATTCTGCATTTTCTCTGTTTCCACTTCCTCTCACCGTCTCCTTCGCTTCTTTGTTTCTTAATCTGTACACCTCAAACAATCTCATTTTTTGCAGTAATCATTGCCATGTACGCATCTTGTATCTTACACACTGCCTTTTTTACCGCCTCATTCCACCAAGCACATTTTTTTCTGTGTACCTACAGTCACTTATCCACATATCCGCACGGCACCATTGACAACACAGTTTTTCAAGCTTATCCACGCACTTTCAACGTCAGCGTCTTTTATTTGTTCGTTCACAGCATCTGCGTACTTCATTCTCACACCATTATCCACTATTCTGTCTACCCTAATTCTGGACGTTCGCACTACGTTGCCTTTCTTCCTCCAGACCCACTTTTGCCCTAAACATACTCTCGATACAACCAAAAAGTGGTCCGATCCACACTCCGATCCGCGCATTACTTTTGTGTCTTTCACCAGGTTTCTAAGTCGTTCATCATACTACACTATCAAGTCTATCATACTTTTAGATTCACCTCTTTGCTATGTGAATGCTTTTATCAATATCAAATTAAAGTTTTTCACAACTTTATATGTATAACATAATTTGATAAAATTTTATTAAATTTGCTCTTTTTATGGCATTTTTTACTGTTAGGTTTCGACCATTGGAGACCGTTACATTAATAGCAGACTTTGTTTGCGTTTTCAATTTTCATACTTCGTAAAATTGTTTCAATAACTGTAAGTGTTATCGAAATGTTTAGATTTGTATAAACATAAATACAAAAATACACAATTAAAAAGCTAAATATTGTAATTATGTGTAAATAATGGTGAATGTTTACATTTTCATAAAACTCCACAGAACATAATTAATTTATTTATATTCTACATGATAATATTTTTATATCTATGAAATATGCTGTTTCAGAAACATTTGATAAAAATCAAAAACTGCGCCTAAGATTGTAAACCCCATTTTCTGGCGGTTCTTTTTAAAATCAAGTCAGATTCAGGAGAAATGAAACAAGCTGAAATACGAAATGTTATACTCGTATGTTTTATCGTTTTGTAGTTATTTTATGGATACTACCATATATTTACACAAACGCAAGCACACAACACACACACACGCGCACGCGCGCGCGCACACACACACACACACACACACACACACGACAACACACACGACACGAACCACGTCACACATGCACCATACGACACACACACACACACACACAACACACACACACAACACACACACACACACACACACACACACACACACACGACACACACCACACACACCACACACACACACACACACACACACACACACACACACACACACAACACACACAACACACACACACACACACACACACACACACACACACACACACACACACACACACACACACACACACACACACACACACACACACACACACACACACACACACACACACACACACACGCACAACACACACGCACACCACACACACACACACACACACACACACGCACTCACACCACACACACACACACACAACACACACAACAACACACACAAACACACAGAAACACACCACACCACAGCAAGCACGCACGTACGTACGCACACACATGATGAATGCTTTCTTTACCCCGCGCTGCTGTGGCATAAAATAAGTTATTTTTATTAGTTCTATAATTCATTATTACTACAAGGATTTTTACCTGTTTCAGTTCAATCCTTTGACAAAAGGATGGTATTTAACTATACAAATAGTAACATGTAAACATTAGTTCCAAAATTTATAGGATTAAAAGGGCGAAATCAAATAAACATCATCAAAATCTGTGTGGTTTCATATTAGTTGGGTTGATCAACCTATTTCCACAGTTTTGTTTGTGTAGGGCGACGTTTCGGACTCTTGCTTCCATCATCAGGATTAGTCATGTGAAGGACTTATTCCGCACTTGAGTCGAATTCATTTACTCTCACTTTGCCTTAAGCACTTGACTACCCTCCGATTCGAACTTGGTACCTTTTACTTACTAAGCCTGATAGCTTTAGCGCTGAACCACTATATTTACATTTTAGAACGCAGGTTAGTTGAGCCTAAGATGTTGGCGTGTTATTGTGGTCCGTAAGCGTTTAATTGTACCACTGTATAAGGGTAAGGGGAACAAGAGTGATTTTAAGAACTACAGAGGAATGAGTTTGTTAAGCGTGCCTGGTAAAGTATTTGGAAGAATACTGATTGATAGAGTACGAGAAACTACACAAACTAAGATTTGGGATGTGCAGGGTGGCTTCATGCCAGGGAGAGGATGTGTTGATTAGATGGCTTCTCTCCAGCAGGTGATCGAAAAGTGTTTAAGAGTAAAAAGGAAGCTGTACTGTGCGTTTGTAGATCTGGAGAAGGCATACGACAGAGTGAATAGGGAGAAGCTTTGGGAAATATTAAATGAATATGGCGTAAATAAAGATCTAATAAATGGAATAAGGGCAGTATACAACGGTAGTCGGGCATATGTTAGGGTGAGAGGAGGTGTGAGTGAATACTTTAATATTGAGCAAGGAGTGCGACAAGGCTGTGTAATGTCACCGTGGCTGTTCAACGTCTACATGGATAAATGTGTTAGACAAGCATGTAGCGATACAATTGGTGTAATGGTTGGAGACGTAAATGTACGACTTCTGGTGTATGCAGATGGCACAGCCTTATTAAGTGACAGTGCGGATGAGCTACAAACCGCTTTGAGGAAGTTTGATACAGTCTGTGAGAGCATGGAGGTAAACGTGAACAAAACTAAGATTGTGGTGTTCAATCGGGAAGGTGGAAAGGAGAGTAGAGTATTTACTCTTCAAGATGAAATTGTGGAACAAGTGGACGAGCTGGTATATCTCGGTAGAATGTTTACTGCAGATGGTACAATTGAGGGCGAGATTGAACGAAGGGTCAAAGCTGGAAGGAAAGTAATTGGAAGTATGTGGACGATAATGGGAAACGAAAGTATGAGCCTAGCTGCGAAACGAGCAATCTATAATGGCGTGTTTGTCTCGTCAGTACTGTATGGAAGTGAGACATGGGTATGTCAAAAAGCACGAAAGAAAATTAAATGCCGTGGGTATGAGATTTCTCAGAAGCTCATGTGGTAAAACGATAAGGGACATGATAAAGAATGAAGGCATAATGACGGAGAGTGGCGAGAAAAAGACGATGATGGATAGATATAAAAGCAGTACATTACGCTGGTTTGGTCACATTGAGCGAATGAACAACGCAAGATTAATGAAGCAAATATATGTGGGTAAGGTTAGAGGAAAGGCTGGGCCTGGTAGGCCGCGTAACTATAGTAGAATGTGTGATGAAGGAAAGAAAGATAAGAAGTTTTAAAAATAAAAGGGCATGTCAGAGACAATGTATGAATCTTGCGGAAGCAAGGGAGGTATGCGAAGATCGGAAAGCATGGAGAAAGATTGTGAACGAAAAATAAATAGGAGGCAGGGATTGTTTTGCCTACCCGCAAGGGAATGGCGTGAAGGTTAAGTTAAGGTCTAGGACAATGCTGCTATATTTATTTCCTCATTAGTACTCGGTGGTTTGGTTTCCCTATTTCCAAACATCATTTTTTTGCCGCCATTAAACCAATTAAATATGTGAAGTACATTTTTCTTCTACAAAAATACAATGTAATATAATTATTTAATTTATATTAGAGTTGAAATCAGTTTTGTTTTAGGCTTAACTGCAAAGTGCCTAACAAATCTTTATGCGGAATTATGGGTTGTTAAGGAACCTAGAACGTACACCACAATGCCTGATAAGCAGGAAAACGTAATCTTATTATCAAAAAGTAATAAAGTTTATAAGTTTTATGTTACTGATTCTACTGATTATGTTATTTTGGACATAAGTAAATTATCATATTGCGCAAAATGTAAAAAAATTAAAATACAGATTCAACCGCATAGAATTCCCACTAAAGATGAATCATTTCACAGTATTGATTTATTGAAAGAAACTTACCATGGAAAAGATTTTCGATTAAAAATTATGACAATAGATAGTGTGTGGTATTACATTAGTTTTATTCTGGAATCAGATACTAACGATTTAACAACATTTAATTTTATACTGAAATACCTTTCAACGTCTTTAAGATACGTAGCTATTGAAACACAAGCAACCGTTTTAAATAAAGGTACTACCTTACAGAACATTCAAAGAATAAACATTATTCTTCATTACACACGCTCAATACTAAGAAATTACAAAGGAACATATTTGCATTTGAATAGTTCGTATAAGCAATATGATCTAATAAGAGCTGGACTGGCAAGTAATTTTTTATATTCTTTTGGGTTACACCCTGATGATAATGGTACAATTCCAACGGTAGTAAAAATTACAAATGAAGACTTGATAATTTTAAAATTTTATATCAAACCTATCGTTGATATTGGAGGAACGTTACAGTTTGGTGTCGCTTTTAGTCCTAGAGTAACTTATGACGGAAAAGTTTTGAAAACAGAAGAAGAACCCAAAGGACATACCATCATTGGTTGTATAAGTAATAGTCAAAAAGAAATTCCAACTTGGCCAAATAAGTGTATTTTCAATGAAAAGGAAAATTTAGCACCAATTGTTTTAAACAGCACGGTGAAAAGTTGTGCAGTTTTTATACCGTTTCCTGATGATGGTACTTGGTTTGCTTCTTTTAAATTATTTTGTGAAAGATGTGAACCATGCATGTGCACAGAAACTTGCATTAAACGACTTAATGCATGTGCAGATGAATGTACTGTTCAATGTGATTTACCTAAATTATGTAATGAATGCATTGAGAAGTGCCAAAGCAAACTTAAACTGAGTGAATGCCCTAATTGTAATTGTGAAGGTCCATGTCAACTGACGACTACTTCCTGTACTTCTGTGGTATTAATTGCAGCTGCGTCATATCCTTGTATTAATGGTTATTGCGGGAAAAATGGAAAATGTGTATATTTGATTTCTGAAGCAGTAGCTTTTTCTGCATGTGTTTGTTATAATAACTTTAAAGGTGAGTAGTGGGAAAATAATTATAAGTTTAAGATTAATATGTTATGTTTGAAAAGAGACTTTGAATACATTAATTACTAAGACCTTGCAAGCAAAACTTGATTTATTTAATTGAGATTGACATTCGGTCAAGCTAGGTATGTAAGGCTCTAAAGTGTGCGAATCTAAATATTTAGTAGTTGGATGTATAAAACGTTATTTCTTCATAATAGATGTTGGAACCACTAAAAACAACATTTTTAAGTAAAATACAATTTTTGAGTTATAAACCAAAAAAGCAAAAGCACTATATTACGTCAACATACAATTAAACACCGGTATTCATCCATGTTTTAGATATTGGTTTACACACTTTTATTACCAGGAACAGAAAAAGTTTTTCTGCCACAGTATAGCTACCGCACTTCTGACTCACTTTGCTGTGTTGCCATTTCTCAAGGCCATGCGATGTTGCCAGATTTCGTAGTGTTGCCAATACTACTTCCTTTTTGGGAAGAAAATTTAAGGTAAAAGTTCACGGACCTTTAAAAGTAGGTCAAAGCTCCTTAACCTTTTTTTAGTTCAAAGTTCAATGACCTCCCAATTCTTAGAAATCTAAAAATAGAACCAGTTCGTAAAAACGCGAGAGGGCGAAAAAGCTTATTCACCCCTAAAAAGTAGGTCAAAATTCATTCACCAGTCAATTCTTGGAAATCTAAAAATAGAACGAGTTCCTAAAATGCCAAAGTTCATTACCCTTTAAAAGTAGATCAAGAATAAGAGATAGAGAGAGAGAGAGTGTGTGTGTGTGTGTGTGTGTGTGTGTGTGTGTGTGTGTGTGTGTGTGTGTGTGTGTGTGTGTGTGTGTGTGTGTGTGTGTGTGTGTGTGTGTGTGTGTGTGTGTGTGTGTGTGTGTGTGTGTGTGTGTGTGTGTGTGTGTGTGTGTGTGTGTGTGTGTGTGTGTGTGTGTGTGTGTGTGTGTGTGTGTGTGTGTGTGTGTGTGTGTGTGTGTGTGGTGGTGTGTGGTGTGTGTGCTGTGTGTGTGTGTGTGTGTGTGTGTGTGTGTGTGTGAAGGTGTGATTGTGGATGTGTGTGAAATGTAAGTAGTGTAGTGTAGTTGTGCTGTGTTGTGTGTGGTGTGTAGTGTTTGTGTGTGTGTGTGTGGTGTAGGATTGTGTGTGATGTGATCGTGTGTATGTGTGTATTGTGTTTAATTTGTTGTAGAATTCTTAGAAATCTAAAAATAGAATCAGTTCCCGTTAAATCTAAGGTTTATTGACCTTTAAAATAACCAGGATAAGAAAACATTTGATGTTTAGATATCTAAAATCCAAAAGTTAAGGCCCAACTTATCGACTGGAATTTGGTCTATTCTTGAAATCTAAAAATAGAACCAGTTCCTGGAAATGAATTCAAAGGAAATAGTACCTGCAGGCTTGGTAACAATGAGTCATTCTTATTAACTTCTAAAAGTTCAATGTATACTGGATTTGTTATTCTTGAAATCTAAATAATCTGATTTAAATAATGCTTGTAAAGGTTCTTATAATCAAAGAATGCATGTTAGAAGTCATCTGTCTGTAAGGTTCATAATTAAAATGAACATCTAATCAATTATATTTGTAAGTATAAAATAGAACCAGTTTGTTGACTTAGCCAAGAAAGAAACCCAACAGTTCATTAGCCTTCTTCTAGGTCAAAGTTTACTGACCTCTAGGAGTGTCATTTGACAATTCGTAGAAATCTAAAAATACAACCAGTTTCTAAAAACTCCAGAGTTCATTGATCTTTAAAAAAGGGCCAGGGATAAGAGAGGAGAGACAGAAAGAGAGAGACGTGCTGATTCTTAGAAATCTAAGAATTGATCCAATTCGTGAAAACCTCATCGATCTCTAGAGTTGTCATATTACAATTTTTAGAAAACTAAAAATAGAACGAGTTTCTGGAAACCCCAAAGTTTATTGGGTTGGGTTAATATTTTTCGGGAAAGTAAATATTTTTATAAAAATAATTTACCGTAGGGTTTATTGGCATTGAAACAGCTGCTGAGCGAAGTAAAATATTGAAAACACCTCAAATCAATTTTAGGAAACCGGATGCAAGCTTCTAATAATCAAGTTGAAACCGGTTTTGCGAATGCGCTGATAGTCGATAGGTATATAGCAGTAACAGGTAAATTACAAGAACTTAATTGGAAATCTTTTTTTGTATGAGTATCAAAGCTGTGGGTTGACGAGCAATGCGATGAAGATAAACGTAAAGATCAAATAATTCGGCACATTTGCATTTTAAGGAAGTTAAAAAAAGATCAGTTGAGCAATATATAAGTAAAAGTTAACAATGAAAGTATGTTTAATTTGTTACTTATGGAGTGCTATTTGCTAAAACTTCAACAATCAAGGAATTCTTTTAAAAGAAGTAGGGTATTCCACCAAATTTAACGTGGCAACCTATTGATTTGTGTTACTTAATGGTAGGATCCTTATCGGCATTAGTGTGAACTTAAATATCAAACAAATATCTACTACATTTTTAAATCACGGGTATAATAGTCCATGTTGAAAGTGAACATCGTTTTGGCCGCCCATTTTGTACAGCCTCACAGTTTGGAAAGCGAATTAAAAAGATTTGCAATCAAAAACGAAATTATTGATGTTGGTACGGATTTGTGGCAATAGTATCAAACTAATATCTACAACAAGCTACAGACAAAATTGAAGGATTTTCGGAAGAGGATTCTGGGTCAGTTTTGCATGAAATTTTACGTTTAAAAGTTAACATTAACAGGTACATTCCTCTAAATGGTGAAATGCACATTAAAGTGCCTAATTTCGCAGCAGTTAAAAAAGCTGTTATTCATGAGGAAAATAACAGTGATTATTGTGTTTTGTGTTCCCATTTTTCAGCTTTATATCCTCAGATTGACATGCACTGCTTCTCATGATTCGGGAACCAGCTATCTGTTGCTGTGTTCATTGTTGATCGGTGGTATTTGTGTATCCTTCACTTTTACGTTTACTTTCACTTTATCTTTTGCCGCTTTCTTTTTTGTGGTTTCTCCATTTTTGTGGTGCTAATTTTCTTTAAAATTCAAGTATCCGGTAGCGTTTGCGTATCGTCTCTTTTATTTAAGTTTCCTAGGCGTTTTTATATTTCAATTGCTTCCCTTATCATTCGATGTATTTTGTATTGTATCTTGGCTTCTCTTTTCTCACGTTCATACGTCTATTCGTTTGTCCTATGTAGGTCTGTGTACAATTTGTGCATAGTACACCCCTCGTCCTAATTCTATTCTTGTTTTCGGATTTTGAAGAATATTCCCGATTTTTCTGTTGGTGGTGAAAATCGTTGCAACGTTGTTTTTCTTTAATATGTTGCTTATCCTGCAGGTTGTACTTTTTATATATGGTAAACACGCCTTCGATTTCGGTTTTTCCTTGTTGTTGTCTTCTGGTTGTGTTGATTTTCAGCTCTTATTTCTTTCGGTGAAACGATTTTGTAGTAGTACTGTTCTAAGGTTCCTCATCTCTTGGTGCATGTTGTTCGCGTCTGCTACGTGTCTGGATCTTGTTATTATAGTTTTTATCACCTCTTGTAGTTGTGCTGGGTAGTCATGAGACAGGTTTCCATTTTTTCTTGCACACAAGCATGTGTAGGAATGGCAATTTCTTTTCTTTTTCCATTTACATGGTGACTTGTATCTTTTGGTGCATGCTGTTTAAGTGTTTTAGAAATTTGTCCAGTTTATCCTTTCCGTGTATCCAAAATTCCAAATCACAAAGTGTCGTCCACGTAACGTAGCCATAACTTTGGTTTATCTGTTGCGGTTTCTAATGCCTTTTCTTATATATTCTGCATAAATATGTTTGTTATCACTAGCGAAAGCGGAGAGCCCATTGGCGCCCCTTCTGTCTGCTTGTATCTTTGATCCTCGTAGATGAAGTAATTGTTTTTAAGTCAATGTTCTATTAATTTTAAAGTATCATCAGATGGTTGACATTTTTGTTTTATTATGTTTAATGTATCGTAGATCGGCACATTTGCTAATAGCGATACTACATCGAAGCAGATTAGTAAATCTTCTAGTTGTACATTGTGTGTCGGACATCTTGATGATTTCTGACTCGAATTAGTTGTGTCCGTGTTTCTGGTTCGATGTTAGTTTCTTTGATCTTCTTTGTTGTTTTTTTCAAATATGTTGCGCAGTCCGAATTAATTGTGATGTAGGCAGGATCCAGTAATAACTATCGTATTTTCTCGTTGTAGTCAGCTTTGTCTATGAAAACTATTGCGTTTCCTTGTTTTTTGGATTCCGTAATGCTCGATATTCTTCTCGCGTTAGCTTTTGTTTCGGTAGTCGTGCTGTTTTGAGAACTCTCGTTACATTTTAGCGTATTGATTCGTTGCGACTGCTGGTAGGTCCTTAATCGATGACTCCACACTGCATATTATATCTTCGATTGGAATTTTGGAAGATGCAGCTGCGTGGTTAAAATCTTTTGAAGATTTGTTGTTGCCTGGTCGAGTTGTGTTATCGAAAAATTATGTACAATTTTATCTAAGTCTAGTTGTTTGGTTTTGTTTTTTGTTTTTATGTAATTTTTAGGTGCTCGAATATCCTTTTTGTGTAGTTAAAGTCCCATCCGTTTCATCATGAAATTACACAAGTTGGTCTGCTATATCGCACAATCCTGGATGAATTTTGTTGCTCAGCTTTATGTGTAACTCGTATAGTTGTATATTTGTAAAATTCAGTCTTTCGTGTATCCTGAATCGATTCTTCCAATAAGGCCTTGCTTGTCATTCTCAATATTTTTTTTATTTTGTTGTTATCCTTGTGAAATGTCAATTTCATACCTATAGGTATTTCGTCTTCATTTCTGCGTCGTTCTAATAATGCCAAATTGCAAAGCAATGTAGACCTCTTTGTTCGTAGTTTCTCCACCCTCTTAATTTGTTGTAGAACTTGCTCCCCGTAGAGCTGTATGATGTTTGTTCACAGGTTTACGCGAGTGTTGTATGTATCCATTAACTCGTTTCTGGTGTTGTCTCGCGTTCTTCCTGCTCCATTTTGGTAAATTAACGACGTTTAGGTAGAATCACATCTACCTACGATACACAAGGAGGATATGCCATTAAGAACCATTGTTAGCTCGGTGAAGTCACCCTTACAACATCTAGCTAAATACTTAGCAAAACAACTGTAACCGTACAAAGAAACAGCAAAATATTTTGTCAAAAACTTAATACATTTCATCGAGATGCTGAAGGAACATTATGTACAACCAGCAGATTTACTGATCAGCTTCGACCTAGTATCGCTATTTACAAATGTGCCGATCAACGATACATTAAAGATAATGAAACGAAAATGTAACCAGCGGAAGATACGTTAAAATTAATAGAACATTGCATTAACACACATACTTTATCTACGGGATCAAAGATACAAGCAAATAGGCTCTTCGCTTTCGCCAGTGATAGCAAACATATTTATACAGAATCTAAAACAGACATTGGAAATCGCAACAGATAAACCAACGTTACGAGATACCATGCACAGATTATCCACAAACCTACATGGGACAAACGAATACACGTATCAACGTGAAAAGAGAGGATAACCGCAACTGTGTACAAAACGACCAACGCACGTCATCACTTGCACAACATGTAAGCAGTACATCACATGTAACTGATTTTGAAAACACGGCCAGGAAACTAAAATAAAGGAGACGATACACAAAGGCTACCGGACACTTGGAGAACAGTTTTAACGAAATTTATCACCACAAACATGAAAAATCAACAATAAAAAAGAAAGCGACAAAAGAGAAAGTAAAAGTGAAGGATACACAAATACGTTATCCGAATTGAATTAATGTCTGCTGTGCGTTTCTTGTTAATTATACGTTCGCTGACTTTTTTACTTTCTTTTTCCATTTCATTGGCATTTTGTGGTTTTCATTAGAGGTCCATTGTGTGCTGTTGGTTGACGCTTTATGTTTTATACCAATTTCCATGTATTAAGCCTCTCCGCGTCGTCTCGAGTATTAAGGCTGTTTGGGCATTTTTAAATTTCTACAGATTTTCTTGGTTAGATATTCTGCTGATGCGGTCCTTTTGGTCTTAACGAAGTTGATATTGTGTCATGTCGATTGAACATGTTGTGTTAAAGATGAGGTTGTGATGTTTTTCCTTACTGGGAATGGTATGTTAAAGATGAGGTGTGATGTTTTTCCTTACTGAGAATCGATGTTCTTCCAGTCTAGCACTGATTCGTCTGTTTGTTTGACCTATGTACCTATATTCGGTCACAAAGTCCACATGTAGTTCGTATAAGCCAGATCTAGCTTGATTGCTAGACTTCATGCGTCTTAAATATTGTTTTGGTATTGTATATTTTTAGAATTCTACTAATCCACCAGAATAATGGGTTAAGTTAAATATCCACCTCGGTCACCCGACCTGACAAAAAGAACTATTCTTTTGTAGGAATAAGTGAAACAGCTTGTATGCAAAATAGCTCTTATTACAAGAGAGGTGAAGAAGAATGGATTCAAGCATTTTACACTGCAAGTCAAGGTATGCTACAAAACGTCTTTCATTGTGAACACCATATTTAACGGTTTATATACCAAAGAGGAGCTAATTTTGAAAATTTACTATGAATTACATTATTTGTTTTGTTAATTACTTATAATTTGGTAAGTGTTCGCATTAAATTCTTTTTATTTCTTTGGATTCTTTTATAACTAGTTTTATAACGAGAAGAACAACTTTTTGGCAATTTAATGACCACTTAACCTGAGTATCAATTGTGGGTTTCTGAAACACAATCTAAACTATGTCGCTTTACCCTCTTGAAAGGAGTCTTCGTTTTTCCAAAGGCAACTAACACAATTTAGAAAAATATTCTTTGCGTACTTTAATTTAAAAAATCTCAGATATCTCAGTAAATTTTTTACGTACGGTATATAATACACAGTTAGAAGACAATTAAAACAAAACAAATTGAAATTACAATATACCGGATGTTCTTCATTATTTAACACAAAATTTCTGGTTAAGCGTTGTCAGCGTTTTCCTTTGACACTCTACACTGCATTTATTTTAATTTCGCGTATCACAACATTTATTGAAGCAGGAGTGTTAGTAATTAGTGTTTTCAAATAATCTTAAACCTAAAGTGCAAAAATGTATAATGACAGTTTTTAATTTTTCGTTTCAGGGTGGGATTGCTCCGACGACTATAACGCAAATTCAAGATTCAAAATATTTGTAGAAGTTTTTCTTCTGGTTTGTAGTAATTTAATGTTTCTTCCAGCAGCACATATTGCTTACAAAAGAGAATACTACATTGAAGGAATAGTATACCTTTCAACGTTTTTTTTCTCGTCTTTTTATCATGCATGTGACGCTGGTGAAAATATTTATAGCTATTGCTTAGTTAGTTTACCTGTTTTACAATTTTCTGATTTTTTTTGCGGTTTACTTGCGATATGGGTTACAATTATAGCGATAGCCCATTTGCCGGCTCCTTGGCCTTCGATTTGTCACATTGTAGGTGCCATTGTATTATCATTTATAACAACAATAAATAAAACGGCTATATGGGCGTTTGCTATACCATTTCTAATAGGTGTTACAATTCTAATTTTAAATTGGTGTAGAATTTATAAGAAAACCAAAGTTAGGTTTCCTAGTGATAGATACCTTCGTGTTATCTTTCCATCAGGAATTGCTACTGTTACTGTGGGTTTATTAATATATGCTTTTTGCCAAACAAAATCTAATTATATGTACCTACACAGTATGTGGCATATCGTGATAGCGATTGGTACTATTATATTATTACCAAACAAAAAGACTTTCTTACCTCAAATTAATGAATCTACTAACCCCGTAACGCCCGATCTACCTGCATTTGAGGAAGAGATTTAATTATACCATTAAAACAATATGTAATTTTACACATGTATATATTTTTTTTAAATTAATATTTACAACGCTATATTTCTATATTACTACATAAGTCCAAGACCGCCAACATCTTCAAATATTAAATGTATTCTAATTAATACTTTTTTACTATTTCACCTAGACAAGATTTTATTTCAATTAAATACCATTTAGTCAAGCTGATAGTAAACGCAGTCGAAAAAAATTAATGTTATAAATATTAATTAATTATTAAATAAGAAAGTGTACTAGCGCATTAAAACCACTAAGATTTTATGGAGAGTTTTCCTTATTACAAACATTTTTCAAGCTACCACGTCAATTATCCCACTGACGTGATAGTTTGGAATATTAATTAACAGTTAAGATGTTATGGGTGCAAATAAACGTTTACAATTATTACATTGAACTTTATAGAAATTTAACTCAAAAACGTTTAATTTGTTGCTGTACTTTGGCGCTTTATACCTAGTTACTCACATTATTTTAGTAAGTTGTAAAGCACTGACTGAACTAATTGTATGTTGTGTCCCTGCACAGTATCTTTAAATGTAATAAATAAATTCTCATGAACAATGGAGGAACTTCATTTCTGATATAAGCAGTGCTACCATTAGTCATTGCGATAATAAGGTTGGATTTCAAGCCAATTGACAGAGACATAGGTACCGACAAAGGAACAGGCACAGACGCACACATGTCACACAAAGAAACAAACATATATATATATATATATATATATATATATATATATATATATATACAGTATGTCGACTTTAAAAGAGGGAAAATTCTCTTATTTTTGATTTCTCAGAAAATTTCATTCTTGCTGATTTGCCCTGCTTGTTTTCAAACCCCCGAAACACAAATTACTTGCTGTTTAACTCAAACGGTTCTCGAGATAATATCATTTCTCTTGAAAAATTCGAGCTTTTCGTAATTTTTTGAAGTAAATTGATTTGTTTCAAAGGAAAAATCAAATTGGTCTCACAAGTTTTAATTAATACATTTAACAATTGATGGTAAAATGAAATGAAATTCTCAAAAAACTGAACTATAAATTTTCTATTCAAATAATGCTCCTCTTTTTTCCGCACATATTTCAATGCGAGCTCTGAATTCATTGAAACTGCGCCTTATTCCTTCGATTGAAAGGGACTGGACAGCATTCCGTATCCTATTTTTCAATTGCTCTTCATCATTGTCTAATGGCTCACTGTACACAATTATATATATATATATATATATATATATATATATATATATATATATATATATATATATATATATATATATATATATATATATTCCCTGTTGCAGAAAATAAATCTGGATCCTTGCTAATGTCATTATAAATAACGGCATTCTCCACTTTAACCATCGAGAGTGTAAAATCAATAATTGACACCTCAATTCCATTGCTTGGGACATAGAACTCATGACCATTTAATGTGTATGTGATTACTTTATCTTTGCCAGTCTTAGAAATAAGTACATTGCCCGAATGAAGATCGCGATGTTCAAATTCACAAGCTTGCTCCGCTACTGCTAAGCTACATGCCATCTGTTTAAAAAGTGAAAGTGCCTCAGTTGCATTTTTAAATTCAAAAGATTCCATATCAACACCACCATTTGATAATTCCAATATTATGTATAGTTGATCATCTGTAAAGTATTCTGGTGAATCATTTTCAGACTTGTGTGTTTCATCATACAAATCCCATAATTCCAGAAGTCTATTAGGATAACGCCCTTGAACGCATTTTATGGATTTTAATTCAGAAAATCCATTTGTATTATTTTTTTTATTGTATCAAATTACTTAATTCCATTGTGCTAACTATTTCAGACAAGATTTCAGAAAATTTCTTCTGAGGTTCATCATTTACAAGTCGATCTCCTTCGATTGGTATAATTTTCATGACAGTGCCATACCCATCTGAATTTTTGTAAAAAATACTTCTCCGTACACTCCTTCCCCTATCTTTCTGCATCGTTGAAGAGTTGTCGTTGAGTAACATTCTTGAAATGGTATGGGTTTCTCTTGTCCACATTTTCTTAAAACAAGATTTCGGGCCCGTTCACAGGGCGTTTCGTCATAGATAGAATTATTCCGTGTTAATTCTAATGGCTCTCCAATACTCCTTTCCTGATATACTATTTCTTTTGTATTGTTGGAACCATAAGCAGTACTGTTATTTTCGATACTTAAATCCAATAATGATGAATTAACACTCTGCCGAATAGTAGCAAGTCTTGTTTGCCCAAAAAGATCTGTGTTTTTATTTAGTAGCAATCTACATCTTTTTGAGTTTGGGTTTGTACAAGAGCAAGGACAACCTATTCCAAAATGTGACGTCTCCATAGTCACTTATATAATTATTATTATATACAATAAACATTAACATCAAAACGTGAACAAATTTAAAAAGAAAAAATGATTTGACATGAATTTTGAAATTTGTCTAAATTTAGACAAATTTCAAAATTCATGTCAATTTTTTAATCATGTTTTTTTAAAATTATATGAAACATTTAATAATAAAAATCAAAATATGTAAAATAAAAAGATCTTTGAATTATATTTACTATCCAATGTTCATTATTTTGATTTGTGCACAATATTTGTTAACTAAAGAAATGCGGGTAAATGTGCTTTATACACGGAAATGTCATTAATGCTAAGCACATGATTGACACAAACACATGACATATATATATCAATATCACAGTATCTTAGTAACAACAAATTAGCCTACTGTCGACTTTAAAATTTCACTGCATTTGCATTTAAAAACTTGCCGAAAATATCTGAATTCTTTTAATATTTTGTTCTCAGTTTCATTGTGACACAAATATAAACTAAAACTATTATGTATGATAACCACAGGCATAATTGTCAGATTAGTTAATATAATATATTATACACCTCCAAATGCGGGCGTAATTGGTCTTTGTAGCACGATAATGTCATTGATGCCAAGCAGCATGATTGACGACAAAACATGACATGATATATAATAGCAATTTATCACAGTATCTTAGTAAACATACAAATTTAGTCCTACTGTACGACTTTATTTCACTGCATTTGCATTTAAAAACTTGCGAAAATACTGAATCTTTTAATATTTTTCCAGTTTCATGGTGCAAAATAAAATAAAACATTGTCCAGGATAATTGAGATTATGGCTGGAATAGCTGCTTGCGTCGGGCTTTTACATTTCGAGCCATAATCTTCTGATTATTATACATAAATATCTTTACTCGAGGGTTAAATGGAGAATGCCGTTATTTATAATGACATTAGAAGGATCCAGATTTATTTGCAGAGGAATATCAGTTTGACATTTACAGATTAATGCAAAATAATATATATATATATATATATATATATATATATATATTTTTTTGTGTGTGTGTGTGTGTGTGTGTGTGTGTGTGTGTGTGAGTGTGTGGTGTGTGTGTGTGGGTGTGTGTGGGTGTGTGTGTGTGTGGTGTGTGTGTGTGTGTGTGTGTGTGTGTGTGTGTGTGGTGTGTGAGTGTGTGAGTGGTGATGTAGTAGTGAGTGTGGAGTGGTGAGTGTGTGAGTGTGTGAGTGTGTGTGAGTGTGAGTTGAGGTGTGAGGTGTGTGAGGTGTGAGGTGTGAGGTGAGGTGAGGTGTGAGGTGTGAGGTGAGTGTGTGGAGGTGTGGTGGAGTGTGAGGTGTGTGTGTGGTGTGAGGTGTGAGTGTGTGAGGTGTGAGTGTGTGAGGTGTGTGTGAGTGTGTGATGTGTGTGTGTGTGTGAGTGTGGTGTGTGTAGTGTGGTGGTGTGTAGGTGTGTGAGGTGTGGGTGTGAGTGTGTGGGGTGTGGTGTGTGTGGAGTGTGGTGGTGTGTGGTGTGTGAGTGGTGTGTGGTGAGTGTGTGAGTGTGTGGAGGTGGGTGTGAGTGTGTGAGTGTGTGAGTGTGTGAGGGTGGTGTGGTGAGTGTGAGTGTGTGTGTGGAGTGTGTGAGTGTGTGAGTGTGGAGTGTGTGTGGTGTGGAGTGTGTGAGTGTGGGTGTGAGGTGTGTGAGTGTGTGAGTGTGTGAGTGTGTGGTGTGTGGGTGTGAGTGGTGTGTGTGTGGGTGTGTGGAGTGTGTGAGGTGGAGTGTGAGTGTGTGAGTGTGGTGTGAGTGTGAGTGTGGTGTGTGGTGTGGTGAGGTGTGGTGTGTGAGGTGTGGAGTGTGTGAGTGTGTGAGGTGTGAGTGGAGTGTGTGAGTGTGTGGTGTGTGAGTGTGTGAGGTGGAGTGTGTGTGAGTGTGTGAGTGTGGGTGAGTGTGGTGAGTGTGAGTGTGGAGGTGTGAGGTGTGTGAGGTGGGGTGTGAGGTGTGTGAGTGTGGAGTGTGTGTGGAGTGTGTGAGTGTGGGTGTGTGAGTGGGTGTGGTGTGGTGTGGTGAGTGTGTGGTGGTGTGGTGTGAGTGTGTGGAGGTGTGAGTGTGGAGGTGTGAGTGTGGTGTGGAGGTGTGAGTGTGTGGGTGTGAGTGTGTGGAGTGTGGTGAGTGTGTGAGGTGAGTGGTGAGTGGTGTGGTGTGTGAGTGTGGTGGTGTGTGGGAGTGTGGTGTGTGGTGTGTGAGGTGTGTGTGAGGTGTGGGTGTGAGTGTGTGGGTGTGGGTGGTGTGAGGTGTGTGTGAGTGTGTGGTGGTGTGAGTGTGAGTGTGTGAGGTGGGATGTGTGGGAGTGTGGGTGTGGAGTGTGTGAGTGTGTGAGTGTGGGTGTGTGGTGTGTGAGTGTGGAGGTGTGAGTGGTGTGAGGTGGTGTGTGAGTGTGAGGTGAGTGTGTGGAGTGTGTGTGGAGTGTGGTGTGTGTGTGTGTGGAGGTGGTGTGAGGTGTGAGTGGAGTGTGTGAGTGTGTGTGTGTGTGTGTGGGGGAGGTGTGGAGGTGTGAGGTGTGTGAGTGTGGTGGTGGTGTGTGTGTGGTGTGGGTGAGTGTGGGTGTGTGAGGTGTGGTGTGGAGTGTGAGGTGGAGTGGTGAGTGTGGAGTGTGGGTGTGGGTGTGAGTGTGTGAGTGTGGTGTGGAGGTGTGGGTGTGTGTGAGTGTGGTGGAGTGGGAGTGTGGTGTGAGGTGTGTGAGTGGTGTGAGTGTGGTGAGTGTGGGTGTGTGTGGGTGTGGAGTGTGGTGGGAGTGTGTGTGTGGGTGGGTGTGAGTGTGTGAGTGTGGTGGGTGGGTGTGGTGTGTGGTGTGTGAGTGTGTGGGTGGTGTGTGAGGTGTGAGGTGTGGTGTGTGGTGTGTGAGGGTGTGGTGTGTGAGTGGAGTGTGGAGTGTGGAGTGTGGTGTGGTGAGTGTGTGAGTGTGTGTGTGTGAGTGTGGTGTGTGTGAGTGTGGTGTGTGAGGTGTGAGTGTGTGAGTGTGTGTAGTGTGGTGGGGTGTGAGTGTGTGAGGTGGTGAGGTGGTGTGGTGTGTGGGTGTGGAGTGTGTGAGGTGGTGAGGTGTGAGTGTGTGGGTGTGGAGGTGTGTGTGTGGTGGTGTGGGTGTGAGTGTGGAGGTGTGGAGTGTGTGGTGTGAGTGTGTGTGGTGGTGTGGAGGTGTGAGGTGTGAGTGTGAGTGTGAGTGTGTGGAGTGTGGTGTGAGTGTGTGAGGTGTGTGGAGTGTGTGAGGGTGAGTGTGGGGTAGTGTGGAGTGGTGTGTGGTGTGTGTGTGAGTGGGAGTGTGAGGTGGAGGTGTGAGTGTGTGAGTGTGGATGTGTGTGAGTGTGTGTGTGAGTGTGTGGAGTGTGTGAGTGTGTGGGTGTGTGAGTGTGAGTGTGGAGTGTGTGGTGTGTGGTGTGTGAGTGTGGTGAGTGTGTGGTGTGTGTGAGTGTGAGGTGTGTGAGTGTGTGTGTGTGTGTGAGTGTGTGAGTGTGTGAGTGTGTGTGAGTGTGTGTGTGTGAGTGTGTGTGTGTGTGGTGTGTGTGTGTGAGTGTGTGTGAGTGTGTGTGGTGTGTGGTGTGAGTGTGGTGTGTGTGTGTGTGCGTGCATGCGTGCGTGTGTGCGTCTGGGTGTGTGTGTGTATCCTCAAGCAATGACTTTACACATACGTTAAATTTGTTCTCTTAATATTATGCAAATTTCTTTTGTGTTGTGTTGTTACAGTATTGAATTACATGCGTTTAATTACTACGGGCACAACAAATTGGCGACGAGTTGGTTCAAACCCTGCGCAAGAGACGAAATACAAAGAGCACGAACTGCAGTTTTTCCACGACTCAACAAGCCTAGAAGCGGCAAATTTAAGAAAATTTCAAGCAAGGCGTAAGATCTTTCAAACGTAGATTTTACTGAGGTTTTTGAAGAACTTACGACCGTTCTCAAATCTCCCCAAGTAAGAACAATCTTTATGTTCAAATTTTATTTGATAAAATTGCTAAAAGAACATCTTTCTCCTCAAGCAATCGTTATTGCAGAACAACATACATTTACAATACGCTCACAGTATAAGGGAGAAACGATAACAATGTACTGTGAATTCACCTGTTCGGAATGTAATAAGTCGACAGTTAATACACACCCCACAACGAAATTTATACGAAGTATACGGGACAGTGAAATGCGCGAAAGACTATTACAACAAAAATCTACAGTCACATTCGACTAAATCGTAAGAGTTGCGCAATCGATTAAAATTTCAAAAAAAGAATTATTACAAATGCAAAAATTGAGTTACAATTCAATGAATTCAATCAGGAAACACACTCCTAAAAAACCGTCAGTATAGCAACCCAGATAAAACTCAAACAGGCTCCAACGATTGGCTGGAAAATGTTTCAATTACAAGCTGATTCAGATTCGCACGATGATTCGTGCCCGATTCACGAAATTGTTTGAAATTCCATTAATACATCAAAAATAATGCATTAGATTAAATTGTATAATATAAAAATAAAAATGGAGTTTGATACAGGAGCAGTGGTCTCTCCAATCTCCAACAAGATCATCTGCCCTAAACTCGATAAAACTTTGACTAACTTAAAGACATACGGAGGAAATCATACACCCAATGGAAACCGCTGGAGTCACAATTACTTAGGGTAGGCTGGAGAGGTTTGATGCTATGGGAGAGTTGATACACCTTTAAATTTATCGCCAGAACTGCTTGGCGAGCGACCGTTTTTCCATCACTGTAATGCTTTTGAGATGGCAACACGTGGTGTTAGTGTGTGTTCGTTTCGCTGCGACACTAAGAATTTACGTCAAGAAGACTGTTTTTAGTGAATATTTTGTGAATTTTAGAAGGGTAAGTGTAAGCATTTTAAGGGCAACTTGAAGTTATCCCGGCATACTTGTAGCTCTAATTTGACGTACAATTCATTTAAATATTGTAGGTTACATTTTCTGAAATTCGAATTTTTGTAAAATCAACTGCACAAGGAGGATTGATACATTTAGTTGTAGGGAGATGTGATACATGCATCACTCATCCCAGAGCTGTGTTAATCAAAATATTAATTTACCTTTTAATTTTAGAATACCATTTAGGTGGAAGAAAAAACTAACAAGGTCTCGGCATCGCCAGAACGAATGAGGACAGCTGATCCCTTACAGCAAAAAGAAACACCAAAGGCATCAACGTCTCCTTTGGCGATCGACACCGTACATCGGAATCAGTTCGTGGTACCCCCGAAGAAATAAGAACACCTGAACCTTCCTGCCTTTATAAAACCCCTAAAGAAATAAGAGCACTTTTCCATGCCCCACCAAGAAAACGACAAAAAACAGGAAGGAAACCTGCAAAGACAAAAATCCTAACAGATACTCATAAGATGGGAGAAATAAAAAGTGGGAAACAAAAAAGACAAGAACAGAAGAATACTGCTGCCAAGAAAAACGTCAAGAAAAACCTTACTACATACGAAATATCAATTGGGACTATCAATATAAACAAAATAGTGAAGCAGAACAAAGAAGAGGCTATAGAGGACAAGTATTGAATCAGATCATCTCGCATTCGACTCACCATCGCCTAGTGAAATAACTGACATAGAACAAATTGAGAATGAGAGAGAAGAAGCAGATTTTGTTACAGGGTTGGTAAGGTAAGTGATTATGTGCTACTACGATTTGCGACTAAGAAAACCTAAAGACACTACATGGGAAAGATATTAGAAAAAATGGAATGTGGAAAGTATTTGATAAATGTTATGCGGCGAATGAAACCTGGCTACCATTTTGTTTTCCTGACGTAGAAGATCCGCCTATGTTATCTGAGGACGACGTTAGGAAGTTGCCGCCACCAAGTTTTGTGGGTGGAACTGTTAGGTCCGAAAGAATACTGGTGTTTCCTATTAATTTTGATAAATATAATAATGTTAATTAATTATTTTTACGTTCCTAATGCTAATATATCTCAATATAGGTTAAAACATGTTTTAAAAGGCCAAATCGTGTGCTTTTCTCACCATGTATCAAGGCTCCCATGTACTGTGTCAAAACTCCCTTACTATGGGAGGATTGATATAAGATGCAAGTTTAATAAAAAATAAAATATCCTGAATCGATAGATTTCAACCAGCTCGAATTAATTCTAACTTAGTAGGGTACTTAAGGCACGACCTAGGGAATTTATAGAATTGATACTTACTTGTATTTTTCCCTTAACGTGTATTAAACCTCCCTAGTCTCCCCCACATAAATCTACAAACAAAAGGAAGAATTCACGTTTTATCGAAGAATGTGGATTTAATTTTTGTACGAGATTGGTTAAAGTAGATTGGGAAGAGATATTTTACGTGAGTATGAAAGTCTACTATCTCACGAGTTGCGGAAAATTCTAAGTTACGTCATAAACTACAAGATCCTGACAAGCAGCCAGTCTTCACGATGTTCCCATACTCTCTGAGACAAAATTTCGAAGAAGAATTAAACAATCTTGAAAAATTAGAAATAATAGAAAAGTTGCTCATTCAGCCGTTAGGTTACAATTAGGTACATACATACCGATGAGGCGCACAACTCTCCATATGATGGAGTTGAGCTTTAAAAAAAAAGATTGTGGCACATAAGTTTCTACCCGTAAAAGTAAAAATCAAACACAAAAATCTACAGATGTAACATGCTTTTTTTTTTTTTTTTTTTTTTTTGTTAGTATGCTCATGCTTCTGTGTTAGTAATTACTTATTATTTGCTTATATATATATATATATATCTTGTTGTGGACTGTTCAGGAGTCCTTCTCCTCTTCAGCCCTGGTCATTCCTTGTTTTTGTGTTGCGTTGTTTGGTGTTATTGTATAGTGTACAATCATGAGGTGTGGTCATTTTTTGGTTAAAAGAAAAGAAAAAAAAAGATTTGCTTTTAATTGGGCAATGAGTGTTACTGGGTTAAGTGTGCGTGTTATATGTGGTGTGTGTGGCGTGGTTGGTGTGCTTTATCTGCGTTGGCCGGTATCTTGCTAGGGTCGTCATCCAATAAACGTGGGGATGCGGAGGGCATAAGGGATGTTTTCAAGGGATTCTTCTATCTCCTCGGGGAGGTCGTCCAGGAGTTCAGTAAGGATAGCGGGAGGATGTTTAAATTTTAATTTGGGTTTCCTTCGTGGGAATTGGGGAAATCGGTGGTTATAAGGAGTGGTCAGGATCTCTTTGGTTGGGATGGTGTCGCCGAAGATTCTTTTGTGGGTGAAGTTTCTCTGTAGGGTTTGAATTCTATGGGTGATTGGTGGTATATTGGCGTGCTGGATGGTGAGGTCATTAGGGTACATGAAGGGTAACTGGTGTATACGTCGGAAAATCCGGCGTTCACAGGAAGCTATAGAGGAAAGGTGTTTGGAGTTTATGTTGGTGTATATGGGAGCTCGGAAATCCATAACAGGGCGGATGTAGGTTTTATAAGTGTGCATGAGTGTTTTGGGGTGACAACCTCTGATTCTACCCCGGAGGGCGCCCAGTAGGTTTGCGCGGTTCCTAATTTTATTGAGGGTTTCCTGAACATCCGGGAGCCAATTGAGGGTTCTCGTGAAAAGGATTCCAAGGTAGGCGATTTTATCTTGGAGAGGGAGTCTTTCTTGATTCAAAGTGAGGGACACATTTTTGGAGGCAAGTTTGGGGCACTTGTCTTCGGTGTAATGAGGATGGCGGAATAGGATTGCTTGGGTCTTGGTAGGATTGACGGAGACTCTCCACCGGTTGGCCCAGTTGGAGAAGTTCCGTAGGGTTTTGGATATGAGGAGGGAGGCCGTTTCACTGTTCCGATTAACCGTCCAGAAGGCTGTGTCATCTGCGAACTGTGCTACGACTACTCCGGGTTGGGTGACTTCGGGAATATCGGAAGCGAAGATAGTGTATAGGATCGGGGCTAAGGCAGAACCTTGCGGTACGCCTGCTGTGGGTTGGAAAGGATTTGAGTAGGTTTTCCCCACTTTGACCTGGACTGACCGATCAGTCAGGTATGAAAGTAGGAGTTTGGTGAAAGGATCGGGAATGTTTAGGTTTCGGATCTTGTGCAGGAGACCGGCGTGCCAGACCCTGTCAAATGCCTGCTTAATGTCCAGAAACACAGCCAGATTGCATTGCTTGTGGTTGAATGCTCTGGTGGTCTCTGTAAGCAGCTTCAACAAGGGATCGTGACACGTTCGGTTGGGACGGAAGCCGAATTGGCTGTTGGGAAGAAGGTCATTAAATTCTAGGTGTTCCCTGAGTCGCCTGGCTAGAATCTGCTCGAAGCATTTTCCGAGGCAACTCAGGAGGGATATAGGTCTATAGGAGGAGGGTGAGGTTAGGTCAGCGTGGGGTTTTGGTATCATGACGGTGGAAGCCGATTTCCAGTCCGTCGGGAAATACGATAGGGTAAGGCATTTGTTATAGATTTCGGTAAGTAAACGGAGGGTTGGGTCGGGTAGGTGCCTGAGGATCTTTCTATTTAGGCCATCACGACCTGGGGCTGAATTTTTCCCTTTTTTGAAATATGCGAGAACCTGTTCGGGCGTAATGGGGGCATAAAAAGGACTCTCGTTGTCGAGTTGGGGTTCAGGAAGGTTAAGGTTGCGGAATTCATCAAGGCGACCCTCGAGGAGTGCCTTGAAGTGATTGTCAAACTGGGGATCATCTGGGGATTGGAAAATGGTTTGAAGGTGGTGACCAAAGAAATCGGCCTTTCCTTGGTCGGAGGAGATTAGGTTGCCCTGAAGGTCGGTTAGGTGTGATTTAGGGTTAACTTTCCTTTTGGTCAGTCTATCGAACTGTTGCCAGAAGAGTTTGCCATTTCTATAATCTAGCTGGGAGGTGGCTTTGGACCAGGAGTCTTCGAGTGTTTTTGGTTTCTCGCCTGATCAAGGCGTTTAAGCGATTATATTCGGTCTTGAGAGCCGGATCTCTGGATTGCAGGAATTGACGATAAATTCGTCTTTTCTCTTTGATCCAGTTCACAATGTGTTGTGGGAGCGGTTTGTGAGAAATGTCAATGTTTTTTAGTGGCACAGCGGTGTCGACCGCTTCCGCAATTACGGAAGTTAGGTCTTTAATGGCTCTCTCGAGATCTTGGGTCGTTTGAAGATTGGGTGTGGGAAGGTTATTGGAGATGTGATCGGAGAACACATTCCAGTCGGCTTTAGAAAAATCTTTGATGACTGTATATTGAGGAGGTGTAGGAGGAGCTGGACAAAATGAAGTTTTGACCAGTAGGGGTATGTGATCGGATGTGATCGTGGTGCCTAGAAAGCACTCACGATCGAAATAGTGTGCTAAGGGTTCGGATACTATGATATGGTCTATTATTGAGGCACCTACATGGCTAAAGAATGTGGGTTGTTTGTTGGCGACTCGCAACAATGGCAACTGCAACAGAGCAGATGACAGCCTGGGTATGGCGGGCATTGAAATCACCGAGGATAACGGCATTGTTGAGGCTGGAGGCGTAAATTAATAGCTCATCTGATAGCGTATTATGGCCGGGTTGGTTGTAATAGGATATAAAGATTATTGGGGTGGGGAAGTGCACCGTTGCAGTAACGCATTCGAGATGCTGCAAATGCGCAGGAAGTTGAAAAGGAGTGGATGGGAAGCAATTTTTAACTAGGAGGGCTATTATTTAGGAAGGAGTGATAGGAATTAAAGTGTAAGGAGCACTTGGGTGTGAGCTTAGTTTCCGTTATTGAGAGGATGTGTATATTATGCGTGTGTAGTAGGTGTTTAATTAGGGGGCGCTTCCGACGCACCCCCTGGCATTAATGGGCCCTGTTAGGATATCCATTGGAAAGGATTTAAGGATTGGGTTGGCGGATTACGGCGACCTTTATCCGCGTACCGGATACGTAGACGTTGGTGCGCCGTTGGAAAAAGTTCTGGGAGAGCGAGTCTAGAGTTCGAAGAACCCTAGACTGCCGGTCAGGAACATGGTGAAAAGAGGTGTGTAAGGACTTGCAAGAAGTCCTTGATGGATAAGGATTGTGTGTCGGGAGCGGGTTTAAGGTGTCGGTTGTCTTCCGAGTCGGACTCTTCAGACAGGATAGGTTCGAAGGGAGCCATCTTCGACGGGGAACTGGGAGGTTCCCGACGCTTCCGGCACTGGAAGGAGTAGGTAGGATGGGCTCCCCCGCAGTTGTTACACTTTGGGTTTGCCGAGGTTTTACAGAGGGTGGATCTGTGGCTTCCGCCACAGTTAGGCCACCGGATGGATCGGGTAGGGCACTCCGCGGTATGCCCCATCGTGTGCAGGTGGAGCAATACTTGGGAGCGGTTGAGGATTAGGAGGGTTCGACTGAAGCGTCGCCCGAACATGACGACACCTTGTGCGAGGAGGTACTGGAGGGTGGTTTGGGAAGGAGTGATGATCCGGACGAGGGAGGTAGGGGTGTTTGTGGCCTTCGAGATGATACGAAAGGCCTTCTTCACTTTTGGAAGATCGATCGCATCGAGGATCTCTTGGGCTAGGATGTCCTTATCTACGTGACGAATCACGCAGGAAAAGGAGGGAGCTCTAGGAGTGGTGTTGGGTGTACGTGGGCCGGAGAGTTGAGTAAGGGAAACGGTAGGATCGCCGAAATGGTGTCGCAGCCTAAGCTGCGTATCATCCGAAGGGAGAGGATGTCTCTAAGAGACAGGTGTGGTTGTGGTTGAACGTCAAGTTCAACCACGGAAGGTTGAGGATTTGAAGGTTGAATAAGGATTTTGTGTGGTTATGGTTTTCGGGATATTGCGGATGCAATATCTCGAGGATTGGGGTGGGTAGGTATAGGATTGGGTGAAGGGGTTTAGGACTCAAGGCAGGTGTAGCTGGTTGAGAAGGTGTGGCTAGGAGAGAGGGTATGTGTGCGTGTGCGGGTGTAGGTAACAGGGCAGGTGTATGTGTGAGCGGGTGTAGGTAAGAGTGCAGGTTTGTGAGCGGGTTTGAATGGTTTTGTGGAAGAGGTGGATCGTGTGGAGATGTAAGAGTGTGGATGTGGTGGATATGGAAGATGCGTTTGAGTGGGAACGTGTGCGTGAGGATGGAGGTGGTGAGATTAGGATTTGTGAGTAGGAAGTGGATGGCGGTGTGGTGGGCGGGTGCCGACAGGGTTAGGGGACACAACTTTGACAGTAGCTCGGTGGCGACCTTGCTTACCATCTCGGTTGCGCTGTTAGTTTTAGGTTTTGAATAGGTTAAGAAAAAATAAGATCTGTTTATGAAAGGCCGGGTCTCTGCCGAGGTGCAGCCTCACACCCCGAGGAAAAAGGCTTGGAAATCAGAGACCCAATTTGAAATGGAGGAAATACACAATTAAAATAAAATAACAAAGTAATTAAATTAAATTTCTTTATTAATGATACCTATTACTGTGTCCTTGACCTGACGACGATCCTGCTGTTGGCTGTGTCCTGGATACTTCTGGAATTTTCCGCTGCTGCTGATATTCCGGCGGCTCCTGCTTGCTGCTAGGTGTGGCTCTTCTGATAGACCGCTTCTTCGTGTTATCTGTATGCAAGCAGTGACAGATCTACCTCCGAAGCGGCGAAGATCACGATGCCGGAACCGGAACGATGAGCGAAAACGCTAGGTTCTTTTTGCGAAGTTAAGCGATTGTAATGAAAATCACAAGCGCTTAGGCTGGGTAGAGGCTTACGTTTGAAGGTTCAAACTGCTCTGTAACTTATGCTACTACTAAGTATGATAACAACAAACTTACCTTAGTAACGAGAACTCTAATATACACCCAAATAATTATCAACTGGTTGACAATAACAGAAAGAGTATAGAGATAATTACAATTTACAGCACACTAAATGTATAAACGGAATAGAATTCCGCACATATTACACGTAAGCATACTATACTCAAGTAAATATTAGAAAAGTAATACGAACGTTTTAGATACGCGAAAGACCATAATGTCAAACTTCTTCAACTTCTGTATAACAAGACTTAATAGATGTGGTTGTGAGAAAACACGAAGGTGAAGAGTAAGATGTTACGTGATAGATCTGCTCAATTACGACTAATGTGAAGGTGCGCTGTAGCTAGACGGAGTAAGATAAACCACTGATTTGCTAGGGTTAGGTGTAGAGCACCAAATTGCCATGTGGAACTTTAATTTATATCAGACATGTGCAAGTGCAGCTTCATAAGAGTATGTATAATTAATTACCGATATACGGGTATTTAAGTTTCAAGAAACTCCATGCTGCTAGAAAGTTTAAGTTTATAACCAAATTTACATTGATCGAAGATTTACAAGCAAATTAGAAGATTACTAGCATCTTCAGTATTTATTCTACAAGGAATCTCTTTTTGTTTTAGAAACCATTCTATAAACGCAAAAATAAGACAGGAGAATGTTTTTTAATGGCATCTGTATCCGTTTAAGTAACAAGTTTCAATAATGTTTTAGGTACTTGAGGGGAATAAGCAATACGAGAAAGTTTAATATAATTTGGGTAAACGTTCACGATCGTCCCTGTTTTAAATGGTTTCGGTCTGCTGGTATTATTCATCTAACACTGTCTTAACTATCTTGGTAAATAGGAGATTAAATAAACGTAACTTTCATCAACTTACTGCTGCGAAGGCCAAATGTTCAGCAGTAATATTTAGAACATATCCAATGTTATTATTAAATGGAAATAGTGTAAATAAAAATAACTAAATCGTTTTAATTTAGAACACACACGCACACGCGCACGCATGCACGCACGCGCGCACCGACGCACACACGCACACACATATAGGGTGGCCCACCACCACGGACGACGAAGCAAATTACATATATTTAATGTCGTTTGTAATGATTTAGTAGCAGATAATAGTATATTAAAAAAACAAGTTTTATACGACCAGCCTTGAAGCACGACTTCAAGTTTAAAAAGCGAGTTTTTTAAAGTATGAGCGCTTTAAGGTCTTATGAAACACGTTTTGTATGCTATTTTTGTAATTTGCCCTTTTTATGTCGTTTTTAAACAAAAATTTTTACTTTAGTTGATTTAGGGATTTTTGTAGTGGTTGGTAATGTCTTAATTTTAAAAGTGAAAATTTGATCTAGTTGCGCTTTTTTGTATTCATATTCTGTCTCAAAACACGAAAATGAAAGATAATTAAGATAATCTTGCGTGTACGCCCGCTGAAATACGTGAAATTGCCAAAAATACGCTTGCGCATTTGCTCATGTCAAAGTTTTATAGTAATAGACATGTCCTGTTTTTGACACATTTTGTAAGAGAGACAATCACAATCACATAATTCCGGATCAAGCTTTGCCAACCTAAAAATTTTCGTCAAATGTTCCGTGAATTAATGGCTATGTCATCGAAGATAATGACGTCGCGTTTCTTAATATGTCTATTAAAGAATCAAAATGGAAGCAAATTACAAAAAAGTTTTAATAGACTCGAACTCAAACAGACAAATGGAACTGTTACCAACCTATATTCAAAGTTATGAAACTTGACAAACGAGGTAACAACAGGAATTTACTTTTTTTCAAAATTTTCAACAGAAATACGCAAAACGAAAAAAGTTGTATAAGAAACTCGTTTCATAAGGATAAGACGTTTTATGACACTCGTCCATTTTAGATGCGATGCGATAAAAACATCTTATGAAACTGGTTTCTGAATATACTATTAATTAATTATATTCATGCATTATAAATAATATTATGTAGTGTCTATTAAAAGCGCATCACTAATTAATTAAGACGCGTATGGTACTTACTAGCAAATTTATTGCATAGTTCTGCCACATTGTAAACAAAGAAAACGCTCTCAACGGGAAACTGGAGATTATTTACTTCGCGCGTGGTTTCGGTTTCGCTGCACTCTAGTAGGTGTGTCGTCACCATTATATTTTTTTGTTGATTACAAGTAGATCAACATTTTTAATGATAATTTTTTAGTCAAATTACCAGTATGTATTTTTTAAGAGTGTAAATTTGTTTCGAAATGAATTTGTGATATATATTTGAAATTACTCATTTTATGTTCCCTGTGTTTATTAATTATACAATAGTATGTATATTAACATTTCATTTTACATTTTAAAAAAATTGTTTTAATTATACTTTATAATTGTAGATGCACATTGAATTATTTATGCTGCTATTTTCATGTATACAAACAATAAGTGAAGAGTTTGTTATGGTATCTAAAACACACTCTACCCTGTTAGCTAAATATATCGATTACAGTGATGTTTCAGTATTGCACTTTAGATTACCGTTAGATACTCATTTTGCAACGTTTAAGTTTGAAGTAGAAGAAATAGAAGAATCTCTTTTTAGTAAGTTTATATTTATCGCATAACAATAATTAACTCATTTTTTAAAGGTTGCCCATCCAATGATATAGATATTTATTTAAAGTCTGGATCTGCACCGGTTACTAACCCTGACCACTCAAAATGGCCTAAAACATTTTTAAATAGCAGTCGTTCTGTGAATTTTATTAACTTTAAGTCTGATTCGAATCCTCAATATATTAATATTACTGCACCTTACTCGGGGTCTTATTTTGTTGCAGCATTTATTGCATACACAGACCCAAAAAAGAAAAGTATTAAACAAGCAGGTAATAGTTTAAAATTTTATAAAGTACATCATTGAAATATAATTGTAACCGTTCAACAAATCCAGTATATCGATACCTAAACTGCAAAACCTCGTAACTGCATTTTTTTTTAAATTCAGTTTTTGGGCGGCAATTTTACAGCAAGTCGTAATGCACATGTGTTCAAAACCTCGTAACTACTATTCCTGTGCAAACTACTCAAAACAAGCCTTGAAAAAACTCGTATCAGATTATAGTGCCATACTACTCCAAAACCTCGTATCTGTCAGTTTATGTGTTGTGTTAAGAAAGTGCAGGTGTGTATAGTGTCGTAATCTTTAATAATTGTTTCAAATTTGTTTTGCTGCTATATCTGCAGGAATCATATTCATTCTTAGGTATGTAAGTTCAGAGTTAACAACTTTGTTCAGTATTAATTGCATAATAGCGCCGAAAACAAAGAATTAATGAGCTCTGATTAGATACGAGGTTATGTTTCTTGCATGTCTATTATAACTTTTGGTTAATATTGCAGAGACGAGGTTTTACAGCCGCATTTTCGCATTAAACTATGGACTATGTTGCATGCAAACGTGCTGTTTCATCAACACTTGGGTTTTCTGATAATGAACTCCAAAAAATTGTGGATGAGATGTCTGACATCGAATACGATGATGAAGACAATAGCCTAGATTCCAACGACGACGTGAATTCCAATATTACTGCATCTGAGACATTAGCAACTATCAATGGGCCAAATCACATGGCAGGTGGAGCAGTAATAGTAGAAACTGTAGAAAATGAAGAGTCTTCTGAAGATAATCAAGTATCTAGATTACGAACGATTCAAATACAAGCTAGCGGTAGTGAGCAATCTCAGTTGGTCGTTCCTGGACAGAGAGAGGTTCCAGATGTGGAAGGAAAAGCCCAAACCACATCTTCTGCGGAAAGCAACAGCAAAGATGACGGAAATTGTAGCCCTAGAAAAAAAGCAAAGCGTGGATTCTGGCAGAGACAAAAACAAAAACAGCGTAGAATGATGGGACAGAACTATAAAGGATTAAAGAAAGATGAAAAGGGAAAGTTTAAATGTACTGAAAAGAGACCAAAAAGAATTATGAAGGCAGCCTGTAACGGTAAATTATACAGAAAGTCAAACGAAAGAGAGTGCACCAAAATTACTGAAGCACAGCGTTTGAAAATATTTAACAGTTTCTGGAATAAGATGGACTGGGATATGCGGAAATCTTACATAGAGTTATTATTAGTGTCATGTCGTTCAACGAAACGGAAGACCGCTTCAGAAGATAGTAGACGATCCATGTCACTTGAATACAGACTTCAGATTGGCGATAGACGCATGAAGGTTTGTAAGAAAATGTTTCTGGCAACTTTTAACTTGGGCGAATGGAGTGTCCGAAATTGGATAATCTCTAGTTTGGAAGGAACTGGTATGCATATTAGTAGTCTGAATACAAGTACCCCGAAACGAAATAGGCAAACTCACAAGCAAGATGCGAAAACCAAGTTAACAGATTTCTTGAAAACTAGCCCGAAACTGCCATCGCATTATGCGAGGGCTCGAACAAATAAGCTCTATTTGGAGCCAATATTTAAATCTAAAGTGCAGTTATATAATGTCTATGAGACGCACTGCCGAGAGCATAACATAACACAGTTCTATCTTGAGTTCAATAAATTAAACTTAACCATATTCTCTCCGAAAAAAGATTTGTGTGACACATGTGTAGCCCACTCTCATAATAATATTACCGAAATTGAATATCAGACACATATTCAAGCAAAATTAGCTGCAAGAGCTGAAAAATCTGCAGATAAAGATAAAGCTGAAGGCAATTCTTTTTTGGTCGTAGTAACGATGGATGTGCAGGCTGTTAAGTTAGCACCACTTGTGAACGCCACTAAAATGTATTTCAAAACAAAGCTGTGTGTTCACAACTTTACATTATATAATCTAGTAGACAAAGCAGTAACTTGTTACTTATGGGACGAAACAGAAGGTGGATTGGAATCATCAGTGTTCGCAACTATGATTAGTAAACATTTGGGGCAGATAATATTAGACAAGCAGCAAGAAGTTCAACAAACTGTTCTGTGGAGCGATGGTTGTGGCTACCAAAATAAAAACGTATGTTTAGCCAATGCCTTACAGTTGTTTGCCACTACACATAATGTAGAAGTTATACAAAAATACCTTATAAAAGGACACTCTCAGATGGAAGTCGACAGTGCTCATGCTTGTATTGAGAAGAAGTTACTTAATCGAGACATTTACCTTCCTCAAGATTACATTTCCAGCTTGTCGTGAAGCCAGACGAGATAGTCCATACACAGTACAGTACTTGAATCATGACTATTTTGAATACTATTCTTCTGTTAATTACTACAAATCCATTAGCCCCGGTAGCAGAGCAGGTGATCCAACTGTAGCCGCTCTTCGAGCCATTTATTACAAACCAAATAGTACCATTCAGTATAAACTTAAATTTGAAGACGACTGGGCCAATCTACCTCAACACCAAAACAACTGCCCTTTTAAACCAAAACGACTACAATAACCGTCTTAAAATAAAGGAAGAAAAATTTATTCATCTGCAAGAACTAAAACAGGTAATAGCCCAACATGCTTGGTTGT
The DNA here is from genome assembly GCA_036346205.1 of Vesta saturnalis. Taxonomy (NCBI): domain Eukaryota; kingdom Metazoa; phylum Arthropoda; class Insecta; order Coleoptera; family Lampyridae; genus Vesta; species Vesta saturnalis. Next base: position 1,820,050 of record JARFJB010001412.1, read on the forward strand.
ACTACGATGGGATACCTTATAAAAAATAGAAGGCTCAACAAAGTATTATTTGTATCAATCTACTCAATTATAGATATTGTTTTCATTGTTAGAATCGATGTTTCATTTTTTCTAATATTAAATATTTAGTTGTGTAAAATATAATAAATAAACATTTTGTTCTCACTTTTAATGTAAATTTATTTATATAACAAAACCACGTAACTGCTATATAGTTTGATGAACTACAAATGCAAAACCACGTAACTGCAACCAAACCTTGTTTACCTAAGTAAATACAAAAATAACTTATGTTATCCCAATTTTTAATTATGAAACCATAATAAACACCTAAATTGCTGTTACATAACTCCAAAATCATGTAGTAAAACGTTTTTTTGCTCCCCTGTAAAATTTGTGTTATGTGAGTTACGAGCTTTTGCAGTTTAGGTATCGATATTAAAAAATGAGAACCTCAATCCTAAAAAACAAAAATATCATTCTGGATCTATTTGTTTGAAATAAACTTAATGGTGAAATTCTTGTTGAACTCTGCCAAGTTCTATTGCTTGACAGTTGCTAACTGGAGCTGATAGCTCTACTCGGTAATAAATTTTGTTTCTCCCTTTTGCTATTAGCATGTAAATTGGACTATTTAATACAAACATAAAAAGATTTCCCTCAAATGGGAATTGAAGCCACCACCTTGTGGTATCTAGACCAAGTGGTTCCCAACCTTTTCTTAATCGCGACCCATTCTAGATTTTAAAAAATGTTTGCGACCCCCCTTTTTTTGTACGGAATATTTGATATATAAAACAAAAAGAAGAGGTTTGAAATAAATTTTAGAACTAAACAAAAGTAATATTTTATTGTAAGATATTTTATTTAGCATTAATTATTATTAATGTGATGACTGAGCTTGCATTTGCTCAGCAAGTATTGTAATTCTTGGTGGAGTTGTTGTCAAAGCTAATCTCATGTCATCTTGAATATCCAGCTTATTTCTAGCTTTTGTCTTAATCTGAAGAAGAGTTGAAAATCCACTTTCGCAGAGGTAAGTAGAAGCAAATGGCACTAATATTTGAAAAGCAAGCATGGAAACTTTAGGATACGAATGCTGCATTGCACACCAAAATTGACTTAATGATTTTTTTGAAAAGTATCACGCTGAAGAGTCATTTTGTAACTCCAAAAATTCATCCTGTATTTCATCAGGAATGTTGGCAACATTCAAGGATATGTGAAATGGATTTCGAACTAAAGCAGCTTCTTGTTCTGAAAGTTCCGGGAAATAGCGTTGAATTTCTGATTAAAGGGCCTGAAGGTGGTTACTAATTTCCTCCCTTAGATTATCTGCGATGCCCGTTTCTGATGCTTCAGTTTCTGTAGAAAGGTGTTCAAACATGGCATAGTTTGCAAGATTTACTTTACGGCGCCAATTTTGTAACTTTAATATAAAAGTCTGTATATTATCTTTGAAGTGAATAATGTTAGTGTCTTTTCCTTGAAGTTTTAAATTTAGCTTATTTAGCTGATCTAGTATATCAGATAAATAAGCTACTCTTTGAATCCATGATTCATTATTAAAGTATGTAATAAACTCGTGTTTTCCTTCAATTTCCAAAAACTGCTTAATTTCGTTCTTTAATTCGAAGACTCGGTTGACAACGTTTCCTTTTGATAACCAACGAACTGCAGTGTAAAAAAGAAGAACTTCGTGATCAGAGTTCATGTTGTTGCATAGTTCTTTAAACAGCCGAGTATTAAGAGCACTAGATTTTATATAATTGACAATTGTCACCAAAGAGTCAAGTACTTCTTGTAAAGACTTTGGTAGGGTCTTGGTAGCAAGAGCAAAACGGTGAATCATGCAGTGCAATCCTTTGCTTGGGGTGCAAGCTCTTGAACTTTCGTCTGAAAACCCGACCTGGATCCAAGCATGGCTGGAGCTCCATCAGTACACACTCCACACAATTTATTCCATTGTAAATCATTATCTTCAAAGAATGAGCTTATCATCTCCATGACATCTTTACCTTTTGTAGTTGTTTTAGTGGTCTACAAAACAAAAACTCTTCTTTAATGTCATCTAAGTAAATATATCTCACAAAAACGAGTAATTGGGAACATGAACTAACATCCGTGGACTCGTCAAGTTGAAAGGAAAAGACAGGAGATGCCTTAATTTCAGATAAAATTTGTTTCATCACATCCATAGACATGTCTGAAATACGTCTCTGAATAGTGTTATTGGATAAAGAAATGTTACGAATTTTAATTGTACTCGCTTCTCCAAGAACTAGTTTAACCGATTTTAATAAACAAGGCTTAATGAGAGTTTCTGCAATAGTATGAGGCTTCTTATTTTTTGCAACTTCCAGAGCAATTTCATATGATGCCTGAACTACAGCCTGGTTTTGTTGTTGAAACGTACCAGTTAAATCTAACTTTTGTTTCTTCAAAGCCGCCTCATGTCGTTTGAAAAAGTTCAAGTCTTTTGCAACATGTTCGTGATGCTTTGTTTCCAAGTGACGTTTAAGTTTTGAAGGTTTCATAGATTCAACACTAAGAACAACATTGCATAAAACGCACTGTGGCCGTTCTATGCCGTTATTAACTACAGTCGAAAATCCAAATTTTAAGTAATCCTCCGAATATTTCCTTTTTTTCTCCATAATGTTAATATCTAAAATGGATAAAAAATATTTTTCCCATCATATAAAAATTTTAGATTAACAGTGTTTAAAAACTTTTACTTACCCAAATTTTAAGAAATAATAAGATAAATAATATTTGTGTCTGAATTTATCAAAAACAAATAGTGACAGGTGATTATTAGTATTGCATCAAATTTTGCATCAAACAAGACAAACTAGCAACAAACTGTTCAAACATAAACCATAAAAAGAACACTGCAATGACTTCACTTGAGAAGCAGTTATTTTCTTCTAAAACTAACTATAAATAACAATTATTAGCAGGAAATCAGTGAAGCAACCACACCCCGTAACGATTCAGTAAGCACTGTCACCCTGGCGTGATCTGACCAGGCCGCTGCTGAGGCGGTGGTTCCTATGCCGCGCGGTTTGTTAAGCTCCGTATTCATTGCAACGAGCAACGAGCAATCTGGTAAACTCTCACTTCGAAACACAGTGTTCGCTGCTCTTTGCAATAGATTCGCAGCAATCGGGCATTTTAATTGTTGTAAAATCGCTGAATGGATTAAAAGCAATATAAGAAAAGTACAATACGGCAGATAAATTATCTCATAAAATAATACAGAAATTTTCCGAAAGAACTCTTTTCAATAACGCGCAACTCGTTGGCGACCCCCAAAAAAGCTACGGCGACCCCCTTGGGGGTCGCGACCCACCGGTTGGGAACCGATGATCTAGACTATAACAATGAATACCAATTTGTTATAAACTTAGGTTATTTTATGGTATTTGATGTTGAGAATGTTCAACGACCTTTAACTGTTTACAGCAAAAATTGTGTTAGCTTACTTGAACATACCTATTACATGAGTTCCAAAATTTTTCTTTGTGCAACAAATAAATAAATAGCATTGAATAAAAACAGAACTAGAGCTGTAAACAGTGTAAATTTTGCAACGATATTCTATCAAATTGCCATCTGAAAATGGACTGATAACTACAGAACTATTGTGTTACTTTGTTGGGTTTGCAAATTTGATATTGATAAATAAGATGTGATAGTGCCAAATTTTTACACAAGTATATTATCAACTTTAATTTATTTTGAAAATTATTTCCATGTGGATAAAACAATTTTTGTCAATAGTACTGAATTGTACCCTTTTTAAACAACTGCAGTTTAATCAAGTAAATCGTTCTTGTAATAAACACTGTTTATACTCCATAGATGAGTATTTATCAAGTGGGGCCAAAGGTAATAGAGGGACTGAAAGCGATAGAGATGATTTATCGAGGATACAATATTTATATTTTTTGAAATTAGAAGGTATAATGTAACCAAAAGAAATGCTTAGTCAATTCACTTATTGTGTACTTGGTAATCCGTATGAACATCTATGAGATATTTATACCAGATGTAAACGATGTTAGGGCTGCTCATATAAACTTTAATTGTACTTTGTACTGAATTGTACCCTTTTTTAAACAACTGCAGTTTAATCAAGTAAATCGTTCTTGTAATAAACACTGTTTATACTCCATAGATGAGTATTTATCAAATGGGGCCAAAGGTAATAGAGGGACTGAAAGCGATAGAGATGATTTATCGAGTATGCAATATTTATATTTTTTTGAAATTAGAAGGTATAATGTAACCAAAAGAAATGCTTAGTCAATTCACTTATTGTGTACTTGGTAATCCGTATGAACATGTATGAGATATTTATACCAGATGTAGACGATGTTAGGGCTGCTCATATAAACTTTAAAGGTGTATACAATAAGTATTTTGCTGTATTTTGGGGGTTTCAACTGATTGTGTCTTTTCCGTTTCGCCAAAAATGGCCTCAACTGTTGATTTTTAAATGGGACATGTCTTCCTATGTATGTGCGCAAAGTTTCATTACTTTTGGAGACTAAAATAATAAAAGTTATCTTAGATGGCTGCAATTGCATTACAATGGTGCTTAATTGACGTAACCACCACAAACAATGCCTGTTCGATTGCTTTTTATATGAATAACAGAACCACAGCTGCAGAATGATATTTAAGAAAACCGTCTTGTGGGACTCAAGATGTAAGGATTGTTTGTCTTGTTTAGAATTAAGTGTATTTAAGATATACCTTTTTTATACTTCAATAAAACATAACTTATTTGGTGTCATTCGACAGGTGTTTCATTTCTTTTTCAGATCTTAGTGCTCCTTGGGACCGACATTTGAAATTTTTATTTATTTGAGAAAAACGATTTTTGTCATCTTTCACCAGCTGTAGTTTCATATTGAGTTCTAAGCTTCCGAAAGTAGCAAAATTTTGAGTACGTACATTAGAAGACGTGTAATTCAAATAAGTAAGAATCCCATTTAAAAATCAAAAGTTGAGGCCATTTCTGGCAAAAGCGAAGTCACAAAAACAGTTGAAACTTGCCAAAATACTGTAAAACACCTACTGTATACTTACTTATACAAAAATTTATTCCAAGATAAATGTTTTGTTCAAGTTCAAGAGTGACCCTAAGATTGTTTACAGCTGGTATACTAAGGTTTTGTATTTTACTTATTGGATTTAATTGACATTCACACTACGAGCAACAGTATCCATTGATCCTAAATCATACTGTGTTAATGAAAATTAAGAATATTAAGCTATTACCATTGGTATTGGTGTAGTAAATAGGTCTCTGACCACATACTGTGAGGGAGGGCTTGTGAATATAAGGGCCACCTGATCCGCCCGGACAAATATATGTCTAATTATTTAGCTTACAAAATTTTATTAAAGAAGTATTTAATTGTAGAAAGCATAAAATGTATTTTAGAATCGTCGGTTCAATTTGGGAAAGCATAACATGTATTTTTTTTCAAGCGTATTAAAATATACGAATTATGTTACTGAATGCACACAGCAGAAAGACTACTGTTTTAGTTGTACACAATGAAAATGTTATTGTAGTAGTATAATAATGTTAATATTTAATTAAGTTTAGTACAGCAAGACCAGTTATTTGTGGCAGGTGACAAGCTGCACATGTTATTTTGAATTTTTGAAAACAAATTTAAAGTTAAAAATTATTATTAATTTTATTAAATACATAAATAAAAATTTACCTGAGTAGGATTTGAACCTATGACCTGTATTTTGCTAGAGTACCACGCTAACCAACTGCACTATCGAAGTACAAGCCCCAATAAATTAAAGTTAGTTTTATCAATCCATACACTTCGTTTGCGTTGCCCAATATGTTCAGTTAAAACTCTGACATGTACTGCATGTTTGATATTGTATTTTGGGAAGAGTTCTGGCTGAACCTGCCTAAATGTAAAAGTCAGCATTCTAAGTAATTTCCGATTGTGTAAACTGCAGGACTTTTGCGGAAAGTCTAATGAATATTATTCTGCAATTGTTTTAAGGTGACGAAGTGTCCTCTTAAATCCACTGTTTGATCAAATCTATTTCGTTCATACTGAATGATTTGGGTATGTTGTCACGTTTACTTAACATTGCATCAAGGAGAGTCCTAACTCAATTGCAGGCCGTTTTGTACTTAATTCCCACAGTTATAGCGAAAGCTCTATATTGGTATGAATTCATCTAATGTACTTTTCTCTCAATTTCTTTCATTCATGTGATTATTTGACGGCGTACTGGACACGTCGTATGTCCATCGCACCGCATACAACATACTTCGCGTAAAAATAATTGAAGAGTAGCAATTTTATATCTGGCTTCCTTAACATTGACGAGCGACATAGTACAATTATCTTTTACATTTATTGTACGGTTTTATACTATAATTATATAATAAATATAAAAATACAGGCAACAAACAAATTGACGGTTCCTATTTAAACAAAATATTTTTGCCATTTCGGTGTTACAATGAGAATTTTTTAACTGTTTTCATCAAGAACAGTTAAAGACCAAAGTTAAATTTAAGCTTCGAAATAGAACAAATAGTATGAAAAGCGCGTGTTACAATGCCCTATTGTAATATTCGTTATTGTAACATTTGTTTTTATCTCCCAACCTACATACAGGGTGGTGCGTCGCCTCACGCGGCATAGAATTTTCAATGGTAAAATCGAAATATGCCGATAAGTCCGCCCCATTGTTATGGATTTCCAACATTGAAAATGCATTCGAAAGACGAAAAAAATCTGGAACGAGTGATTCTGCTACAAAGTTTATTTCACTTAAAATACTTGTAAAAAGTGAACGCAAAGGTTTTCATAGACTACGTTTACACGGACACAACAGGTTTTAATAAAACCGTTGTTATTAATGCCAGCGTAAAACAACGTGTAAACGGGACTAACGCCGGTTTTATTAAAGCAGGTTTTGTAGTTGTAATTTATAATTTTTATAAAAATTAGTAAGCGCGAATCCTAGGACGTGGATGAAATGCGATAATTAGAGAGAAACAAATTCTTAATGCGGATAATATCTCCTCGCAATTGGAAGCCTCGATTCAGTAGATTAGTACAGTTGCACTCTAGCCAATACACACCATGATACAAATACACAGGTATGCTACGGCGCATTCAACTCTTAGAATGTGACCTATGCGTGACGTCACGCGCGGAGCAAAATTTCGTGCAAGAAGGACGAATACCTTTCGATTGGCTTTTTCTTCAGTTTTCTGAAAATTAGAGACACTTCAGATAGGATTATAGGAAGTTTAGTGTTGTTACATCTTGTTAAGAATTTTTATTGTAAGTGATAAATGTTTACATCAGACTAATTTGCATTTGTAGGTTAAAAACCCTCTTGAAGATAAAAAAATAGATAAAACAATCTATAATTATACATTGCCATTTATTTAATTCCAGTAGTGTATGTAGTATCAGTTTCTAAACTAATAATTTATTTTTAAACTACAAATAAATCTCCCGTTTTACAACTAATTTTACATTTATACTAAGCACAGTTACGTTATTAACATTTACCAATGGCACAAAAGAATTTAGATTCTAATTCGAATAAAAAAGAAAGCATTAAGTAAAAGTTAATAAGTAGCTAGGTACTTAGTTAATTTTACAAAAATAATTGAGTTCATAACAAGTTTACTAAAAAAAAAGTTTTAAAGTGAAGTGGTAAATTTACTTTAGATCATCATCTGTCGGAAACTTAAAGTATTTAATTCCGGTGCCTTTCGTTTTACGGGTGTAATTAGCACACTTTGCAACGCACAGCCCGGCATATTTCGTTTATAGTAGTCTAATCACAAACAAATATTATATTTATAAACAATACACAGCTCAAACACTACCTAAACACCTACAACGATGTAAGCAATTAGCAATGTAATAAACAAAATGGCCGCCGTGCTTCGTGAATGACGTCATGCGCGGCCTCGACCTATTTAAGATTTCTACGTAGCATACCTGTGTATTTGTATCATGATACACACAAGGTGCACGTTTCTGAACTAGCTTAGTGTATGGGTCGTGATCCTTACTTAACAAACATACTTACTAGGGCGCTCATTGTTTTTCATTAAAACGTAAAAGTCGGAGAATATAATAAAAATTTATTATAAAATATTTTTTTTTTCTTTACGGTAACCTTAATCTTAATTTTAAAAACTTAGTTGGCCAGCTTTAAAATGGACAATCGTAAAAAAGTACACGACACATAATGTTATTAGTAAAGGTACAGTAATACTCGACAGAAAAAAAAGAATGATTAGTTAATGCTTTTTATACGATACCACAATTGATTACTAATCACTATAAACAATATTGTTTTATTGACTTTCATTCAAAATAAATTTGCCAAATTGCAAACTGACTTACAATTGAAATGGCTAGCAAATTAATAAACGTGTTTAGGATTTGGTGGTCATAAATATACGTCACAATTTCATATAAACAAACAATTCTATATTAGATAAAATAAGCATAAAGGAAAATGATATACATAAAAAACAAGCAACGCATCATTAGCGAATTATCTACAATCGCATACAAATGGGTTCCGTGGTCAAGTACTTCAAATCTAAAATGAAAAACGCAAATAATGCTAGTACACAACAACCTTGTTGCATATCCTTCCGCAAACATCTAAACATTAAAGAAACAATAGGTACGTAAAATTCCGATTTGTCACACAAACACAATTAAAGCAAGAAAAATAAATTAATAACGTGATTTCGAAAAACAACAGCTGGCACTATTATTGACCTACATGCCCGTGTTTATAATACGCAATGGCGGACCACGCTACACCAAGGCATCGGCTTCTCCTGTGATAAGAAATAAATGATTATTAGATTCGTGACTGCAGGTAATATCTGCAATACGCTAAACACACTCGACGCTTACACTTCTAACAAACAAATATTTTCTACTACACCGAGGCTTAGTGTGGGCACGCCAAACTCGTCACGTTATTGCACTACATCTTTACGTAACCGAGACTGAACGTTAACTAACTAAAAGGACGCCAGTTACCGATAAATTCTTAATCAATCAGATAATGTCAATGAATAAGCTGAGTATCGACAGACTGCGAATTTTACAAAATTAATCTCTAATCCGGTAAACCTATTCGAACGCCGTCAATACAAAGTTTAGACAACGGCTCTACACCAACCTAACAAATTTTTCATGTACAGCTTGAGAAAAACTTTGAATCATATCGGTTATTTCATATGTTAAGATAGACTAACACAAAAGGTTCCATGGTAAATAAACAAAAATGCTACTCAGCTTGTATGATAACTTGGCTGATTAACAGATTTCACACCAAAGTTTACAAAATGTTCTCAACGACGCGGACGTATTGAAAACGTTGGTAAACTAATTAACGTCAACACGATTTTATCAATTACACCTTTTCCATATGAGTATTACACGCGACAAGTTTCCTTCTCTTTGCACCATTTCACAATCAACTCATAAGCGTTTAGATTTTTCAGGAAAGAATAAAACGTTTTCTGCTGCCGATTCTACTTCATACGGTAAACTTGTCTTGATTCAGATATACTTTCTGATTTAATACAAAATTTATCAAACACAAAATTAAGCTTGACAAATTTAGAAAAACATCAAACCGACAAGCTGTATGATGAACATAGTTGATTTTTGAGAACAAAAATACAATGGATTATACTCTGTTCCATTGTATTTTGCATTAGAGCAGGCCATGCAAATCTACCAAGAGTGTGGTAGTCCGTCAAAAGCACAAAAAGTTACTACCTTAGCTTGACTCTTTAAAATTGTTGGTTATATTTTTAAAATGAAACTAATGCAACGTTACAACATAGTTTTTCGCGCCATTTAGTTTTTTTTTGCATGAAAATCGTTGAATCTCGAGTGACCTATTTAAAAAAAGTTAATTTTTCTCGTCTATTACCTACAGAACACGGAAGTTGTATTTTCATTACATTGGTAACAGCACCGTGTCTTATCTAATACAATGAGATGTTTTGTTAACCAAATCTATGTAAAACTAATAACAATGCCTTCTCCTTTGTTCACTCTTCCATAATAAAAAAACGGGAGAAATATGCAGAAAATCCAGGGCGAAATTTCAAAAGTAATCCACTGTGAAGATTAGCTTTCGTGATAAAATTTACCTACTGCATTTTTCTCTTTCTTTTCTTGGCTATTAAACATGATATAGAGGTATATTTATATGCAAACTTTTTTGGTCACAAAGTTAATAGGTAACCAGAACATCAATTTGTATTCATTTAATTTAACTTATCCAGGAAATCCACAGCGCTTTTTCATATGTAATCCAATGTGAAGATTTGCTTTCATCATGAAATTTGCTGCGTCGTTTTTTTTTCTTGACTATTAGCACACATGAAAGTAAATAACCAGAAATGTATCCATTTACATCACAGCTAAATGGAATTGATCACAAGGCTGCTACTTTAGTATTCACGGACCGAACCTGACTAAAACCAAATATTTAAATGTATTTTTACTAAAATTTTGATGCCAAACTGTGTGGTCTTATTCCAACTGCATTATAGCACCAGAAGAATCTGAATCCATATCACTCTATCTGGGATATTTGGATATTTTCAATCGAAAAATTTTCTATATGTTTCTCCCAACCATTTGCAATAATCTTTTCCATGTGAGAACAAGAATTTTGCCACATTGTATGAGAGAACATTTGGATAAAGCCTCAAGCCATAATTTCTGAACCCTATCTTTCAAAGAAGGTTCAGAACTTATTTGTTTGTTTTCCTAATTTTTACAAAAATCCCATGCCATTTCAATAAGGTTATAGTGACAAGCGTAAAGGAGGCAATTGTGAAACTTCATACCCATTGAATTGAATATTCCCAAACACGACGATTTCTTACATTAATTTGATAACTTCTCAAATATAGTTGAAAATTGTGTAGATCTGCGTGTAACAGATAATTAGATCTTATAGAAGTAAATTGTTAGAGTAGGTGATGATTTTATTGGTTCTGACAGAGAAAGCGAAAGAGATATTGATGAAAGTGAGAACGTAATCACTCAACAGGAAGTTCACCTTATGCAAACTCTTGTGGATGGTAGATATGATACTAATAATATTGAAATTGGGTTAAGCCATGTTGTACCAACCTCAGCTTGATTTATTTTAGAGATCTGTGTAATGTAAAAAATAAGCAATGTAATGCACTGCAATGAAAAAGAGATCCAAAGATGCACTTATGAAAACCGTGTACTTATGCAATTATATGTCTTTACACAGAGGGTAAAAAAGAAATATTAGCTCCACCACTACCTAGTAATTTTGAAATGGCTAATAAAGGACTCGATAATTTGAAGAAAAAAATTGATAAGCGATGGCTGTTATTTAGGCTATGAGAAGGTCTTTTATGAGTGGCTGGAGGAGAACATCATAGAAGAAGTTTCACCCAAATCTTATTTTAATTTAGCTCATTACCTACCTCACCGCCTTTGGCTTGAAATCGGTATTCTGCATTGGTAACGAGGATGATATCCTTGAACGTCAATTTTGTTAGGTCTTTGGAGTAAATCTTCCCAGTCAGAATTAAAGTCGAGTTTTATTTTGATGAAACCATCCTTGTCATAAAATATGGCCTTTATGTCTGTCACTTTTGGGTCACCCGATTTTCTTCCTGGTCTTATAGAAGTGTACCTTAATGTATTTTATCAGATAAGTCTTTAAAAAAAGTGTAATCTAACATTAAAGTCTCAAGGAAATGGATTCTGTTCAGCTTCCTTCGTTGCCGAGATATAATCACTGGGTAAATGTATCAGACAATTTTTAAGTTTTCTTTCGATGGCACTATGTACACAGTCGCCCTCCATTTGGGTATGGCCCACTTCTAAAAATTTTTGGGAGACAGAAACTTCATGCTGGATAGAAAAATTGAGCAGGGCATTTGACAAAATATTATTTCTATTTTAACTGGTGCATCCGTCAGTATACAGAATTATTGGCAACTGTTGAGCTAAACAGTGCCGTTCCAAATAATCTAATATACATGCAGTGTAGGTAGAAGCTGTTAAATCACTTTCGGTTTCTGTGAACCAGTAACATGTTACATGATGTGTGTTTAAATTATCACCTGCATGGTTTCATTCCTTGGTCGAATTTTTTAGTTGTATTTGTGTTTTCTGTAGAGAGGTGCATACCAGACTTCCCTCTTCTAGCCCAAGTCTGCGCTGAATAAAAACCCAGACAAAGAGTTTGCAGAAACATTTCACAGCATACTTGTTTTCTACATGTGGTACCGTCTGTTAATAACAGGAAGGGTATATTGAAAGGTACCATTTCTTCCTGAATTATTTGCTTCAGTTGTTATGCGGCCTCGGTTACCGTAAATAACATTATTGCTCACATACACCTTTCTTTGTGCCCAATCCATACATTTCCAAAAGGTATTGTGAATGTGTTGCTTTTCGTTATCGCTTATTTCGCCACATTGTCTTGACTTGCTATTTTTACAAAAATTAGAATTACATCTTGGTCCTAGTCTTCTCGCTGCCCTTAATTTTGTTTGTTCCGCCTTTTTCCCTTTTCTTTCGTAACCAATGTATTCTTTACCTTCCATTCTTAGTTGTTGCGCAACATGCTTTTTCCAACACTCAGGATGAGCTCTACGACGTCTTTTTCTACCCTCTGACATACTTCCATAGTGGATTTCATTTTCATTAACTGTGATTATACTATCTTCCGGAGAAGGATTATTGCTTACATAAGTATCAGCATTCTCTATGTCACTGCTTGATTCTGAATTTCGTGACGGTTCATATTCAGATTCTTGTGGTGAAAAATCATCAAAAGGTTGTTCAGAGTTATCACTGATAGATGTTGATGCTTGTGGTAGTTCTGTATTCACATTAGTCAGCTCTCAGGAATATAACAACAATCAGCTGGTAAATTATGACTTGATGTAATGGTAGATGTTAATGGTTGTGATGGATCTGTATTCACATTAGACAACTCTGTGAATACCTCTTCTTCAGGAACATAAGAATCCGGTGGTACATTATTATTACAAAGATTCAATATTTTTCGTGTTCTATTACTTGCCATTCTGAAACAAAATATAAAATCATATAATTATATTTTTTTTTAATGACATCACTATTTTTTACATCCAAATAACTAGTTGTAATAATTGACTTTTGTTTAATGAACTGTAACATTCTATTTATTTAATGGATATTTTATTTTGTATGTTTAGCCCCGTTATAAAATTAAATTAAACACGTTTTGTGCAATTGAGAAATGCTAGAAAGTAATAAAATCAAAACATATTAACACATTGCATGCCATGGCATTCATATATGAATGACAGTGACTATTCCCTGAAGGCCGCGTCATTCATAAATGAATGCCAGAGCTTGAACGGTTTAATTCCATAGCATCCATAAATAAATGACAGAGCCATACAATTTATATGGGATAATGAAAGCCTGGTCTCTGAGGAACACTTCGCTATACTTGGTTCTGAAAAAAATGGAAAGATAAAAAGTCTGGACATCAGAATGCAAAACTTACATTTATTAACAAAAAATTCGTTGCTAAGAAATAGCATGTAATAACATGATAAATGAACTAAAACTTATTTATTCTTATTCTTAACATAAAATAAACTGAAACCTATTTATGCATTATGTTAAAACATGGCAAACAAAGTTGCGGCTGCCCAGAACACTCGTCACAGTAACTGTACACCATTTTAGCCCGACGTCTAGCTTCTGCACGACCAGCTTCTTCTTGAATTCTGTGATAACAAGAACATTTTCTTCTCAGTTCCTTCCCAGCTTCGTCAACCCTGTTTGACAGATGGTGATAAGTAGCCACAGATGTCCTTGGTATTTGGTGCTGTCCTCCTTGGTCCGGCATATCTAGCAATGATGATACTATATCCTCTCGAAATTTAATTATTTTTATTTTGTTTTTGGTTGCATGTTTATATAACACCCAAGCATTGACAATGGCTGTACCCAATAGGAGTTCCATGGCGAGTTTTCTATACCATTTGACGCCTTTTCTAAGCGTTGTAGCATAGGAAGCCATCTGCTCATACAAGTCTATTCCCACCTTTCCTTTGTTGTAAGCTAAAACAGCCACTGGCTTTTGCGTTGCACGTTTATATTTTCGTTTTTGCGTAGAGATGTTATCTGACTCAATTTCATGGTTGGAATCTTGTGACAAAGCATGATTAGTAGTATTCTGGAGAGTAGTATCCGGTATCTTATTTGCCGTAGAAGAGGATGGTAGTGCACTTGCAACGTCGTCATTAGCAGAAGGCTGAGCTTGAGTTTTCTGTGGATGTACTGGTACCAATACTGGTGCGTGTTTTGTGGACAATACTCTGACATCTCGGGTATCTTTCCACTTGAGGATAACTATACCATTTTGGTCCTCCCTAGATATCACATCCCACTTTTTAATTTTAGGCATTAGTACTTCCTTGGGCATATTCTTTTTTGACGCTCTCACTGTTCCGACAAGATGCGTTTGTCTATTTAGTAAAGTATTCGCTAATTCATAGCTAGTGTAGAAATTATCTACAAAGAGAGTTCGACCTTCATCTAAAAGTTGTGCACACAGTTCAAGACAGACGTTTTCGGCAAATCCAACTTCGCGTTGTCCTGTGGCCGATTTACCAGAATATATTTTGAAAGCCCATGTATATCCATCTGAAGAGCACATTTTGAATAATTTGATACCATACCGATGAGCTTTGTTGGGTATGTATTGTCTAAATATTAGACGCCCTCTCCAGGGCACTAGGGTTTCGTCGACAACAATTTCTTCACCAGGGTAAAATAATTCTTGGCATTTCTTCTGAAGTAGATCAACTAAAGGCTGAATTTTTCCAGTACGGTCTCCTTGTTGAATCGTTTCGTTATTGTTGAAATGTAACATGCTGAGCAACATCTGAAAACGATTTCTAGACATGATTGAGCATGGAAGATCTAGTTTGTAAATGCCTTTACTTGCCCAATAATCTGGCAAGTTGTTTAGCCTTATTAATCCCATCCATAATGTCAGGCCTAGAAATTTCTTCATTTCTACAGCATATCAGTAGGCCCACTTATTCATACGAGAATATTTCTTCAGTGGTTTTGATGCTAAAGTCTGTTGTGCAAACCTGTTGGTTTCAGTCACAAGTAAGTCTATTACTTCCTCATCCAAAATTAGGGAAAACGTCGCAAATGGAGAAATGTTACCTGGTAAATCGACTTGGAGACCCTGGCGGCCAGTGAAGGCAAATACTTTATGTCGGCCTACATATTCCGTCCAGCAAGAATTCCATGGCATCATTTCTTCATCTGTCAGGGTGTCATTCTCTTTTTCCTCTTCTGCCACTTCTTCTAAAGCCATTTCTCGAAGAACATTAACGATATCATCATTGTCAGGGTATTCTTCGTTAGATGATACTTCTGAATCTTGTAGAAGAACTGAATATACCTCACGATCAAGCTGCCATTCTGGATCCACCACAGAATCATCAGAGTCAAAGTCTGAAGCACTCTTTTCACTTTCTAAAATATCTACTTCTTCTGAAATTTTTTGCAGCTCCGCGTCCGATAAAACTTTTCTCCATTTTGACATTATTTATTTATAGTACCTACAGTATACACTTATAAAGTCTAATTTATAGTTCAATATTAACTTCTAAACTCTACACTTAACGAACTTGAAACAAAAGAGAACAGTGTAGTCGATTTTGCCCAAGAAAATTCTCCTAACTAACAAAATCATGTTAGCCACATTACGTAAAGTACCACCAATATCAAAACAAAGACTAATCCGTAGTTAGCAGTTATTGTCGGCAAACGAAATGACAGTTAACGAATTTCCACTTAGGAGGTAAATTCGAGCAAAATTTGATCATAAGTGTATTTTGTAGAGATGGGACATTTTTACAGTTAATGGGTATTTGTCCGTACAAACCAATGGCGTTATAATATAGTTTTCGTAAATTTTGTTAGTTAGGAGGTATTAGCAGTTCACGGACAAATTGCAATAACTTAAAAGCTTGACTAGTAAAGTGTTTAAAATCTAAATGTGGAAATCCCAGTTATTTTTCATCTACACTTATTTTCCACAATTAAAGAAATAAAAAATTTATAATTAAATTACTATTACATATTTACGTTCTACAAAATTACAATGTATTATAATTAAGTATTTAATTTATAAAGTTGAAATGTTTAAAACAAAGTTTTGTTTTAGGCTTAACAGCAAGGTGCCTAACAAGTCTTAATTCGGAATTATGGGTTGTTAAGACACCTAGACCCTACATCACAGTGCCTGATAAGCATGATAATGTAATCTTACTACCAAACAAATATAGGGTTTATAAGTTTCATATTACTGATTCTACTGATTATGTTATTTTGCACATAAGCAAGTTATCATATTGCGCCCAATGTAAAATAATGAAAATAAAAGTGCAACCATATAGAATTCCCAACGAAGATGAATCATTGTACAATATTGATTTATTGAAAGAAACTTACGACGGAAAAGATTTTCGATTGAAAATTATGACAATAGAGGATGTATGGTATTACATTAGTTTTTATGTGGAATCAGACACTAAAGGTTTGACAGAATTTAATTTTGTACTGAAATATATGTCAATGTCTTTAAAATATGTAACTATTGAAAAACAAAAAACTTTTTTGAAGAAAGATGCTGTGTCACAAAAGGTTCACACAAGAAATAGTACTCTTTATTACAAACGTTCTATACTAAGAAATTACAAAGGCACATATTTGCATTTAAATAGTTCATATAAACAATACGACTTAGTAAGAGATGGACATGTAGATAATTTTTTATACTCTTTTGATTTACACTCTGATGATAATGGTACAATTCCGGCAGCAGTAAACATTACAAATGAAGATATGGTAATTTTGAAATTTTACATCAATCCTATTGTAGATATTGGAGGAACTTTACAATTTGGTTTAGCCTTTAATCCTAGGATAACTATTGATGGAAAGACTTTGAAAATAGAAGAAGAGCCAAATGAACACACAATCATTGGTTGTATAAGTAATGGTCAAAAAGAAATTCCAACGTGGCCAAATAAGTGTATTTTTAATGACAAGGAAAACTTAGCTCCAATTGTCTTAAACAGCACAGTGAAAAATTATACTGTTTTCATACCGTATCCCGATGACGGTACCTGGTTTGCTTCTTTTAAATTATTTTGTGGAAAATGTGAGCCATGTACATGCACAGAAAATTGCACTAAACAACTTAATGCATGTACAGATGAGTGCGCATTTCAATGTGATTTGCCTAAATTGTGTAACATATGCATTGAGAAGTGCCAAAGTAAAATTAAACAGAGTGAATGCCTTAATTGTAATTGTGAAGGACCATGCCTGCTGACGCCTACATCATGTAATTCCAGTGTATTATTCGCAGCCGTCTCATTTCCTTGTATCACTGGTAATTGCGGAAAAAACGGAAAGTGTGTATATTTGATATCTGAAGGAGTCGCTTTCTCTGTGTGTGTTTGCTCCAATAACTATAAAGGTGAGTACTATTTAATTGTATGTTATGTTTAAAAAAATTTTTGAATTCATTCATTACTAAGATCTTGTGTGAACAACTTGATTTGTTACAATTGAACTTAAACATGTAAAGGTGGGAAGCTTACAAATCTTCATATTTAGCAATGAAGATTACAACATGTGTAATTGGTTTTCATTTAGGCAGGACAAGAGGCTCTTAATTAACATAGTAACATGGGTATAATTTGTAATGTATAGATAGATTGATATAAAATTCACTGATTATGATGAAGTAAAAATAGTATTTGATTCATACAAAGAAAATACATTAAAACATAAGGTGAGAATGATTTGTCAACAAGGTAAAGAGCCCATACATTACAACACTTCCTCAGAAACGAAAGTTGGTAGCACATCTATGAACAAATTACTAGCAATGATAAAACCGAAGAAGAAAATATATTATGAGTTGGAGGGACAAAGGGAAGAGGCTGACATTAAAATTATACTTCACACATTACATTTAAGGCAAAATTTAACCAAAACGTTTTTTTTTTTCACCATACACAGATGTTTTGATATTATTACTTAGACAATACACCCAACTAACAGAATTTGGTTAGAATAACGATAACTCTTAGTCGTCCCCGCAAAGTTTATTGAATTAAAAATTAAAAACTTTGGTGGCATGTTTCAACTTTTTAATTTAATAAACTTTGTGGGGACGACTAAGAGTTATCATTATTCCAACCACAACAGTCCACATATGAGGATGGAAGGGGTTTTTTAATTACACCCGAATTTGAGCATTTTCTGGGCCAGGGTATGAAGAGATTTCTTGATATGTTCCTTGTTTATCAATCACTTGGATGACTTAATGCTGTTCCAGGATTACATGCTTTATCAGGATCGGATATAACTGGTTCATTTGCATGAGGCAAAAGGTTTGTAATGTACTGAAATGTATATGAGTGAAGCCAATTCAGACTTATGTGACAGTTTTGATGGAAATTGATGAAGTAGGCTATACAACAGTCCTTTATGAAGAAAGGGCGGAGACAAATGAATAATTAATACAATATTTTAGAACATGTAAAATAGAATTTTCAATCAAAGTGGTATGTTGGATTATATTCAATGTATATATAGTGTGTCCCAAATCGATTAGTGTTGCATGGGTAACTTTGTTATTAACAAAGATGCAGATTTGATTAAATAAGCAATGTTGTACAGTTTTTCATTCAGATTCCAATGTTGCTTAGAAATATGGAGTACTTTCGAAGATAACCGACAAAAACTGAAAAATGTGTTTTTCGAAAAAGGCGTTTATTTCCCTTACTATAAAAGTTGTAAAAAATTTTTCTAACAAAAGTTACTTATTTCTTTAAAACGAACCGAGGTGTGTTTTCAAGTGTCTCTTTAAAATTTACCGTTCCCGAATTATTTGGCATAATTAAAAAAATATTTCATTGTCCACCAGCTACACGTTGACATGGAAACAAAAACAAACCTTTGTTTATTCCTATTGATGTCTGCGTTTTTTTTTTCGAAAATATCAAACACGTCATATTTGTTTGTAAGTGCCTTGTAGTATTACATTGTGCGTTCGTTATTTCTTTTTTTTTTTTTTCATTACAAAGACATATTTTTTAAATATCTCTTACACAATTTTTAAAGTTGTTCATTATTATCCGCTTGGTGAATAGTTACGCCCTCGTTTGCATATTTCATTCTTATCTCATATTAATGTTTGTAGTTCACTAAATACAGATAAATTTCGAAAGAACGGAACTGGTTGACATGATCTTCGTTATGCGATCTGCTGATCAAAATTGCTTGCTAACTCAAAAGATATATGCGTAAAATATCCCGATAGAAGAAAACCCTCGGTTAGAAGTTTAGAAAAACTTAAGGAATGGTTTATTAGAACAGGCAATGTGAATTATGAAAAAAGTGAAAAGGCTAAGACGAAGACCAATTGAATTTTTTGTTGTCCGTAATTTCGGAGCCTTCTGCCAGTTCGGCAACAATATCCAAGGAAATCAATATACTCCGACCTGCCGTTAGTAAAATTTTAAAGATGAACAAGTATCATGACTACTGTATATCCTTCCATCAAGAACTGTTGGGACCTGATTTGGAGATTAGGAACATTTTGCCAATGGGGATTGGAAATAGAAAGAATAACACCTAACTTTTTCCAAAATGTATTATTCTCCGACGAGTCAACTTTCATTCATAGTGGTAGCCCAAACAGTCATACTCTTCACTATTATGCAACGGAAAACCCAAAAATAGTAAGATTAGTTAATTTGCAGCGACAGTGGACTGTAAATGTTTGGGGTGGTATTATGGGTGATTTTATAGTTGGGCCACATTTCTTTAACGGACATTTGAATGGTGCTGAATATTTGTATTTTTTGCAAAATGATTTGCCCCAACTTTTGCAAAACATTCCTGTTATTTTAAGGCAAAACATGTGGCTACAGCATGACGGTGCTCCTGCGCACTTTGCGTTAAATGTCAGAGACTACTTAAATCGAGAATTTGAAGGTAGATGGATAGGCCGTGGGGGTCCCGTTTCTTGGCCGCCTAGATGGCCAGACTTCACAAAATTAAGATTTGATTCTATGGGGTCACATAAAAACGGTGTTATATCAAACTGCTCCGACTACTACAGAAGATACGAGACAACGCGTTCGGAAATAGCATAAGCATTGAGGTGTTACAAGAAGTAAATAGGTCTTTTCTGGCAAGACTACAGTTGTGTTACGATCGAAAAATAATTTTCTGCAGTTTAATGCAAAACGGTATAAAAATTAGGGTATTCCATTTGAAATAAGCAAGTTATTGAGGTTTGAAATCGTGCAACTTCGGATGAATATTTCGGGGGTTGTAGAGGACTTTATTTTAAATTAAAGTACGTCAAAACGTAGCTTATTAGGTTTTCTTAGATCCCCAGAATACTGATTCCGAAATTCGCAGAGGTCAAGTACAAACCGATTTTTGTGGAACCTTGCATTCGAAAACGGTAAATTTTTAAGATAAAACATCTTACATAAATTAACATTAAAATTTGACGATAGATCCGAATATGGTAAAAAATTGGGGGGTTCTATTTAAAAAACCTAATTTGTTACTGCCACACTTTTACGACGCATTGTAAAATAATTTTAAAATACGCATCTCTTAAACACCAAAAACCTTGATAGGAAACATTTCCTTCTAAAACTCATATTTACTGAGATATTGTATTTTGACGCACTAATGAGGAAGTATACGGTGATCAAATTCAAGTGTGCACTATTGCTAACTTTATTGTTATTGAAGCTACGAGGTCGGTTAAATTAGCTGATTAACGTGGTGGTAACAGAAAAACAATTGAACATCGCGTTTCCGAGTTATTTTCATAAATCGGACACCCTGTATATTAATACCCTAATCGATTGCCAACACTTTTCTTAACATAAAAGATTATGAATTTCAGCCATTCAGAAAGAATAGCTCCAGATTGAAGATATTTTCTGAAATTATACAGAAAATTTAGATCAAATGAAAATGTTTTTGCCAAAGGTATGTAAAAAAAAATAAATGTGCTAGCTTATTTTGAAGTAAATCGCGAAAATTCCATATGAGATTGCATGAGAGATTGTGGATTATGTTTCGGAACTATACGGAATATTTTGAAAAAACATAAATATGTGCCGCATAAATACAAGCCTGCTCAGAGTCTTTTACAAGGCGACCAAGACAGAAGAATTAGATTTTGCCAATGGTTTGTAAATACAAAAAACGCAAACCCTGATTCGAAAGGCAAATTCTCTGGACCGATGAGTCTAATTTCAGCAATAGAGGCATGTATAATAGAAAAAATCATCATTACTGGACTAATGAAAATCTAATGCGAAATGTTCCGTGTAATCCACAGAGGCTTTAGTTTAAATGTGTGGTGTGGTCTTTTTGGCTCTAACATCGTCGGGCCAGTGTTTTACGAAGGTACTTTAACAAGCGATCGCTACTTAAATGTTCTCAGAACCATTTGAGAAGAGTTTGTTGATGACCTTAATTTAGCTGATCGTCAAAGAGTGTTTTTTCAGCACGATGGTGCGGCTCCACACAATACTCAAAACGTCAATAATTTGATAGTGGATTTTTCATGAACGCGTTATTGCTACCAGGGGACCACCACGTTCTCCAAACATTACACCAATGGATTTTTATTTCTGGGGATTTTTAAAAAACGAAGAGTATTTAAGTGTGCCCAAAAATGTATGGAGCAAGGAGGAGATGTATTCAAACATTTAATTTAAGCTTTTCTAATAATTTTAACAAAAAATAAATCAATTGATTCGTTTTGTTACGTTTTTATTTTAAATTTTGTGGCCGCCAATATGATAAGTTAAATAGCCTCATATCTCCTTTATTTTTTGTTTTAGGCTGAAATTCATAATAACCTTTTATGTTAAGAAAGGCGTTGGCAATCGATTAGGGTATAAATATACAGGGTGTCCCATGCAAGAAAACTACATTTTTTAAAATAACTCGGAAACGCGATGTTCAATTGTTTTTCTGTTACCACCACGTTAATCAGCGGAAGGAATACTGCTACTTCTCTAATTTAACCGACCTCGTAGCTTCAATAATAAAAAGTTAGCAATAGTGCACACTTGAACTTGATCACCGTGTATATATGTATATATATATATATATATATATATATATATATATATATATATATATACAGTGTGATCAAAGTAGAGGACCATTCAATAACTTCTTTATTTTACGATATATAAAAAAAGTTAAATTATTTTTGTTTACGGCCATGTGCTACATTTAATAGGGCTATAAAATATTTTTCATTTCCGGTTAAACCGGAAACGAACACAACTATTGCTTTTAAATGACACCCTGTATATTTTTAGACTATCTGATTCCTCATTATTTTTTCTTTCTGTAAATATAAAATTTTATTGGTATTATATCAGAAAATTTTGTTGTAAATCGCAAAAAAAAATATTTGATAGCCCTATTAAATGTAGCACATGGCCGTAAACAAAAATAATTTAACTTTTTTTATATATCGTAAAATAAAAGTTATTGAATGGTCCTCTTTTGATCACTATATATATATATATATATATATATATATATATATATATATATATATATATATATATATATATATATATATATATATATATATACTATAATCACAAAAGAGCTGTTAATTCATATGACCAAATAGCTCAGAATATGTACGTCAATAGAAAGACTAGGAGATGGCTCCTTTGTTTTTTCTACAATATGCTAAACATGGCATAAGTGAATTCCTATGTGATATATCACCATATGTAATAAAAGGGAATGAAACCATAACCAAGAATTTGTCCTTAGACTTCAATAACAACTGACCAGACCATGGCAACAAAAAGGGCTGCAAAATTGTGCTTCCCTGTCAGGAAATTTGGAAGACTTCATATCAAAAGTTTAACAGCTAGACAGAAAATCATGAAACCCCTCAAGGGAAAGGGAAAAGAAGTTACTGCAGTTTATATCCTACAGTGAAGAAGAGAATGACGACCCCAAATTGTTATGCTTGCTGTTGTGCCTTATGTGGTGAACATCAAATTAAAATATGTATGAGCTGTAGCCAACAAAAGAAATGATTTGTCTTCATTTGGTTATGATAGTTCATATACTAAGTTTGTGAAATGCTCCACCTTTTTTTCTTTTTTTTTCCAAACTGTAAAATATAGTGTAGAAATGTACTTTTTTAATCAATCAGTACAACATTCCTTTGCACAAGAGCTAATTCATCAAAATGTAACCATACATACCAGAAAAACAATAGTATGTAAACTAGACGTGTCGTTAGTATTAACATACAAACAACACACCGTTAGAATTTTAGGGTTAACATTTTTTTAATACAATCAAAAGTTCTCACTAATGAGGAAAGTTTGAAGGAATTACAAACTAATTTTTGATTTCAGGGTGGGACTGTTCTGATGATTCTGAAGCAAATTCAAGATTCAAAATATTTTTGGAACTTTTTCTTCTAGTTTTTAGTAATCTAATGTTTCTTCCAGCAACGTATGTCGCGTACCGAAGAGAATGTTATGTTGAAGGGATAGTATACTTTTCAACGTTTTTTTTCTCATCATTTTATCATGCCTGTGACGCTGGTGAAAATATTTATAGTTTTTGCTTAGTTAGTTTATCTGTTTTACAATTTTCTGATTTTTTTTGCGGTTTACTTGCGATATGGGTTACAATTATAGCAATAGCCTATTTGCCGTCTCCTTGGCCTTCAATTTGTCACATTGTAGGTGCCATTGTATTATCATTTACAACAACAATAAATAAAACGGCTATATGGGCGTTTGCTATACCATTTCTAACAGGTGTTACAATTCTAATTGCAAATTGGTATAGAATTTATAAGAAAACGAAAGTTAGGTTTCCTAGTGATAGATATCTTCGTGTCGTTTTTCCATCAGGAATTATTACTGTTGCTGTGGGCTTATTAACTTACGCTTTTTTACAAACAAAATCTAACTATATGTACTTACATAGTATGTGGCATATCGTGATAGCGATTTCTATTATTATATTGTTACCCAACAAAAGAACATTCTTACCTAAATTACCTGAAATACCCGAATCTGATGAAGTGACATAAGTTAAGTAAAAAATATATATGTAAATGTACATAATTATGGAGAATAAGTTCATTTCTGCACAATTGTGTATGTAATCAAATTATGATATATATATTTTTGAATTATTGTAATTGTCACATTTTATGAATATCTGCTCTTGTAATATAATATTGTACATTGGCAATTTCAATCAAATTGGTAATAGCAGTCATTTGTATTCAATGATAGCCCACTTAATGCTTGTATACTATCCAAATGAACATTCAAAATACTGAAAAACTGATTGCAAACATTAAAATAGATGTTATTTCGATTAGGAAAGATGATTGCAATCTCGTAAACTGTGGTCTGATGAACAGGATGCTTAAATCCTTAAAACACTATTTATTTTACATTCTACTCGTAGTATTGTGTGAGTTTATGTTTTTGGAAAGGGTTTAAACATGTCACATATAAATGGTCACGGTTTATGAGATTTTGTATCATTTGAGTAACTATGGCTGTATTCAAGAAACATTTCATTCCAGGACAAAACAGCTAGTTTGCTCCCTTGATGCATAAATCGATATTTAAATTTTATAGAACAAATACTTTTTTTTGAGTACTACTTGTTTGCTAGACATGACATAACATCTATAGTTTTCAAGATAGAATATTTAAATTTGTTGTAGTGGTAATATTCAAGTAAAATGGCCCATTTGGAAACATTTATCACTTCCGAATTTTCCAGATATCGTTTTAAGTTTGAAGTTATCATTGGGGTACCCTATATAGTTTGGTACCTTGAGGTTCAGAAAAGTTTGTTTGATTTCTTTTTTATCCATTTTTACATTCAAACCTACATATACATATGTAGGTACAGAAGGTACTTGAAATGTTGTATTTAAGCTTCATTTCATTTCTCCTGGAGCTGATTTGATTTTAGGAGAAATCCAGCTCAGAGGGAGAGGGGCTTATTAGGGGTAGTTTTTAGTTTTTATCAAATATTTCTAAAACAGCTGCATAGTGTCATTCAGTTCGTGATTAAACATAGTATTATATATCTGGCACCTTGTTGGAAAAAACGAGTGAGTAATTAGTGATTTTACAAATTTGAAACAGTTACAGGTACCAGATTAACTTAAATTCATTGCTTCAAATTTAAAAAAAGTTACAAAATTAAAACAAAATAACCAGTTGCGTTTTTAGCGTGCAAAATTGTGAATTTTTTAATTTATAAACTGATTTGTTTGAATGTTGGGCATTGGGGGTTTATAAGATTGTTCAGTATAAATCATTTGTCAAAATTAAAAAGTTCAAAATGGTGGATCAAAAATGGGGGAATATCATGTTTAAAAACCTATATGGCTCAGATATTGTGGGCTTTGAAGTTGCTTATTACAAATTTTTCGTCAAAATTTGTTTACATATATGAGAAAGCATTATGGCAGATAATTTGGCAGCGTTTTTTTTATACTATACTAAATCTAAATACTTACAACTAAACTCTGAGGCTACTCATACACTGCACATCACCCTTGAAATGAAAAAATAAAATTCGATTAAAAAATCAAGCTTAAAAACAAACTAAGAATCATTTCCTGTGCATAAAAGGGCCAAAATATACAGGATATTCTATTTGAAATTTTCAGTTAAGGGTCATTTCTGGAAAAACTGGAAGTGATATGTATGTAAATGGGTCATTTTACTTGCATATTATCTTATATCACATCTTTTTTTTTGTCTTGAAAACCTTGGGCACTATTTCTAGTTCTTATACTGGTTGTATATTTAATGTTTGTCAGTTGTTCTTATACATGAGCAAGTTTTATAAAGTTGTCATTAGATAGAAAGTTAACAGTATAAATGTTGTATGTAAACCTCCAATCAATTCTTTTTTATACTTACTACAACTTGCGATTGTACAGAACAATATCTGCAGCACATCATGCTGTTTTGCCAAATGTTAAAAACAAGGGAAAGTACAAAGTAGAATTGAAAGAACATTTTAATGAGTGGTAACTTTTAATTTTCGTACAACTCTGTAATCGGTATGAACGAAATTAGAATAATTATATTAAGGTAGATGTACCGATAATGGGCCACTTAAGGATAAAATAGGTTATATCCTCAAGACTAGAATGAATTAAGACATAATATATTTTTTTACTGTTTATTACGACTTCAAATATTGTAAATGATGTATCAAATATTAAAATACAAAAGTCAATTTGAACCAAAAAAAAATTAAATTAATGTTCGAATAAGTATCAATAATGGGCATTCCAAAATACATAAGCACCTAAATTGGACCCCCCTAAATTGGGCCTTTAAACCGAGTAAAAATTTTTTAAAATTAGAGATTTTAAATGATTTAGGTGAAACACACATTTAGGTATTAACTGGGAAAATAACAGTAGGTATGTACCAATCTTAAAATTTTTCCCTTATTGACAATGCTTTTGGAAATGAATATATAAATTGCCTATCTCTCATTATAATTGACGGTTGTGGTAGTACACCCACTATTTCAGAATAGGAAACCTCAGATATGTCATTTTCCACTACAATAAAGTCTTTCCTGTTTTCTGCTGAGCGGAGACCTTGAACGGTTATGGACCCTTCTACAATGCTTTGGATGACGCATACATAAATGTACTTCGTTTCCTTCCTACAAATGTTACCAGTACAAAACTTCCTTCTTTTAAATCTGTATTTTCATCAACTGGCTCTCCGCTGTCACTTTCTGAGTCTTCACTTTCCCAAGGTGAATGGCCTGACTCATTCATTTCTGCTGATGATACTGCAGATGATGATGAAGATGATAATTTCTAACTCGCTTTTGCTTTTTCTCAATTTTTTGCAATTCTTTCTCCAACTTGTTTTGCTCCCTTTTAGCAGCTTTTTTTTTTTTAATTTTTCTTTCTCTTGTTTCACATGCTCTTTTTTCTCATAATATGCCAACATTTGTGGTGATGTTATTACTGCCGGAAGTCTTTCACGTTTTCTCTTTTTATAAGTTTCTTTATTTTCTTCGGGCCAGAAAAGCGCTCTCTTAAAGAGAGATGGCACATTTATTGGAACAGGAACATCTTGCTGATGAGTCCTATTGTGAGATTTAATAATAATAGGAGTTTGCTCACTTAATGTGGGCTCTACAGCATCCTGTGAAATTCTTCGACGTATGAGTTTAGACAATGGTGTAGATGATGATCCAGGAACATCTGGCAACTCTGTATGACTTGACCCAGGAACATTGGATGGGTCAAACAGTTCATTTAATGGCTCAGTTACAGTTGTCACATCATTATCCTGTAATGGTTTCACAGTATTCCTAGTTTCCAACCACAGGCCATAAAGGTCCGTCTGTTCCTTTGGGCCTTGCCACTCTCCTTCATTGTTTTGAAACGCCTCCAATTTTTAGAATTCTGAAGAATATATTTAATTCCCTTTTTCTTATTGGAGTAATCGAACTTTTTTTTTGATTTGGTTGTATTAATACTTTTTTAGGATTCCAGGGTACCAATCCGAATGCCTTAAAACCGTTAATGATAGTAGCCGGGGCTAAATGATTGAGGGCTAACTTTAACACTAAGGGAAATGTATGTTTCTGCACCTGTTGACCATCATTCTCCATTCTGAAATTCACCACTTCTTGCCTCCACGAATTTTTGAGGGCGTGAAAAACGGCCACATCCATCGGTTGTAATATATGGGTAGCGTTTGGAAGTAATGCCACTAATTCAATTTGATTTTCTTGGCAAAATTTACTTAGGTGGAAGGATATGTGCGAGGTATGCCCGTCCATAAACAAGATCACTGGTTTTTCGATACTCCGGTTATTTAAAAAAGGATCAAAAAAATTTGCGATATACTCATAGAAAGTTTCCTGCGTCATCCAACCATTTTCTGACTTTCCTATAGCCCAGTCTGCAGATGTATTATTAAGTATTTGTTGTGGAATTCGTGCATACCTAAACAAATTGTTGAATTTTGAAACAAAAATTAAATTGATCTTTAAGTAATTACCTATATACTATCATGGGTGGTGCAATTTCCCCTGCCGCATTTGCTGTTAGGAGAACAGTCAAATTAAATTTTTCATTGTGTCCTGCTGCAGTGTACACCGATTTTGATCCTCTTTCCGCTAAAACCTTACCGGGTTTGGGATTTAAAAAAAATGCTGTTTCGTCACAATGGAACACCCTTCGTGGGTTTGACAAAATTTCTTTTAATTTGTTTTAATGCAAATAGGTCTCAACTTCTGAGAACCAGTTATCTAAATCATTCTGCGAAACTTCTCGCCTGCTAGTCACGAGATTTTGGCTGGATCTCATGGAAATATCAGGGTGACCTCGTAAGAAGGCTTCGACCTCTACCAATTCTTCTACCAGGGAATGTTATTTGACATACTTGTGCTACTTTCTGTGTACTTGAAATCAGAGTTTCTTTTGTAACAGGAAACTTTGATTGTGCCGTAGACTTTATCCATAAAACAATTGCCTCTTCCTGCTTCTCAGAAAAGACAGTACTTGGACCTCTTTTCGTTGCTAGTTTAGCCCCTGTTTTTAATTTCCTCTGTAAAGTTGCTCTTGGAATATCATGAGCTTTTGCAACTGTACGAATACTGAGGTCCTTTTCCACATCAGCTATTGCCCTTCTAATTCTTTCTTCTGTGTAAGACTGATGTTTTGTTTGATTCATTTTCCTTTAATAAATAAAAATAGCTAGTTATTGCTACTGTAATAGTAAAAAAGTGATGTTCCAGTAATGGGCCACTAGTAATGGGCTGGGCCCATTATTGGTTCTAATCATTTTATACTCAAATGAACTATATAAACCACGTTGTCATCTACATGAACACAGCACATATTATAATTAAATATTTAACTAAATTCTGGTAATGGGCCTGCTGGCCCATTATGGAGGCAAACAAAAAAATATTCAACCAGAAATGAGCCACCTACAGTTGAAGAGGTTAAACTTATTTTTTTTTTTCATAAAGTATTACACGATGTTCACACTTTTAATGTATTTCAACTTAGTAATAATAACAAATATCTGATCATAATATTACAAATAGTATGACCTAAAAACTGTATACTAACCTATAAGGAATTTTCCAAAGAATATAGAAAATTACGCGCAAATATTAACACTTAACCACTTCGACACTCACAACTACACAACCTGACGTGAACTGAGAACAGATTCTCTTAGGGATGGTAGGAGAGGCTTTATACTTATCCTTTATAAGTGCATCTCTCTCCAAACATAAATTTTAAGGTTATTTTGAACTATTAAAATTGAATGGCTCATTACCGGGTCCTGGCTCACTATAGGTACGTTTACCTTATCTAAAAATTGCTTCTAGGATTTTACCAATTTGAAATGATGAACAGTTATTTAGTTTCTACAAGGAGTACATTTAATAAAATACATTCACTCCAGGCTCGAACATAGTTTAATGATCGATAAAAAAGTTTCCATTTTGCAAGCTACATATTAACCGATTAGTGCATGAAGTTAAAAAAAAATTATTTTAGTATTTTTTTCGTTACAGATGGTTTTAATTTAAAAAATTAAGTAACATTTTTCTATAAGATTTTTTCCTAACTCTAACAGATAATTCGATAACACCCGTCCCTTTAAGGGGACTCTATGCATAAAATACTAATGCTGTACATTATTAAAAAAAATATTCAGGCTTTGTTTTTTGTACATATCAGTACAGATCTTTGAAGTAAAACTCGTGAAAAATAAGGTCTTTTTGTATCACACAATAATGTCACACTTTTGTATGAAATTGTTCAAAACATACTTTTGGATGCAGTCCACAATCGCACTTTTTACAAATAAAATTGCTCTTTTTTTTACACACTTGACATCTTTATCAGATTCATTATATTTAATAATATGTCCCACATTGTCAAATTGAGAAGGATTCACAGAAGGTAAAGTTGTCTTTCCTCTTGATGGCATTTTTCCATGTGTGTTCAAAAGACCCACAGCAATATAACGACGAAAAACCAACAAGGATGCACACGTTGAATCGTCCGGGTTGAGCCGTTTCATAAGTAACCATGCGTTGGAAATTGTGGCATCCAGCAAATAGGCGAAAATTGGCCAATACCATTTTCTTTGCCGGATTCTGCTTCTATAAAGTGCTATGAGACCATCCATTTTGTCAACACTTCCCATTCCTTTGTTATAATTGGCAATCAATTTTGGTTGAGGAATGCGCTTCTTGGATTTAGAAGTCCTACACCATCTTGTAGTATTAACAATTTTGTCGTTATCAAAATTTGATGCAACAGTCACTACTTTATTGTCCTTCCATTGGACGACCAACGTATCATTTTTAGCGATTTCCAATAATTCTTTTCAGGGAGCGGACATTTTCCTGTTCGATTTTCTCGTAGAGTTCCTGTAGCACAGATTTTATTTTCCGACAAATGTCCAAGTAAGTGTAGGCTAGTAAAGTAATTATCGAAATAAACTTTGTAGCCGTTATTTGGTAAAATTTCAGATTTTTCTAGTAATTTGAGCACTATATTTCCCCTAAGACCAAAACCTCGTTCTTCGGTATTATCTTTTGATTTACCTGTATAAATATCAAAAGACAGCATGTATCCAGAGCTAGTACAAAGGGCCCAGTTTTTAAATCCAAAACGAATTGGTTTCCCTTTTATGTATTGTTCAGCATAGTGTTTGCCATAGTATGGTATCATACTCTCGTCAATGGAAATATTTTCCTCTAGTCCACCATGTCTTCTAAATCTGTCATTGAGGGTATCTATTACAGGTCTTAGTTTGTAAAGTTTATCAGAACGGTCAATTTGCAAATTATCATTGAAGTGTATATGATGTAATATGGTTTCAAAACGATTCAATCGCATACTGTTTTTCAAAATTATTGGTACATCAGATGTAGTGTTCCAGAACATTCTCTTATTCGGGTATTTTGCGTAGCCAAAAAGTAACGAATCTCCAAGAATTACATACAACTCGTCTCTGGTGAGACCAAGATCAATGTTTTTTTGTTGTGAATACACATTAGTCTGATAAACTATATTATCCAAAAGTTCTTCGTCCAAAAAAAGGTTGAAAAAATCTATCGGAGTTTTAGCCAATTGTGCTTCTGCAGATGCCAGGCGAGGTACACAAATATTATTTATGGAAAAGTTAGGAATTTCTTGTAACCAAATGTGATCGGTTTTTGCGCGAGTAACTTTCCTTCTTTTATTATTGCTTGGTTCAGGTTGTGGAATCAAATCGTCTGCATCAAATTCATCGTCGACTACATGCCTTATTTCGCCTCCTTGTCGTAAAATTCCTCGTGGCAGATGGTTTATGTCACCTATATGTTTGTCATCTGAGTTGTCGCTATCCTCATCCGTGTCCCCTTCATTCACTTCTGGGGGCTCTATGTAAATATCTAACGGCTCATCAACAACGGAATCGTTTTCAATTATTTCTAGGAGCTGATGAAGCGATAATCTGTAAAAATATCATATTTTACTGAAAACACGCGATTAGTAATTCTATGCATGGAGTCCCGTATAAGGGACGCCCAACAAAACCATGTGTACAATGAAAAATAAGGCATCAAAATAAATAAAGCAAATGTCAATAGTTAGATCTGTCATTTACAATCAAAACCTATGAATATTGTAGATAAGATATGTTTTATACTCCCAAAAAAACGAATTACTACTTACCCGCCAAGCTTAGTAGAATAAAGGTTTTCATCCATATTCAAATAAACTGAAATATTAGCACCAACAAAGATAATATCACTGGCGACCGATTACTTGAACGATCTCGAGACGACTGAAAACTACTATCCAACCTGCATATTATCGGTAACGGTAGGAACCAATAATAGATGGCCGTCCCTTAAAGGGGACTCTATACACTAATGGGCTAATGTGATCTATTAGATCTAATTTAGTATAATATTTCATGTCTTTCAAACAATCTATGTGATCATCAATTAAAGGGAGAGGAAATCTATCCTTAACCACCACTTTATTTAAATCTCTAAAATCAACACACATTCTTGTCCTACCATCTTTCTTTTTAACTAAAACAATTGGAGAGTAATATGCTGAATTACTTTTTTTTATTACGCCTTTTTCCATTAAATCATCTGTTATTTGTTTAACCTCGATTTCCTCAGCAAATTGTCTTGGTCGATAAAGAATGGTTTATGATCTGAAAGTAAACTAATTTTCATTTCGTATTTAGTTTCTAGCTCTGTGGCCCTAACTGGATTAATGTATTCATTTGTAAATATTTCTTGCAACTTAAATTTGTCTGATGCATTCAACCTTTCATTTACATTATGTAATTCGGTACTATTTGTAGAGTTAACATCAATAGACAAAATGTCATTCTCACATTCGGTAGTATTATAGAACGTTTACGATTAACCAAAATTTTGCTACCATTAAATGAGATGTCAATATCCGGATTACAGATAAAATTTCTTCCTATTAGACACTAATACGGTATTTTACTACATGGAATCTTAAAGCCATATTAATATCGTGTACAGTAACATTGAAATCTATCTATCCCAAAACATCTAATTTACAACTATTTATACCTACGTAATTAAACGGTATCACTACTGATTCAAAATGCAACTTTTAATTAAATCGACAGTAATAAGTGTAATGGCACTAACTGAGTACAATTCCATGAACACAACGTTTGTAATCACTTTTCTCTAAAAATAACGGGACATTAAGTGCTGGTAACGGACTGCTGTTGCAATACCAATGTTGTATTCTCTTTAGTTGTATCGTTCCTTGGCGTATAACACGATCCCTTCGCCCTTGCCGGTTTTGACCCCATGTTTACTTGTCAAAACAGTTTCTTTGGGAGCTTCCTCAGCTGTTTTGCTTGTTCGTGGTGCGTTATAAGGTTTCACACGCTCTTCTATTGCTTCAGATATTTTTCTTTTCTTGCTGTGCTAATACGTTCATATTGCATGATGTTTTGATGTAGCCAATTCCTCCTTTATTTTGAAAAAGTAAGATCTAATTCTGTGCACAACGCTTTTTCTCGTAGAAATACAGGCTATTGTTTTCTCGTGCACCTTGGTTTCGCTCTTGCATCTTCTTCCATGAATCCGTCTTACTTCTTGCAAACACAAACGTTTTTTTAAATGCAGGCATAAATTGCTCCCTACATGTTACTTTGGTTTGTCTCGTTTGCAACCAGTACTTTGTAGCTCCCACCAAATGACTGCATGCGGTTTGAAATGTAAACGCTGAAGGCCAGTTGTGAAGTTGTGCCGTTCGTTCTAGGTTGGTCAGCCATGCCTTTGCTGATCCCGGCCCCAGCTCACCACTAAAACCACCAATTGTTTTCGATAAATCAGGCATCACATTATAATTCTTCACGTTCCCGTTGAGGGTGACAGCTCTAGTGTGCTAGTTCTCAAGCTATTCACGACTTGTTGCAATATGCTCATCATTTGTGCGTTTTGTTGCATTAACACATGTCCATAACTTTGCCGGAATCTTAATTAACATTAGATCGAGGCAGAAGGCGAACTTCTTGTATTTTCTTTGTTATTTCCACCCATAACAGAAAATCATTTTGCATTAACTGCTCACCGCAAAGCATTCAAAATCTTCATTTCTATAACGCTGTTCATATTTCGTTCACTTCAAGTTAAATAGCCACACGTGTCTTATAACCTCCAGAACCACTTGTTTTTCTTAATTCTTCAATACTTTCCTTTCTCCATCAACTTCAAACCCCAGTCACTCTGAGATTGTAGGTTTAACCGACGCAATAAAACGTAAAATCTTCATTGATGACTATAAAGATTTTATTTTAGCACACAGCATTACAACTTCAAACATATCCACCTCATAATCATAATAAGTACGGAAACGTAACTAATCAACTTTAAAAAAATATTTAAGCATTTTTTCACAAGATAATTTAATTTTGCATAACTTTCCTTTACTAAATTATTATGAGTTTAACACATTTTATTTATGTATTTAATAAAATTAATAGATAATTTATAATTATTTACCTTTAAGAACTTATTCATTCTTAACAAAACTTGTTATAATTTAATAATAGTCAACTTGCTTTGGTATGTGTGAATCGTTGTAAGATATTGTAGGCTCACATTCCATTAATATAATGTAATTTGATATTTAACCTCATTATAATTTTAGAGTTTACATCAGTTTTACATACATAAAAAAAACAAAATTTACATCAATTGGGGCTTGAATCTCGATAGCGCAGTTGGTTAGCGCGGTACTCTAGCAAAGTACAGGTCGTAGGTTCAAATCCTACTCGAGGTATACTGTTTATTTATGTATTTTAATAAAATTAATAATAATTTTTCCTTTATAAAGTTTCTTAATACAAATCCATATATCTAAAAATTAAATAAATACGTTTGAAAATGCGTAAACTGTATTATCGATATTTTTGTAGAAGCGAGCGAATTCGGAATTTTGTTTTCAAGGTACCATCTAGATTAAATGTATATTCTTCGTGGAATTCCATATTGAACAGCACTAATGTTTTAAGTACAATATGATTTCACAATTTCATGTATCATTATGAAGAGAACTAACTAAAATAATAAGTAGTTATGGTAACAAATCAGTAAGGTAAAACTTGATGTAAATTATAATTCTGTATTTAAAATATCTGTTAAGAGCACCTAGCACAATCTGTGCAGGGTGAAGAGGTTTAGAAAAATTTAGTTTAAAAAGAGATGAATTTTTATTAAGGATTTGATTGGCTTGTCCTTGCTATAACAACTTTTTGTAACCACACCTCCTCTACAAAATAAATATTTTGCATTTTTCTGTAAATAAGTAAGATTTATTTTTATTAAGCTGTGAAGATTAGTTATATAGAAATAATGTATTCACTACATTATAAAGCTATCCTAACCTTTGTATTTGTGCTCATCAAACACAAAAGGGAAATATAACCTCTTCAAAATAAAAAAAAATGCTCTCGATGTAAAAATTCAATTTATTTTTGACTCAAAATAGTAAACAGTATTAATAATTTGAAACTGAATTTATTAGTAAATCAAAATCACTCATTTATTAGTAAATCAAATATAAAAGATTGAATAGGCTCATATTTATTAAAGTTTTCATACCAAAATGAATCGATTCTGTCATATACAATACAAAATTAACAAAAATTCCTTAAGCGCTCAGAACACAATAGTTGTATTTGAGATAAATTATTATGTGAATGTACAATCAATTACTTTTAATAGTACACCTTATCGGCATCAGTGTACACCTTTGAGACCTTCTTAAAAGAATTTTATAAATTTATTAGCGTGGTGGATTTTCTATTTCCATGCCTGTTGTTTTCTGGGATCAATGATTTTGGGTAGTAAACATTTGTAATAAAATTGATAAACTGTTTCTCCATGAAACTCCAGAAACAATCATCTTTTTTAACTGAAAAGATGGATAAATATAAATTTACTGTTTACTTATATGGATATAATCTTACCTTTCAACCAAAACCCCCGATGGAGTCCACATTGCAAAGTAGCAAATATTTCGATTAATTATGTGTAGTTGTCCTTGGATTTGAAAATAATAGTTATCACTTCTATTTAGATGTAACATGTCGTCCTCATTTAGTGTGGCATACTTCATTAATTTTGCTTTTATTGCATTTAAAGGACATGTAACTTCGATAATAGCATCATCACCAATCAGACCATCTGGGGAAGCACCAAGCATTAAATTTTCTTCTATAAAAAAACCATAAGGTTAAACTTTTAGGTTGTATTGCTTCTGGAATTCGTTTATACCATTAATTTCGTATCGGTATCCATAAATTATTTTTGAATTTCCCATGAAAGTATTATTATACACGAGATTTTTCATGTACAGCAAATGCTTTTAAAGTTTGACGCAGTAATGCCGTGTGCTCTTTCCTTAAACCACATTGGTTTTCCAACCTGGGCTCTCGTTGATTTTTCAATTTCTTCTTTCATCTTTTTTAAAGTAACCAAAAATACCTGATTTTTCACGATACTCTGCATCCATAAGATGAAGTACAAATCAAGTTGCTTCTGTGCCGCAACAGGTGCTGCTGTAGTTTTTGCTCTGAAATTCGTATTTTGGTCAATTTTGCTTTTTGTGTATGTCTTCTTACGTTTCATATTCTCGATATATTTTTTGGTGACCCTATGTGGACCTCTGTTTGTTAATTTTTTATGTATCAATCAATAAAATTCACTGCCGTTGTTGTAAGATATAGCTGCGGCTTCACACCTAGTTTTATATAAACTTCTCATGGAATAGTTATTATTTACGCCAGGAGTGTTTACCGCTACGTCATTAATTTATGAATTTAGCTATCCAATTTGTTTATACTGTCTTCTCATATAAAACATTGAATTAAATAAGGATGGTGAACATTCGTAATGCATTTGACGAAATCGACATACAGTATTGAATAAGCAAATGTAGTAGAAAGAGTAAACCTATAAACATGAAATTGATTAATTTTATATGCATATGAATTTAATTCTCATTTGACTAATACTGCATAACCTCCATATGTTTGTTCATCCTTTGACTGTTTCCTCATTTCCTACATTTACTTCTTTTAATCATCATTTATTACACACTTTAAATCTGTTCTAATTTTTACAAAATAAATCGTAATAAATAAGTAGTTGTATTTTGGAATTCTGCAGCTTTAAATGCTGGCATCTCGGGGTATTTTTCTAATCAGAATTTATTATAACGAAAATAATTGTGACTCATGTTTTTCATATTACACCATATGATTGTATGTGATGACGTAGTGGTAAACACTCCTGGCGAGGATAATAATTCTTTTTCCACTACCAAATTTGCCCACAATGGAATTATACTGTTTTGCAGCATTATTCGCCACTTTAAAATCATACTAAAAGCATTACCAATTAATTGTTTGCAACATGCTTGAATATCTTCATATAGGCCACATTCTGACATACTGAGACACAATGTACTTCCTCATCTGTCCTTTTACAATGGAAGTAATTTATTTGATGGCTTTTGTTTTCTAAGATTTATTTCTCACAGATGTTTAGAAAAATTTCAAATTAAATCATTTGTACATTCCACTTTTTCTACCATACATGTACCATAAGGACGAGTTTCTAGCAGTTTTTTATATATGCTGCTATCCCCATTGTAAGAAGTGTATTTAATTCCATGCATTTCTAAACTTTTCTTAAAGCCTTCCACAATAATTTCTGTTTTCGTGCCGGTAGAAGGTCCATCATAGTTTCGGTAACACAAATGTTCTCCCTAATGAAGGAAAATGTAGAATGGTGATGTTGAAAGTTTTAAATTATGTTTACCTAATATTGACATAATTTGTTGATGTACCTGGCTCATTGACAGTCATTTCCACTGGTTCTACTGCAGTATTTGGAATCTTAGGACTGCTTCAAGCAGTTTATGTTATAACTGCAAGGTTAAATGCAAATGTACATAATTCATTTACATATTAGCTTCTCGTGATGTTCCAGGCTCACTTTCAGTCATTTCATCATTTCGCATCATTTCAGTCTCTTGGGCATCGTTTTCGTCATTATTAACGATGCGATTTTCTCACGTTTAGATTGAAATCTAAAATTGTATCAAAACATAATATCATATCAAGTTTCAGATCACACATTTTTAGAAATGGAAGATTCAATTTTTTTTTTTAATTTATTTATCCCTTTTGGAGAATAAAAGTAAAAATTTTTTTAGTTTTTGTGGCTTGGTTTCTGCAAACATCCAGCGGGTTGAAAAATGATTAGTCATCTTTGAAATGTTCTTTAGAGTTCCAAAGACTACAATCCACACAAAATAAAACAATTAAGTCGTATTGTTTAGTTTTGCGGTTGTAGCTATAAACTTTTTTTAGTAATAAACTCTAGAGATAGTTAAGGAAATGAAGCATTTAACACCAACATTACAGTCACCGAATCCCAATTTTTACGTAACGTGACGGGTGTATATAACTAAATCAGGGTGGGTGGCCCCTGAAGCTTTTTTTATTTACCTATGTACTCTAATTATGTGTACTGCGCTAAAATTCTCAAAAGTTGCAAAACAGCACTTTTTGATTCTTGACATTTTTTAACTAACCATTGTTACCAATTGTTTTATTGTGTGTGAAACACGAGTAGCGCATGCGAAAATTAAATACTTGTGGATTTTGGTCTTCGGAACCCTAAGCAAAATGTATTAGGTTGTTGCAAATGAAATGGCCGATTTTTTAGTAAACATTTAAATAATAGTTTTTTAAGCATAATTTTATTAATCAAAATAATCTCAATTAGCCTCAATACACCTTTCCAGGCCTCCCGCCAGCTCCAAGAAAAAAAGTAGGACAATTTTCAAAAAAAAGCACTTATCGCGGTAATAAAATCACACAAATTTTGTAGTTTGTTTTTTTTAACCATACGGGGACCCCCCTCTTACCGCATGCATAAATTGAGTACAAATATATTATTAATTTAATTTTATTTACTACAAAACAAACTTTAAATAATAAACTTATTTTTTTACCTTTAGAAAACTTGTTTAGTATGTTAATTCAATAAAAACAAAATTGACATTCAGAGATTAACTCTGTTCAATTAATTTTAATTTTAAAGATATTTACAAAATTCATGCATGTCCCCGCTCTTTTTATTTATTTTTATTTGTATATTATATTCCGGAATCTTAATTAACATTAGATCGAGGCAGAAGGCGAACTTCTTGTATTTTCTTTGTTATTTCCACCCATAACAGAAAAATCATCTTCTTCTGCATTAACGCTCACCGCAAAGCATTCAAAATCTTCATTTCTATAACGGCTGTTCATTTTCGTTCACTTCAAGTTAAAATACCACACGTGTTTATAACCTCCAGAACCACTTGTTTTCTTAATGTCTTCAACTCACAATACTTTCCTTTCTCCATCAACTTCAACCCCAGTCACCTGAGATTGTAGGTTTAACCGAGCAATAAAACGTAAAATCTCATTGATGACAAAAGATTTTTATTGTAAAGCACACAGCATTACAACTTCAAACACATCACCTCATAATCATAATAAGTACGGAAACGTAACCTAATCAACTTTAAAAAAAAATATTTAAGCATTTTTTCAAAGATAATTTAATTTTGCATAACTTTCCTTTATAAATTATTATGAGTTAAACATTTTATTTATGTATTTAATAAAATTAATAGTAATTTTTAATTATTTACCTTTGAACTTATTCATTCTTAACAAAAACTTGTTATAATTTAATAATAGTCAACTTGCTTTGGTATGTGTGAATCGTTGTGATATTGTAGGCTCACATTCCATTAATATAAGTAATTTGATTTTAACCTCATTATATTTAGAGTTTACATCAGTTTTACATACATAAAAAAAAAACAAAATTTACATCAATTGGGGCTTGAATCTCGATAGCGCAGTTGGTTAGCGCGGTACTCTAGCAAAGTACAGGTCGTAGGTTCAAATCCTACTCGAGGTATACTTTTTATTTATGTATTTAATAAAATTAATAATTTTTTCCTTTATAAAGTTTCTTAATACAAATCCATATATCTAAAAATTAAATAAATACGTTTGACAATGCGTAAACTGTATTATCGATATTTTTTGTAGAAGCGAGCAAATTCGGAATTTTGTTTTCAGGGTACCAT
Organism: Vesta saturnalis; assembly: GCA_036346205.1. Lineage (NCBI taxonomy): Eukaryota > Metazoa > Arthropoda > Insecta > Coleoptera > Lampyridae > Vesta > Vesta saturnalis. The sequence goes on from JARFJB010001412.1 coordinate 1,860,031, forward strand.
CTAGATTAAATGTATATTCTTCATGGAATTCCATATTGAACAGCACTAATGTTTTAAGTACAATATGATTTCACAATTTCATGTATCATTATGAAGAGAACTAACTAAAATAATAAGTAGTTATGGTAACAAATCAGTAAGGTAAAACTTGATATAAATTATAATTCTGTATTTAAAATATCTGTTAAGAGCACCTAGCACAATCTTTAGAGTTTCTCAGGGTAGAAACTCTGCAGGGAGAAGAGGTTTAGAAAAATTTAGTTTAAAAAGAGATGAATTTTTATTAAGGATTTGATTGGCTTGTCCTTGCTATAACAACTTTTTGTAACCACACCTCCTCTACAAAATAAATATTTTGCATTTTTCTGTAAATAAGTAAGATTTATTTTTATTAAGCTGTGAAGATTAGTTATATAGAAATAATGTATTCACTACATTATAAAGCTATCCTAACCTTTGTATTTGTGCTCATCAAACACAAAAGGGAAATATAACCTCTTCAAAATAAAAAAAAATGCTCTCGATGTAAAAATTCAATTTATTTTTGACTCAAAATAGTAAACAGTATTAATAATTTGAAACTGAATTTATTAGTAAATCAAAATCACTCATTTATTAGTAAATCAAATATAAAAACATTGAATAGGCTCATATTTATTAAAGTTTTCATACCAAAATGAATCGATTCTGTCATATACAATACAAAATTAACAAAAATTCACTTAAGCCCTCAGAACACAATAGTTGTATTTGAGATAAATTATTATGTGAATGTACAATCAATTACTTTTAATAGTACACCTTATCGGCATCAGTGTACACCTTTGAGACCTTCTTAAAAGAATTTTATAAATTTATTAGGGTGGTGGATTTCGTATTTCCATGCCTGTTGTTTTTCTGGGATCAATGATTTTCGGTAGTAAACATTTGTAATAAAAATTGATAAACTGTTTCTCCATGAAACTCCAGAAACAATCATCTTTTTTTAACTGAAAAAGATAGATAAATATAAATTTACTGTTTACTTAATATGGATATAATCTTACCTTTCCACCAAAACTCCCGATGGAGTCCACATTGCAAAGTAGCAAATATTTCGATTAATTATGTGTAGTTGTCCTTGGATTTGAAAATAATAGTTATCACTTCTATTTAGATGTAACATGTCGTCCTCATTTAGTGTGGCATACTTCATTAATTTTGCTTTTATTGCATTTAAAGGACATGTAACTCCGATAATAGCATCATCACCAATCAGACCATCTGGGGAAGCACCGAGCATTAAATTTTCATCTATAAAAAAACCATAAGGTTAAACTTTTAGGTTGTATTGCTTTTGGAATTCGTTTATACCGTTAATTTCGTATCGGTATCCATAAATTATTTTTGAATTTCCCATGAAAGTATTATTATACACGAGATTTTTCATGTACAGCAAATGCTTTTAAAGTTTGACGCAGTAATGCCGTGTGCTCTTTCCTTAAACCACATTGGCTTTCCAACCTGGGCTCTCGTTGATTTTCAATTTCTTCTTTCATCTTTTCTAAAGTAACCAAAATGCCTGATTTTTCACAATAATCTGCATCCATAAGATGAAGTACAAATCAAGTTGCTTCTGTGCCGCAACAGGTGCTGCTGTAGTTCTAATCAGAATTTATTGTAATGAAAATAATTGTGGCTCATGTTTTCATATTACACCATATGATTGTATGTGATGACGTAGTGGTAAACACTCCTAGCTAGGATAATAATTCTTATTCCACTACCAAATTTGCCCACAATGGAATTATACTGTTCTGCAGCATTATTCGTCACATTTAAAATTATACTAAAGGATTACCAATTAATCGTTGGCAACATGCTTGAACATCTTCATATCTGTCCTTTCACAATGGCAGTAGTTTATTTGATTGCTTTTTCTAAGATCTATTTCTCACAGATGTTTAGAAAAATTTCGAATTAAATCATTTGTACATTCCACTTTTTCTACCATACATGTACCAAAGAACGAGTTTCTTGCAGTTTTTATATATGCTGCTATCCCCATTGTAAGAAGTGTATTTAATTCCACGCATTTCTAAACTTTTCTTAAAACCTTCCACAATAATTTCTGTTTCCATGCCGGTAGAAGGTCCATCGTAGTTTCGGTAACACTAATGTTCTCCTAATGAATGAAAATGTAGAATGGTGATGTTGAAAGTTTTAAATTACGTTTACCTAATATTGACATAATTTGTTGATGTACGTGGCTCATTGACAGTCATTTCCACTGCTTCTACTGCAGTATTTTGAATCTTAGGGCTGCTTCAAACAGTTTATGTTATAACTACGAGGTTAAATGTAATTGTACATTATTCATTTACATATTAGCTTCTCATGATGTTCCAGGCTCACTTTCAGTTTATTTCATCATTTCAGTCTCTTGGGCATCGTTTTCGTCATTATTAACGATGCGATTTTCTCACGTTTAGATTGAAATCTAAAATTGTATCAAAACATAATATCATATCAAGTTTCAGATCACACATTTTTAGAAATGGAAGATTCAATTTTTTTTTAATTTATTTATCCCTTTTGGAGAATAAAAGTAAAAATTTTTTTAGTTTTTGTGGCTTGGTTTCTGCAAACATCCAGCGGGTTGAAAAATGATTAGTCATCTTTGAAATGTTCTTTAGAGTTCCAAAGACTACAATCCACACAAAATAAAACAATTAAGTCGTATTGTTTAGTTTTGCGGTTGTAGCTATAAACTTTTTTTAGTAATAAACTCTAGAGATAGTTAAGGAAATGAAGCATTTAACACCAACATTACAGTCACCGAATCCCAATTTTTACGTAACGTGACGGGTGTATATAACTAAATCAGGGTGGGTGGCCCTAAGCTTTTTTATTTACCTATGTACTCTAATTATGTGTACTGCGCTAAAATTCTCAAAAGTTGCAAAACAGCACTTTTGATTCTTGACATTTTTAACTAACCATTGTTACCAATTGTTTTATTGTGTGAAACACGAGTAGCGCATGCGAAAATTAAATACTTGTGGATTTTGGTCTTCGGAACCCTAAGCAAAATGTATTAGGTTGTTGCAAATGAAATGGCCGATTTTTAGTAAACATTTAAATAATAGTTTTTAAGCATAATTTTATTAATCAAAATAATCTCAATTAGCCTCAATACACCTTTCCAGGCCTCCCGCCAGCTCCAAGAAAAAAAGTAGGACAATTTTCAAAAAAAAGCACTTATCGCGGTAATAAAATCACACAAATTTTGTAGTTTGTTTTTTTTAACCATACGGGGACCCCCCTCTTACCGCATGCATAAATTGAGTACAAATATATTATTAATTTAATTTTATTTACTACAAAACAAACTTTAAATAATAAACTTATTTTTTTACCTTTAGAAAACTTGTTTAGTATGTTAATTCAATAAAAACAAAATTGACATTCAGAGATTAACTCTGTTCAATTAATTTTAATTTTAAAGATTTTACAAAATTCATGCATGTCCCCGCTCTTTTTTTATTTATTTTTTATTTGTATATTATATTTACATAACTTGTTCACAAAAATCCTTTTTTTAATACATAACAAGAAAACAAAAGAAGTATTTTCCTTAAAATACTAATAAACATTATTTTTATTTGGTAGTGTACTGCAAACTTAAGAACTTGTCAAACACAAGTATTAACTGGTCAATGTTTCATTTTTTCTAAAGTGTCATTCACTGTTTTCAGTCGTTTTGTTGAAATATCAATCATGTCTGAGGCTAAAGAAACTTGTGCTAGATCTTTTCTTTTCAATGCTACCTGCAACTGTCTCTTCCCCTCTTCTAGCAATTTTTCAGCAGCCTTCCTTTCACTAAGAGCTTCCTTTTCTTTTTCTTTGGCTGATTCATTTTTTCTTTTCTCAGTAACTTCCTTCTCCTTTTCTATTTCCTCTCTCTTCTTTTGAGCTAGATACTCTTTGTATTTGGAACTAGATTTTTTTCCAGCTTCCAGCATTTTAGATGTTATTTTGATGTTATCTATAGTCCCATGTATTCTTACATAGTCTTTCACAGTTCTCATTGCAATGATGGTGTGTTCTTTCAGGGAATTTTTTTCCTTGGTAACAATTTTGTTGTTCATTGAAAACCCTCTTTCGACGTCTGCGTTTCCATGAGCTAATGATAAAAGTGAAGGTAAGTATGAGGCTAATACTGGATATTTTGGTTTTCCATCAATTGTTTTCATTTCAAATACTTTGTTCCAATAGTAGTCAATTCTATGGTATTTTGTTTCTGCCGGAGACTTAGAACTGATGTACCATTCTTCTTTTATGTTCATGTCATTTTGATATTCTATCCATTCTTCTTTTATTCTGTCTATTTTCTGTTCTGTCAATCCATGAGGAATCTGAGAAACCAATCCTTTGAAGTTACTATTGCTTTCATGTTTTCTTTGATTTACTCCATGAAGGCACTGCATGTTTTTAAGTATTCTGTTGCCAATAGGTAGGTCTTTAAGAAGTTTGTTAATAACTCGCAAATAAAAAGAACTAACAGCTTGGTAATATTCAAATCTTTCTTTACCTAGAATTTTGGTTGAAAGAAGTGATTTTTTGGCTTCTCCCCCAATTTCAAGATCTTTGAACTCAAGAACATTTTGTTTGGTCAATTCTATTTCACTGAGATTTCTTCTATGTTTTTCAATCTCTCCTGCATTAACAAACTTTCTGAGTAATCTCTTAATAAGGCCATTCATTTGTTCATACAGAATATGAACCAAAGGTTGTTCTGCTTGGAATAGTGTTAAGAACTTGGAAAATACGTCACTAACATGAACCAAGAACTGCATCAGTGGTAGAACTATGTTACTCGATAATAGCATCATCACCAATCAGACCATCTGGGGAAGCACCGAGCATTAAATTTTCATCTATAAAAAAACCATAAGGTTAAACTTTTAGGTTGTATTGCTTTTGGAATTCGTTTATACCGTTAATTTCGTATCGGTATCCATAAATTATTTTTGAATTTCCCATGAAAGTATTATTATACACGAGATTTTTCATGTACAGCAAATGCTTTTAAAGTTTGACGCAGTAATGCCGTGTGCTCTTTCCTTAAACCACATTGGCTTTCCAACCTGGGCTCTCGTTGATTTTTCAATTTCTTCTTTCATCTTTTCTAAAGTAACCAAAAATGCCTGATTTTTCACAATAATCTGCATCCATAAGATGAAGTACAAATCAAGTTGCTTCTGTGCCGCAACAGGTGCTGCTGTAGTTCTAATCAGAATTTATTGTAATGAAAATAATTGTGGCTCATGTTTTTCATATTACACCATATGATTGTATGTGATGACGTAGTGGTAAACACTCCTAGCTAGGATAATAATTCTTATTCCACTACCAAATTTGCCCACAATGGAATTATACTGTTCTGCAGCATTATTCGTCACATTTAAAATTATACTAAAGGATTACCAATTAATCGTTGGCAACATGCTTGAACATCTTCATATCTGTCCTTTCACAATGGCAGTAGTTTATTTGATTGCTTTTTTCTAAGATCTATTTCTCACAGATGTTTAGAAAAATTTCGAATTAAATCATTTGTACATTCCACTTTTTCTACCATACATGTACCAAAGAACGAGTTTCTTGCAGTTTTTTATATATGCTGCTATCCCCATTGTAAGAAGTGTATTTAATTCCACGCATTTCTAAACTTTTCTTAAAACCTTCCACAATAATTTCTGTTTCCATGCCGGTAGAAGGTCCATCGTAGTTTCGGTAACACTAATGTTCTCCCTAATGAATGAAAATGTAGAATGGTGATGTTGAAAGTTTTAAATTACGTTTACCTAATATTGACATAATTTGTTGATGTACGTGGCTCATTGACAGTCATTTCCACTGCTTCTACTGCAGTATTTTGAATCTTAGGGCTGCTTCAAACAGTTTATGTTATAACTACGAGGTTAAATGTAATTGTACATTATTCATTTACATATTAGCTTCTCATGATGTTCCCGGCTCACTTTCAGTTATTTCATCATTTCAGTCTCTTGGGCATCATTTTCGTCATTATTCACGATGCGATTTTCTCACGTGTAGATTGAAATCTAAAATTGTATCAAAACATAATATTATGTCAAGTTCAGGTTACACATTTTTAGAAATGGAAGATTCAATTTTTTTTTTTAAATTTATTCACCCCTTTTGGAGAATAAAAGTAAAAATGATTTTTTTAGTTTTTGTGGCTTGGTTTCTGCAAACATCCAGCAGGGTTGAAAAATGATTAGTCATCTTTGAAATGTTCTTTAGAATTCCAAAGACTACAATCCAGACAAAATAAAACTGTTAAGTCGTATTGTTTAGTTTTGCGGTTGTAGCTATAAACTTTTTTTAGTAATAAAGTCTAGAGATAGTCGAGGAAATGAAGCATTTAACATCAACATTACAGTCACCGAATCCCAAGTTTTACGTGACGCAGCGGACAATGTTAGTACGGGTGTATATAACAAAATCAGGGTGGGTGGCCCCTAAAGCTTTTTCTATTTACCTATGTACTCTAATTATATATGCTGCGCTAAAATTCTCAAAAGTTGCAAAAAAGCACTTTTTGATTCTTGACATTTTTTAACTAACCATTGTTACCAATTGTTTTATTGTGTATGAAACACGAGTAGCGCATGCGAAAATTAAATACTTGTGGATTTTGGTCTTCGGATCCCTAAGCAAAATGTATTAGGTTGTTGCAAATGAAATGGCCGATTCTTTAGTAAACATTTAAATAATAGTTTTGTTTAAGCATAATTTTATTAATCAAAATAATCTCAATTAGCCTCAATACACCTTTCCCAACTCGTTACAAGTGAATTTATCCCTGTACGGTAAAAGTATGAATTTCTGGAGGCGATGACTTGCATACAGTCATTTTTGATATTTTGGTGAATACTTTTTCTGCAAAAAAGTGGTCCAAATGTTTAAAGAAGTGGCAATCCGTAGATGACAGATCCGGAGAATAAGAAGGATGCATAGGAGTCTCATTCCAGCTGGTTCAATTTTTGAACCATTGTTCCTGAAATATGCGGTCTTGCGTTATCATGAAGTAGGATGACGTCATGTCTATTAGCTAATGCGGGCTGTTTTTGCCGCATTTTTTCATGAATTTCCTGCAAATGATTGCAGTATCTGATTACATTGATTGTTTCACCTGGTTCCGGGAAAGAGTAGTGAACAATTCCTGTCGCTGACCACCAAACTGTAACCAAAATCTTCTTTGGGTGAAGGCCGGACTTGGGCATGTGTTTCGGTGCTTCATCTATGTCTAACCACTGAGCAGATCGTCGGCGATTATCATGCAGAATCCACTTTTCATCGCACGTTGTGATCCTATGCAAAAATGATCCCTTTCGTTTCTTGAGATGTGCGAAATGCAAACTTCTAATCGATGCTTCACGGTAGCCTCTGTCAAATGGCAAGGAAAACACTTATCCAACTTTTTCACTTTTCCAATTGCTTTAAGGTTACAGGAAGCAGTAGGATAATGGACTCCTAGTTGGTGTGCAATCTCACGAACAGTTAGGCGCGTATTACTTTCAATTATTAAAGTCCTTCATTCTTATTCTCTAATGGAGCCCTCAGGTCGACCACGTAGATGATATTCAAGATCCATATCTCCTTTTCGAAATTTCTCGAACAAACTCCGTGCAGTTCTTTCTCTAGCACTATCTTTTCCAAATGCCGAATTAATATTGCGAGTTGCTTCCGCTGCGTTATGTCCAAGTTTAAACTCATATAAAAAAAAACACGAATTTGGCTCATTTCCATTGTTCACTTTAATTAATCGCTTTTCGATACTGTATTATTTCACTGTCAAAATGGCACTGGATCTAAATAGCCTTATCTCTAAGCTTTAATTTGGTATATCACAAGTCACGTAGCGGATATTTTAATAGAACTAAGTGTAGCCAACTTCGTGACAAAAAGATTTAACCTTTTAATGTGCAACCACCTAATAATATACGTTGTCCTTACCGATTTGATGATTTCATGTTAACGTAAGAAAAACATAAAAAGTTAAATCAGCTCTCTGTCATGGGCATTTTATATTTATGGGAACATAACACCGACTCACAGAATTAAGACGAGTATAGGTATGTTCTATTCTTACACAGTTTGACGTCATGCAAGTTAAAGCGTTCAAGGACGCAAACTCATTTGTACATGCATCGTTCATGCGAATTTCTCAAAAAATTTAATGTTTACATATATTACTTAATTATAATAATAGTAATTTATTTACCTACATAATGTGCTAATCTCCGATTTCGTCGTGTGTACCTTACCAGCTTATTGCGAACTCCCATGTTGTAAATATATAAGCGTTAAATAATGTTAACATTCAACAACTGAGTATTGCAGTTTGGAAACATGTCCCATTACAAACGCCTTTTAAAGTCACTCCTACAATAATAAATTCAGATTGCTTGTTTATGCAACACATTATAGAATTGCTTGATTTTGTTATAACGGACAATTTTTTAAATAAACAATTTATTTGAAAAGTATTACATTAGCAGAAAATTTCTTCTTCTTAAGCGTTTGTCCAGTATAAACGAAATTGCAGAATGTGCAGTTCAATTTATAAATACCAGACTTCAAAATGTTGTTAGTCGAATCTTTCACATTAAATAAACATTTAACAACATTGGTATTAGTTTTGCCCTACACGCTCAGTAGGGCATACAATGTTTTGACTTAATTTTTCGGAATGTAATAAAACAAATTCATTTAAAAATTTATTTTAAGATACTGTGGATTTACATATGTTTATGCACACAATAATTTTATGCTAAATACCTACAATATAAAAAGTTGATGCCTCAAATTTAACTATCTTTATCGCAACTCTCATTCCCATACTTCGGCTTCCACATTTGGAAGATTGTTGCGTTAATTTATTAAGTTCGTCTGAACGTTTTCTTAACAAAAAATATAGGTGAGTTCTAAAATAAATCATGGTAGAACTAATACTTATAAATGCCGATGTTACGCACTTTAGTGTTAGCGTTCCATCTAACAATTTATTAGACTCTTTTCTGAACACAATTTCAGCATTTTTAATGGTAATCAAAAACACAAAAGTGATTTTTTTATAATATTTAAGATCGACCAACTTTTTAAGGTCTTTAATTGAATCATCATCATCAGTATTTCGTGTAATAACTGAAGATAAACAATCTTTGCAACTTGTAAAATTATTTTTAATCAACTTGACCCAAGCAGATAATAAAGTGATTGTATTTCAGATGGAGAAATCAATGTATCATCAGTAGCATACTGGAAATCGATTAATTGAAGCTCCCATTCTTCGTAGTCAGTTTCATTTTCGTGCATTTTATTTTTATTAGATTTTAAAAATTCAAGCAATTGGTCAGTCACTTATCCCATAACTTCCATGTTTTGGAGGAGAAAAAAACTGAGACAAAGATATCAATCGCAAAGTAGTTTTAAATTCTTTTGCATTTGGCACAGGATTTCTACTCCTCACGTTAGAAAATAAGTTTTCCAAAGCATCTTGCTTAAATCGCACTAACGCCAGATATTTTAAATTACCTTTATTAATATAAGTATCCTGAATATCCAGAATAGTTTGTGTTGTCAACAATGTCCCCGTTTGAAAGGGTCTCCAATGTCCATTTTTACCAACTTTCATTGTTTCAATGATAAATATTATATCTTTAAAGAAAGAAGTCGTGCCACAATATTCTTCCTCTTATTGCTAATTTGGCAGAACGACAATTCATTATGCAAAACCATTTATGCATAATTTAATAAAAAATCATGATGTTGTGACAACTTTTGTCAATTTTATTTGCATCAATGTAAAATTTAATACTTACTGCAACATCGCGTTTAATTAAAGCTAGGGCATAACCTACTTTCATTTTATCAAAGTGGCAGGTGTTATACTGTTTTCTTTAAGCCGAGGTGCTGTCTTTAAGTCGCCTTTTGCATCTTCAGATATAACTGTTTTTACACGCTCAAGATTTACTACATTTCATGGTAAATTAAATCGTTTTACTATTTCATCTGACAAGTAAAAGGTTTGACCGTCCGTCAGAGCAAGGCTCATATTTTTAAAAACATGCGGCGAATCTAGCGCAAAATACAATTTTTCTATTGCTTCAGAGGGATGTGCGCACGAATTATTTATTTTGGAATGTCTAGAGCAATTTATTCCATTGAAGCGCCATTTCTTATGAGAAAATATTGTTGGAATGGCATTCCAACGCAAACGTCTCTTTCCAGTCGCATGATTATTTTCGAATTGATCAATTTCAAAGTGCTTCTACAATACAAATTTAACTGTTAACCGTCCTAACCTCACAAACGTAAGCACGGGGAGGAAGTCGATCTTTCCTGTTAACATTGTTTATCCACTGCTTTCTTCTTAGTTGACTTTTTGGTCTCTGAGGTAGTTAAAATATCCTCGTACTTTTTTCCGATCTCTCTGAACACTTAACAGCACAACACGGAATTTTATTAAAAAGCTCTGTTAATCTACTGGCTCTGCTTGAAACTGCTTTAAGCGCCATGCGGCAATAAAATAAAGTATGTAAAATAAAGATGGTGGCGTTCAACATTGGCGGCTGGTACTTAAGTGCACAAGGGCACGTGCCCACCCAACCACCAAGATAAACACGGAAAGAAATTCGCATGTAATTCAGTGCATTATTTTATTTTATTATTTTCACATTTTTTTATAACGATGTTACCTAAGTTCAAAGTTTCCTTTCGCAGATCCGGCACATGCAATGCTAACGCTCAAAACTATGTTCCGGGGAACGATATAAAGTGTACCCATTCCGAGTATAATTCGGGTGAGTACGGTTATCGTAGCCATACGCGCTTATACGGGCAATTTGGGGCACCGAGTAGGGGTGGGTAATATTTTGATATCTCTAATCAAATATCAAAATATCAGAATATCAAAATATTGCAATATCAAAGTATTAAAATAAAAAAATATCAAAATAACAAATAATTTAATATTACACTGGAAAAAACAATCTTTCTCAATTCTCGGAAGTCGGAACGGAACATCATTCCATTCCTCACTTGCTCAAATGTACATGCACATACACATACTAACGAGATTAAATTGCTTTTAGATGAATCTCGCTATTCAGTTTCAGTACCACGTTACCGTATGTACCTACATGTCCCAGTAGTTAGTGTTTAGTTAGGTCTTCTTAATAAAATTAGAGGGAAGTTTTTACGATGCTCTCATCAGTCCCATCTCATTCTGTTATCCGCACAACCGGCGCGGAGACTGATGCTTTGATATTTTCATGTTTTGATATTTTCATATTTTGATATTTGATAATAGCTATCTGATATTTGATATATCAAATTGATCATATTTTTTTATCAAACTTTGATATCAATTTTGCGATACCGCCCTCCCCTAGCACCGAGCACCGTGTCTCCATCTCCAGTAAACCTCTTGCTTTGATAGAGTACACTTCACATTGATTTCGGCGTGTACCGCGCGTTTATATATCAAAACTTAAAACATTTTAGCTTTAAATTTATATTAATCAGTCAAGATTCTGGTATTATATTTTACATTTTTGCAGGTTTTCAAAGAATCCAAAAAGAAATGGTAATGTAAATTAATATTACTAAAAATTAATACCATTGAACTGTATATTTACATTTTTATAGATGTTCGGTAAGATAAATAACCTCATCATAATAGCTTTGTATTTTGGTCTAATAAAAGGTATACAATATTTTAGTAAATTAGGTATAAAAAATTGATGTAGGTACAGATTTTCTACTTTCTTCTTAGGTTATGTTATGATAACGAAGATAATGTATAGTAGAATCAAATTAGCTTAAAAACATGCATTATTTTGGGAATAAATAGCGATTAAATGAATTTTCGTAAAACATTTTGAAATTGCCTCGAAATACCTTACAGAAAAAGTTATAAACTCAAATTTGTACGCTAATTGTTTTTTAATTGTTTAAACAATAAAAACCGTTTTTTCAAGGTAATTTTGAAATATTTCACGAGTTGTAAAGTAATTTTGATCAAATTAATAATGTAGGGGTTTTTGAGGTCGCTGAACAACAATATGATGTTAAAAAATAAAAATTGAAAATGGCTAATCCAATATGGCCGACTTTTGTAAACAATTTATTAAAAATGATGATTTTAAAAGTAATTTTACTAAAATTGACGTTATAGGGGTTTTTGAGTCCATTTTTTTACACTAAAATAATTATTACATCTTATGTAAATTGTATTCATTAAAACAAATATACGAAACGGTACCTTTAAGAGTGTTTTGAAAATAAGACAACTGTTAACTCTCTGGCACAAAAGTATGTCTACGTGCAATCAGTAAAAATTGAAAAAACATGAATAAAAATGTATAATTATTATTGTTGCTGCAATTTTTAAAAAAGAATTATTTTTAAATAAAAAATAAAACAAGAAACAAAAATACGTTGTTGATGATCTTGGCTTCACAACACTGGAAGTGAAGACAATTTTCAAAATTCTCCCTTCTCGAATTAAAACGTGTATAGCAGCATGAGCCAGGTGAGCACTACTCACCGAGCAGGTGTTCCTTCATGTTCTATCTCATTCTTTCTATCAAATATTGTATTTTCGTCGTTACATAATATTTTCAAACTGATTGTGCCCACCCTCTTTCATAACTCATGAGCCGGCACTGACGTTTAGTAATTTAGGTTACTCTAGATGTAGGCGTGAACTTACTTATTTTAAAATTATTACATTTTTGCATTCATTTTCAATTTTTGCCTAAGTTTGTTTGACATGCCATATGGTTATCTTTATTAGTTTTTGAGTTATTCAACTTTTTATGAAAAACGATACTGAATTAAAATTTCGAGAACATACAAACAAAGCGATGGCAATTATCATGTAAAAAAGAGTTTTTCCGATTATATACAGGATGTTTAAATAAGAGTTCTTTTTCATGTTAAAAATATCAAAATTTTTAATTAGCAACCTATCTGTTACGTCAGAAACTTGTAATGTTACAAGTAGTATACAATGGCTGTGCGCAATTTATCCTTTTTAACGTAAAAACTTGAATGGTTAAATAAGAAAATATTTTAGCTATTAAAAAGACGTGCGTGCGTAGTATGCAGAGATTTCTAGGTTACACTAGGCAAGAAGAGCCCTTAATCACTATAGAAGGCATTGGTATTAACACTAGTTTTTATCAGTAAAAAACTCATATTGTTAAGATAAACCGACTGCCCTTTTTAATAGTTAAATATCACCCATTACAAGTGTAACCATTATCATTATTGTGTAATCATGCTCATTGTATGTATTTTGTAATCACTCAATGTGTTCTATTTGGTACGAGCACTTTGATATCAGTGTGATATAGTGTGGTGGTATATTTATAGAAATATCAATTTTTCAAAGTTTCAGTGTGTTAACATAATCTTTTACATATGTATTTTAAAATTCCATTCTGACAACACACAAAAGTTATTCACAGCAGTATTAATTTGAATTTATTATACTTGTTGCGATAATTGTGTACCTATATATACTTTTTTACTACTGCACTTAATAATAGTGATTGTATTAAGTGTTCAAATACCTTATTGTGATAAACTTAAATGTAATGAATGTCCACAAATTATAATGAAGTGTTTAAACCTTTATTTGTTAGTCATTGCACATATTTATTGTAGTTTTTAAGTAGAAAACTAGAAATATTGGATTGTTTGTTGAATATTTAAACAAAGCCAGTAGGTAGGATGATTAACCTTTCTACACAAATTTTTATTTGTGAACTAGTTGTTCAAGTCATTTAAGAAATATTTTGTAACTATTTTGATGAAATAAATGTTTATACAAATATATAACCTTGTTTGCATTTAGCATTAAATACCTACTGATCTGATGACATTTTTGATAAAGCATTGTTATTTTTATTTAATTACTGCTTGGTCGATAGACGAATGTAAATGCTAATTTTTCTGTTGCTTTGAAGAAAGGTCCCTATCAATCTTTTCTATGTTAATCAATTTTTATAATGGTAAATAAATACATTGACTATTTTCACCTATCATTGTGAATGAGAAATCAATTCTAAGAGAATTGTCACTCAGAAGAAATGAGTTCCTTTGTGATCTAGCACCGGGTTGTTATGGGATGGAATAAGTCATTACATACTGGGGGTGTATCGAGTTACCGTAAGTAGTAAGAGATTCATTTATGAACAAAAGTAAGTTTTGGCGCCAATATTTAAAAGGGCTAAAATTCAGCTATACAGAGTATTCTCTTTTCTGTGGAATTTGCCATACTTAATTTCTTAACGGGAATTAGTACTTAAAAGATCGCAACATTTGTAAATTTTAATACGTAATTGTTACTAACAAACCACGACGTCGTTCAAGTTCTTTGGTGATATATACTTCTCTTCAATAATAATAATCACTGCAATGTCTCTTTATGCGTAAATTTACCTCAATTCTTTTCTTTACTTCACCAATACCAATGCCCACTGGAAGATGGTCTAAAAATCCCATGTTGTATGTCCTTAAACTATTCAAAAACGAAACTGTCCCTTCGTAAATATTATTTAATAAGTTTACGTGATACACCACAAACCGGTAGTTTACCACATCATGCAAAAACTTCACGTTCAAATTTGTTCAGTTAAATTTGTAGAATTCTCTCTATTTTTAATCATGGCTATTAAGATTTAAAATAAAAACACGCCGAAGCGGCAATTTTGACGTACTAAGAAGACAAGCCTACAAAAACTCCATCATCCCAGCGCGAAAACGATATATAATACTATTTCTATTTTACATTTAATTTAATAACAAGAGTGGTGTTTGTAATAAATTTAATGTGGTTGGATACTATAGAACATTTGATATTTGCATTAAACAGACCACTAGGTA